>CM023481.1:84787189-84902594 GCA_013339685.2 Hyalomma asiaticum | reverse complement strand
GACATAAATGGAGAAATAAAACACGATAATCGTTCTAACACTGCTGTTAACAAGAGAAATAGCGGGCGCGAAAGAAGACGAAGTAGGATCGCGAGCACGTGGCATGTGATATTCTGGGTTTTTCTCTTTAGAAAAAACGGCATCGTAGGGTCTCGCTGCTCGGCGCTCTTCAGGCGTATTGTCTTCCGCCGCACTTCGAAGCCTAATTTATTCTTCATCGAAGTCCTCGGACTTTACACTCCTGTAAACAAAGCGCGATTGCTTGCCTTCTGCGTCGTACAGCCGCAATCCACCGCCGCCGTCGCTCTCGCTCATGAAATAGCACCGGAAATCTGTATAAGTGCGTTCGTGGCGATTTCTTGTGTGTGTTTGAGCAGCCGACAACGCAGCAATTATTTTTCGGCATCTCTGAAGCCCGAGAGAGTCGTTAAATCACGATGAAAACACATCTATCCGCGCACTCGCGTACACACTCGCGGGAACACTGCTCGCCCGGACCCACCAACGCTTCCGAGCCGTGGCGGCAGATGGCGTCGTCGGCGCTTTGCGCATCGCCTATAATACAAGAATCTGATCTACAAAAGCTATGAAAGTTCAGGCAGGAGAGGTCAGGAGTATAAACCAGGTGGCGGCATACATGGTGATGACCGGCAGCGGTTGAAGGGTCCCTCGGCGGTCTGGTGCGAGAAGTCCGTAGTTCTGGAATCTGTCACAGCTTCAATGTCGACGGAGTTGCAGCGCTGTTTCCGGGGAGCTAGTGCTTGAAGGAAATCTCGAGCAGATTGAGCCTAACTCGAGACGAAGCCCGATGCCTACGTTGAAGACGGTAAGCGCACGTCTCAACTAGGCGAAGCGGCCTAAGGTTAGGTGGCCAGCCAGTACAAAGCCACGCTAACAACTTCTAGAAGGCAGACGTGATGATCGGCCTTCTACGCCATGTCAGGCAAGCGACTAGAAACCCCGTGCCCCTCAATACTCCGCGCTTAAGTACGCTCTTGTTTCCCTGATTCACTGTCTGCGGAATCGGGGCATGTTTATAGAGACAATTACTCCAGCATTGCATTTCTGGCTCCGCCCAAAAATATCCCTCTCGCAATTAATACACTGGAGAGAGCTATGGCAAAACCCTTTCTTGGGGTCACCGAGTCGGCATCTTCCTTCATCTTGCCCGACTGACAGGCCATTAGCGCCCGTGACGCAGGGGTCGGTGCTTCGCCGGTCATAACAAAGATATGCATTAGTCGCCTACTTCGGCGCCGAGGGCTGCCGACAACACAATAGCATACTGCCTGCCCGTTTCTAGTGCCCGCGAAACGGTGCCCGATTGCCTGCACCTGCATTGCCGACCCGAAGCACCGCGTCTCGGCATTTCAAGAGTCACGCCGGGGCTCGCGTGGGAAAGCACCAAATCGGTGTTTCCCAGCTCAGAAAGCGATCTCCTCGTTTTCTTCGTAAAGGGCCGAAGGGCTTCTGACATCTTTGGAGGGCACGGTGTAAGAATAAGTTGGAGGAGTCGCAGCGCTTCTCACGTCGCACGTGCGGGGATACCGTGAACCTACAGCTATAGTCCGCCGCGAGGCAATGTCATTCCGTGACACATTCATTATATTTCATGGAGTATATAAGTCAGCTTCCGTTCTCTGAAAGGGTTTTATTACTGAGATATGGTATAACACACGTTCTCGCACCAAGCAAGGAGGAGTGGTATGCTTACTGCTGTCACTGCCTTTCGCTCCTACACTCTACAAATTTATGTAGACTTGCATTACTTTTCACTGAACAAGAATTCATTATTCAAATTTAGAAATGAAACAGTACTTGTTCAGAAACTTCACGGAAACACTTGGCTTGTCGGTGTCTTCAGATGGCAAAAAAGAAAAAAAAAAGACAGTTGATGACCTTGCAGCTCCATGAACTTGCCAGAAACCTGTGAAACAAATGGCCATGGAATAGGACGTGAGCATCTCACAAGCTCACTAGGACTGCTCGATGTCAACAAATGTGTGACAGAGCATTGACTTATGTTTTGTCCCAACCAGCACTGTTTGCCACAAGGATTACGAGATAGCTGAACAAACTCTCACACTATCTCACCAGAAACCCTGCTGCACTAGGGGCTGTATTCCGCGACACTTTTAGCAACGGTGTCACTTTGTGCGTTATAGCACCTCGCGTGTCGGATCACTGAAGCGACTACTTTCCTCGATCAGCGGGCAGTAAAAGAAACATCTCCCAATAGTGGGTCTCAGAATGTGTCCCCCATAACTACCTAGTCGAATCCTGTAACAAGTGACACTGTTACAAGAGAACTTGGTTACAAGAAACATTTGAAAATGATTTGGATGGCTTTCCTATGTTTGCCATGTTAAAAACATTCATACAAGACACATGTTTACAAGAGACAACTTTGATACTAGGGATAAATTTTTCAAGTTCCTAGAGTAACTTTTTCACTGTTTGATGAGAGACATTCTGGACATGTTCACCTCAAGGACCTCCTGTGCTACGAAGAGCTTACAGATCATGCAATCCTCTCACAAGTAAATTATGCAAGTCCCCTTGAGGATTAAAGGGACCCTGAAACGGTTTTGACAATTTGTGCGCACAGGGTGATACGGTAGAGCGAGTCATTAGGATCATTACAGGACAGATTTCAGTGCTCTACATAAAGTGTGCAATTTACGATAAGGTTTTGAACACGCACATCGCAAAAGATCGCAGCGGCTCGCCAAAAAGGCGTTTTCAAACGCCCCCGCCATGGAACGATGGATGGGGAGGCCGCTGATTGGCTCCTAACCAGTGGCATGCACAGTAATTTTCCCAATATAACTGTGAATAATGTGCTCCTACAACGTGCTCCTTCGTTTCAGCCAACTAGGGAGCCTACATGACTGCCTTTTTTAGGGTGGCGACATCTAAAAAAACTCCTCCAAAATACCCCGCCAAATTCGGCGGGCAATGCGCTCGTGGTTGCCAGCTTGCGCCAAATTTGGCGGAATTCTGTGCGCCGGTGCCATGTTGGGTCCCACCGCCGCCCGCCGGAAGCGCAGGGCCGTAGAAGGGCCAAGGCGAAGCGCCCTAGCTGTCTACATCCGCTCACGCGACTGCATAAAGGAGCAATCTCGAGTCAGCAGCGACGTGCCGTGTAATCAGACCTTTCTTTTATCTCTCTCCTTTTTTTTAACTTCCGCTGCCGAATGCAATGGTGATGTATCGCAACACTTCCTTTTCGCGCAATGTCAATAGCTTGAGATATGCTTTTTTCGTTTTAGCGATCGGCTGGTTATGGCCAATCGGAGATATTGAAACACAACGCAACAATTGCTGCACACACACTTAAGCCCAAGAGCGACCCGGCACCGATGATGTGCCGTCCCAGTCGCCCTTTTGAATGTTCACGCTCATGACGGCGTGTCATCAACATGCATGTGCGTATCGTGTCACACACACAATAGTAGTTTCTAGGGTCCCACGCCGCACAACCATGATGCTATCATCGAGCATGCCATCGTGGTGGACTCTGGAAATTTCGATCACCCGTGATTGAACGGGCACTGTCATCGTACAGTAAGCGGGGCTCCAGCGTTTTGCCTCCATCGAAATGCGGCCGCCTCCCCCGGGATTTGAAGTCGAGTGCACACACACGCACACAAGTGCGCGCGCACAGACTCCATTACAGAATGGCACCAATTAGTCGTTATGTCACTAATGCTTCAACATAACTTCACAGCTGTGGTGAAGTGAATGTGCATTATGTGCAGTTTTTTTTATGTCACTAATGCTCCAACATAACTTCACAGCTGTGAAGTGAATGTGCATTACGTGCAGTGTTTTTAGGGGCGAAGCTCCTTAAGGCGTGGGTCGTGCGTCCCTAGTAGTAGGTAGCCACCGGCGCGTGCCTGCCGGGAGGCACGCCCGCGAGAGACAACGTTGGCGCAGGCAGCGTCTCCTAGCGAGTTTCTGGATTGACAAATACCGACTGCTCGCGTTGGAGAAGCGTTCACCGGCAACCCATATATATATATATATATATATATATAATATATATATATATATATATATATATATATAATATATATATATGCGCACTGCATCTTGACTTGCAATGAAGCGCCGGTGGGAGATTTCACTTGCGCATTGTTGAACCGTGAGGATTCCTAGCACGCGCGAGATGTTATAAACTAGATGGCGGTACTTGTAGTTGATGATGAAAGATGCGAGATGTTATAATAGTTTGATGACATTTACTCAAAGTGTTTCACATTTAATTGTGGGGCGAATTCCACGGAAGAGTTTCACGGTTTACCGATGATTCCTTCCGGAGCTTCGCCCACTCATCATCATTCACCCCGTGAATATGCTGTGATTTTTTTCTGGCAACCTGTCCTTTCCATAACCTGCCACGTCATCGTACACAGAAAGCAGCATTGCAATTGTTCTGGCGCGTAGTTCGGTCATACAAGCTGCAAGCCAACATACTTCCCTACCGAGCTTTCATCTATTCAGCCAAAAAAGCCTTATATGTGTTGTTTTGAGGTTACCATGAAAAAGTAGTTATGCGGCAGTTTGGGCATGTTGGTTAACCAGTTTCGTACGTTGGTACAGCAGTTCCTACGTGTGCGTACATTTGTGGCTCTCGTTTGTGTGTTGCATGTGCTTTTTTTTGTTTCTTCAAAATAAGTTATACTGCATGTAGCGGCGCGCCCTACGCGCTCGCTCATCTCAGCTACGATCGCAGCGCCAGCACCGCGTTGCGTGACACGCGCGAAATAAAGATCAGATCGCACATCAACTTTCGTTGTGTCCTGACGTACGTTCCGCCGCTCGTATACACGCCGCTGTCTACGCGACCACTATACTGCAGTTTGCTCACGCTTCGACATTCCTATAACCTGAAGGCAATGTTTGAGATTTCGTTGATGTTGGCTGTGTATATCATCATATTCTACTCACTTTAGCTAATTCAGTACTAAACAGGAATGCTTAAGGAATTCCTGCCATTTTTAATGATGCTTAGCAGTTGAAAAATTATTCATTTCAGAATGATATTCACAGCTATAACCTTCTATGAAGCTGTTGTACTATCTGATGAGCTTACAGTTGTTAACCAAATTGCGTCAGTGATGTCTCCAGTTCGCCTTGTTAGCGCCAATACCGAGATTGCAGGAAAATCAAAACCTAGACTTGTGCTTCCAAAACTGCCAATTTTCATAGTGCAATGTAAGCTTTGCTAAGAACAAATTCATTTGGGCTTTCATTTGTAACAACTTGCTGCATGTCTAAGTTTCCATTCATCGTTGGATGCTATACGTTTGTGCCCTAAAGAAATGCGTTTGTAGAGGATCTTGACTAAAGTGTGTTTTGTCAGCGGCTTCCATAAAATGCAGTTTTGTTCAGCTTCAATGAAAGCATCACAGGCTTTAAGTCTCTTATGCCTTGAAAAAAAAAGCAAATAAATCTGCACTTCATAGTAAGAGTGGTCATTGAAGCTATCAATGCAATAACTATCGAGCACATGTTTAAAAACTTCATTCAGCTTTTCAAGAACTGGTGCTGAAGTAACTAGAATTGGTTTACACTTAATTTTGATTAAAGTGTGAACCATTCATTGCTAACAAAAAATTTAACTTAGCTGTTAAATGCTGAAGCAATTCTATGAGGGCAACCACAAATGAAAATTAAAATCACAATATTTATCAGAAAAATACCTGTTGCATACACAAAGCTTCCTTCAGTACATTCAGGCATTTGTTGTATCTGGTCATGAGCTTCAGAATTCCAATGTTGAACTCTTTTTCTCGCCAGTTCATCAAGTCGGGTATAGCTTCTCAAACACATATAACATGAAATATGATAGCAACCCACTTCATGAAGACTGTAAACATGATCCTTCCGTAACTTCATGCCAAAATTGACAATGATCAATGCAAATTTTTGCGAGTTTCAAAAAACTATGGTTGGCCATCCAAGATGGCATAGAGCTTTTCTTGTTGAATTGCGCCTCATAATGGATCAATCTGGATGACAAATTTCTTATGCTATAGTCTGGACCTTGCCTTTAGCCAATGTTACCTCTCTTCCAAGCAGCGTTTCTTAGTTAGGAAATGAACTGATCACCTGCCTCATTAATTGGCAGCAGAACAGCGCAGTGAAAGAACACTGTGGCTTGGGACCAGATACAAGTGTTCGAATAGAGACGGTTACCTAGGGAAGTGCAGAAAGCTTTGTGTGTGCAAGAGAATTTTCTTCCAATAAAGGCTAATTTTTTTTACCCAAACAGTTCATATTTCTTGATGACCCTCATACATTGCCATATACAGTTCTATCTAGCTTTAGTGCACTGTACAGTGGCTGTTCAAGCTGTGCATTGGACTAAATATATTACCAGCTAGAATATTCACTTCATACCAAAAAATGCCATGCAGGGTTCAAAAGATGGCATCCATGGCATCCAGACACTCTTGGAAAAAAAAAAAACTATCCAACTACTTCCAGCATGGGGCAGTCAACTCTTGCCTTTTAATTGTTCAGCTAACAATGTTAGCCACCTCAAGAGAAAAGTACAAACGTTTATAGGAAAAGGATTGTACATTTGAGGAGGCACGCATTAGAATACTTATTCAAATCACGTTTGTTCATTCCAATTCACTGCACAGTACACAACAACCACACTGATATTGTAGATGTCACAGCATCTAGAGGAGAATATCAAATGAGAAATATATTTGAATATTGCTACATGAGAAAACTGCATATTTACAAATTTCTTGTCAACTAGCACTGGCCAAGGTAAGACAATGTTTGGTTTAGTGGCTGTACAATGTTAAAATGGTTGGTGGCTGAATCTGATGTCCACTTTTTTCAGACAAAATTCTACTAAAAATCTAACAATGTCCGTAAAACACACACACATACACACACACACACACGAAAGCACATACAAACATAACTCACATACAAAAGGTATAAGTGTTCATAACCTCGTACTTCAGTATAGGATTTGCATTTCTTGGACAGTTTGAAAATGGGTATCACTCAAATGCAACAATACCCAAGAAAGCAATACATAGATCTCGCCACAAGTTTCACTATGCCACGGCTGGTGTAGTACATGCCTGCACTTGTACAAGATACTCTGTACGTTCAGCTGCGTACCTGGTGTATTGGCAAGCTGCGTTCACAAGCTTTAATGACACCATTATGATGAGTGCTAGTGTTCATTGCTGCGTGCGGGATTTTACAGCAGCCTGAAGCTAGAGTGCCTCAGGTTTCACATGTTCTCAAAGGATGTGAGGCGCAACAAATTTGGTGTTGGGCAGGGTGGCTAGTATGGCACACTATCATGTTCAGTGCACCTACACAGAACATGAAATCACATATTGTGCTCACAGGATGATGTGCTGGTCGGAAGTGCCCTCATATCTACAGTTAAGTTTTAATACAGTCGATTTAATTTTTGCATCCTTGCACTTATGCATTAAAAGCGTTACTACGTCTTCCTTTCACCAATACACAGAGACTGCAACCACAGGCTAAACCAAGATATAGAGCTCACCACAACCACCCCATGCTTTGTCGCACTGATGCATCACAAACTTCAGGGCACAGCGATTGCTATGTTGCAAGTGCAAAATGGCATTGCAATCCCTTTCCACGTGCAATGGTGTTGAAAACACGATGTAAATACGTTGCTTCATCAGGTTGCACAGCACTTGGCAGTGCACTAACTTCTCGCGCCAATTTTGGTCGTAATGTGCGGTAGCGACATTTATGAAAAAGGCAAACGGGCAAAGGTGCCAAGTGAGATGGATACAAAACAGCTGTAGCTCCAGCAGCAGGCTGCAACAGCGGTGTCGACCTGCACCGATGTGATGTGCACATTCTTATGGTTGTCCTATAGCTACACATGTAGTTCACAAAAGCCCAGCCTTTGAGGCTTGGAGCCTTGTTATGTCATTTTTGTGGCTGTCAATCTCAAATGCCATGTTTCCTTAGTCACGGTTTTCTACGAAGTCATAAATACTATCGCCAAGATTAAGAGCGACATAATAATCAGTGGTCACCAATGTTTGTTCTGGCCATTTCACACTTTATGAACTTAGGTGCCTCTCTCTCGCTCGTGATCAACACGTTTGGGAATTTAATCCGTTAGACTAAAGACTGACCCTGTTGGAACAATACAAATGATGACAGGCGCTTGAAGGCTAGTCGAGCGAAGCTCCATTGTGGAGTGTTTTCGTGAGCATGCCTCTTGGTGTGGAGTGATGACATCGCGTGGGTTATCGGTGCTGACAATGGCGCTGGAGGCCTTGATGAATTTCGTGAGTTTATGTGTTCCCAGAAATTCTCTCAGATGGTTCACAGCTAGTGACTTCGTTAGATCCTATGATGATGAGCTGTCTCTGATCGCACCGATGCCGAGAATGTGGCTGCCATTGCTGGTGCCGAGGGATCGAACCTGAGCAGTGATGAATGCCTATGCTGCTGCTAAACAACTTTGTACCGTGCTCCGGGAGCTTGCATCGGTGTGTAGTCGTTCGCTGCTCGAAGGCCCTGGGTTTCCTGATCTGTAATGCCTCAACGGTACTGAGGATTGCTTGAAGAACTTGAGAGCACAAAAGAAATAAGGCAACCAAATCAAACATGATTGCTTTAACGTTGTTCTTTTGCATGTTGTGGGCAAATAGGTAAGCTACTGCTTGCTAATCTAAAGGCACCGGTGCAACCAGACGACACAGAAGGAGAGACAAGGACACTCCTTCTGTGTCGTCTGGTTGCGCCGGTGCCTTTAGGTTTCAAGAATGTACCAACTCGCCCAACAAGAGGTTTTGATGCTTGCTAATATTTTGGGAAATGGATCAGACGTGCGCTCGTTCAGGATGACCTTCAAATAGGCATATTTTGTATTTCGATTTAACAATATATCAAGCATTTTGTGACCCCCTTTGAGTTCGATATATCTGGGATCAATTGTTCCATCTGAAACTATGCCATGTACAATTCTTATTGCAGCAGTTCCTCTGGTGGTGGAATCCTCCACTATCAAACTCCACAGTGCCACACAAGCTTGACTGACAACCAAAATAATAACAAGCAAAACGGTACAGCGGCACTACATCATAGATCTGTAGCGAAGAAGCGATAGCCGTAACGGCGGCCGACGTAGGCCGTGCCGTCGTCGCTACTTTATTTAGCTGCAGCGAACAAGGTCCACGGCTGAACGGAGCGGCGCGCTGCAGCGTTGAGTCCGGCCGTGAGCGTGAGCTCGTCCTCTTCGTGGCTCGCTACCTCGAGCCACGCGAGAGACGCGGCGCGGCCCGCGATGGTGGCAAGCGATGGCAATGAAGCTGGCCGCTATAGGGCCCCCCCCCCTTTTAGAAGCGGTGCGATTAGGGTGCGCTTGATGCACGGGTGCCCAAGAAACGGCCTTCGGCTTGGCGTGGTCGTGTAAATATGTTAGCGACGTTTCCATATAGGCGGGTTTGGCTCGGTCTATGGTCACAACCTCTTGACGTCCGTTGAGGTCGATGGTGACGGTTTTGTCTGTTCGACTAAGCACCTTGAAAGACCGTCATAGGGGAGCGTAAGGGATGGTCGGATCCCTTCACGCCGGATGAAGACGTGGGTGGCTGTAGTCAACTCCTTGCTGACAAACACGCCAGTCGACGATGCATCCCGGCTAGAGCAAGGGCGCAGACGTGAAAATAGGAAGTGAAGCTGCTGAACGTAACTGTCGGGATCAGGCGTGGAAACAGTAGCTAGTGCGAAAAATTCACCCGGCACACGCAACGTTGTGCCATAGACCAACTCTGCAGTTGTGCAGCCGAGATCTTCCTTGAAAGATGAGCGTACGCCAAGCAGGACGAGAGGAAGATCGTCAGCCCAAGAATCGCGAGCTTGGCGAGCCTTCAGTGCAGCTTTGAGTTGACGATGAAGGCGTTCAACCATGCCATTGGCCGATGGGTGGTATGCGGTTGTATGGACATGTCGGACACCAAGGAAGCGCGTGAGTTCGCGGAAGAGGTCGCATTCAAATTGACGGCCGCGATCGGTGGTAACAATGCTGGGGCATCCGAAACGGGAGATCTAGCCCCTGACAAACGTGGAAGCCACGGTAAGCGCCGTGATGTCGGTGAGAGGAAACACCTCGGGCCAGCGGGTATAACGGTCCACACAAGCGAGGATGTAGCGGGCACCTCGGGATGGTGGGAGTGGGCCGACGATATCGATGTGAACGTGATCAAACCGAGCGTCAGGTGAGCGAAAGGACTGAGCTGGCGATTTCGTGTGGCGTGTTGTTTTGGAGCGTTGACAATGAAGGCATTCACGCGCCCAGCGGCGCACGTCAGAGTTCACACACGGCCACACAAAGCGGGTCGTAATAAGATGCTGTGTAGCGCGAACTCCGGGATGACTTGCGCCGTGAAGCCTGTCGAATACGTGACGGCGCAGTCGGAGTGGAACAAACGGACGTGTTCGACCGTGGGACACGTCGCAGGCGATGGTGCCCGAAGAAAAAGGTAGGGGAACGTCGGAGAGCGCCAGCGACGTGGTGGATGAACGGATGTCCCGAAGTTCGACGTCGGGATGCATCCGTTCAAACGGACGTGTGGTCGAACACGTCCGTTTGTTCAACTCCGACTCCGCCGTCAAGTATTCGACAGGCTGCATGGCGCAAGTCATCCCGGAGTCCGCTACCGATCCACCAGACAGAAATGTGTGAATGATGACGAACTGGACGCCTCTCACGGGCTTCTGTGACTTCTTGCAACAGGAAACATGTAGCTGAGTGCAACGAGTCGCTGTTCTGCAAAAGTGGTCGTACCTATTCCACACTGAGTGTTTCACCTCAATTCATGCCTAATGCATCACTGTGCTTGAAGCCTTGCATTGACAGAGCATGCTGTGCATGTGAAATTTTCCTTTGACAAAACAGAAGAAAAAGGCTCTAGCTTTTGCCATTAGTACAGTAAACTCCCGTTAAAACAAACTCGGTTATAAGAAATTCTCGGATATAACAAACAACATAGGTATGTTTGGTTTCCCATAGACTCAATGCAAAAGGAATCCTCTTAAGATGAACCCTTTCACAGGTAACCTCCTGTTAAGAGGAACTTTCCCAGTGCTGTGGACAGCTGCCCCTAGTTTAATGTAGGGGGACCAGAGGGCTGGGCTCCTGCATTCTTTTCTTGTCTCACCTCCAAGGAAAGTACAAAGGAACCAAAGACTAAGTAAGCAAAGCTGCTTAGGTGCCAGCAAGTTTTACTGCTGGGTGCCCCAAGTGCTAGGGGCACCCTGCCTTCTTGGGCCCTTTTGTTGTCTCTCCACCTGGGGTTCTTTTGTTGTCTCCCCACCTCCTGTTCAGCAGCTACAGGGAGAGTACAAAGGAACACAAGGCAAAAGAATCCAAGAGGGTTTGCACAGAGACTGGGTATTTGAATAAAGTTGCCCCCCCCCCCCCCCACCGGCCTCCAACTAGTAGAGCAGTGGTAAAGCAAAGCAGAAAACAAAAAAGGAGGACCAGGGCTCCCACAAAGGGGCAAGAAAGAGGGGGAAGATATAAAGTGAATGCTGCTGCTGCTTTCTATTCACAACAACAAAGTGTGCACATTAGACCTTTTGGCTGATCAGCACCTCCTGAGGCAAGTGCAGCAAAACTGCCCTGAAGAAAGACAGGCCTAGTTTCTAGTCTGGGCAGTAAGGGTGTCCTTGTGGACATGAATGCTTATGTGAGTATCCTCAAAGATACGCCACAATGCCTAAAACATTGACTGGCAACACTACTGATTTGCTCACTGAAGAAGCACTTGACGTGCTTTCGAAGAATACGGGAGGTAGCTTGTGCCTGCTTAAGTTCTTTAGTGAACAGCCTTTCCCAGCAGCATGGAGATACTGGAGGATCCTTAAAATCATTAGACGAAATGTTATTTATGGCTGCTTACCAGTGCTTGAGACAGTTTTCAAGTTGGATAAAAATATGGTTTCATTTGTAATTTTTTCCCAATTGCAAGTCTACTTGATTGACTTTTTGAAGTGAGATGTTTGGATACACCTGGGCAAGTGGCTAATCCATTTTCGGAGGCACTTCCGATAAGACGAACTTCTGATAAGACGATCAAATTGTTATGGTCCCCACGAGTTCGTCTTAAAGGGAGTCTACTGTATTTCATTCACAAGCTTTCTTCCCACCATTTTGTCCTCCTGTCTCATAATGAGACGTGTGCATGAATATGCTTCCTCATTTCTGTATTATTAATTCAGCAGATACAGGTAGCAGCAAATTGAAGCAACACAAGTGTATCAACTAACGATGAGATTAGCTGGTTGTGTGGTCACAACAGTGCTAGGATGACATACAAGCAGGAGGCCCAAACACAGTTTTCCTAACATATTCAATTGTGCATGCCAACAATGTGTGCAGCAGTCTTGGGCAGTAACTAGTTACTAGTAACGCGTAACCGGTAACTAGTTACTTTTTTTGGTAAATTATAACTGTAACTAGTTACTTTTAATTTAGAGGAACTTGTAACTGTAACACTGTTACTTTTTGCCCGGTAACTGTAACTGTAAATACCGTTACAGTTACTTCCTTTAAAAAATATCCAGCAGCAACACTTCTTAAAAGCAGGGCTCGGCAGTATCGCGATACAAGACTATGCCAATGTTTCTCTTAAATATTTATGACTATGTGTACCTCTGTATCTAGGTAAATTTGCAAAATGTATTTGTATCTGACTAGTGGAATGTTGTTACGATGTATCGTTTGTATCGCGATGCTGTGTAGGACTCGGACATCTCTTCGCTTTCTTTTTTTTTTTTGGATGTGCGTTCCCAGGGTGGAAATGAAGAATTTTTTCCTATGAAGGCAAGCAAAGCTCCGCCAGTCGGCGACAAAAAAGGCGGGGAAGGGTTCTTATCCCCGCCCCCATGCAGAGAAAGGTGCGTAACACCTCAGTATGATCGGCCTAGGTGACAAAAGTCGCTGTTGTTCAGAGGCCGGTGCAGTATCCCTAATTTTCTTTTTTTTTTTGCGTGGCCATCCGTTTCTTCATGACCAACAACGCGGAAACCACCTAGAAATAGAGGCTTTTCAATGCCTAGCACACGTTCAGTTCTCAAAGCGGCGGTACTTCCAAAAAGCACTTCCCAAAGTGCCGGCAGCAATGGCTCGAAGGGGCCTGGCCTCTTTCTCGCGTCTTAGGATGAGCTCCCATTCCATTTAAGAGCGTGCAGCAGTCCTTCTTGGCACCAGGCTGTCCCAACGTATTAAATGCGAAGCATTTCTTGGCGAACTTCGGCGACTTTGAGCGTATCCATCTATCTAGCCGCCTATAACTTTGTGCTCTCCTGGCCGTTTTGTTAATGGGATGTATACGAAAATTGTTATGCAACAACATGACTCCATGACGAACATAAATGACAGGTCATAACATGAAAATCGTGAAGTGCATTTTATGAGCGGCATGATATACGTGCCACGGTCTTGGTGCTCTCCTGGCCTTTTCGTTAATGGGATGTATGCTAAAATTTGTATGGCACAACATGACTGCATGGGGAACGTAAATGACAGGTCATAACATAAGAATCATAATATGCATATCATCAGCGGCATGATTTACGTGCCACGGTCTTGGTGCTCTGCGGCCGCTTCGTTAACTTGATATATACCAAAATTGATATGGCGAGACAACAATGTATAACTACCATGGGTGACACGTCCTAAGAACATGAAAATCGTGACATGCATGTTATGAGCGGCATGATTTACATGCCACGCGTTTCATTGATGCGATGTACAACAAAATTGCTATTGCACATTGCACGACTGCAAGACAAACGTAAATGACAGGCCATAGCATTACAATCATAACATGCGAGTCATAAGCGGCATGGTTTACATACACGGTCTTGGTGCTCTTGTGGCCGTTTCGTTAACTTCATATGTACCAAAATCGGTACAGCGAGACAACAACGCAGTTCCATGTTACGTTTCTGATGCATGCTTCGCATTTCGTTGATTCCCACTGCACGTGGGATCTGCCATTTCTTTTTGCAAATAAATTCCCGACAATCATTAAAAAAATTGTTGCAGAAAATGAGGCGTACGCAACGATTGCTGGTGTTGGGCTTTTGAGTGAGCCCCATTCCATTCCTTTATCTGGCGCTTTCCAACGAGCAACAGCACGCCTTTATACGTTTCCGTTGAAAGAACTACATAATTTCGTTTGCGGTATATTAATCTTGCATAGTAACGGAAAAGTAACGACGTTACTTTTTAGCAGTAACTGTAACAAGTTACTTTTAGAATGTGAGTAACTGTAACTGTAACATAGTTACTTTTCTGGCTTCGGTAACTGTAACTGTAACACTGTTACTTTTTACTGGTAACGTGCCCATGACTGGTGCGCAGAGTGCCAGTATACCAAGAACACGCAGCAAAACAGCTTCACCTGTAAACACTCAAAGTACAACAAAGATGGCAGCAGCACTGTTTCTGGAAAGCCACTTAAGTACAAATCGTGCGGCCAGGTCGGCCTATTGCAAAGTGTGACAACATAAATGCAGAAATCCAAGAAAACATGCACACATTAATAGCGTTTATACACACAGCCACAGACATATAACTCTTCGACCAATAATTCTGTCAAACAACACAACTTCAGCAGCCCAACAGTCATCCTGGTGTGTATCGCATCCAAAATCCGACTGTGAGGTACAATTACTTATGAGACTAAGCTCTTGTAAAAAGCATACTGCACAGGTTTAGCCAACACTTACTGAATGTTTGCTCTTGCACAAATGTACTCACAACATCCATAACAAGACAGAGAGAGAAAAGGCACAAAATAAAATGCACACACAGAGTGTTCTGGTTAGAGTTGTTCATATAGGGTGGCCACTCACAAAAGCAGCAGTGCTTTCACAGCCTTTTTTCAGCAATGCGAAATCATGTCTATGGCTCAGAATTCTCTCTTCCGACAGAGGTCAGTCGTCCAGCTGGTTGAACACATTGTAAGGGGATTGTCTCTTGCACTGTACTGCATACACTCACACAAAATATGTTCAATATATTCTGCACCACCACAGTGGTTTCTGGATGCTGTGTCGGCAATTCCTATGGGGAACGCATATGCGTTGGTAGATGTGAGATGCCCAACCATAGTCGGTGAAAATGGGTAGCGTCTCCTCAGCAAAACCTTGAAGGGACTTGGAGGCTAGGGTTGAGTCTAAGGAGGCTCCTTTATGCGCATAAAGGAGAGTTCCTGAAATGCAGCTCATTCCTCTGTGACCTGCTGGTGCAATGGTAAGCAAGTATGCAGAGTTTCCATGCAGCATGTGCTGGAAATCACTATCAGTAATTGGAAATCAGTATCTCACAGCAGGTGTGAAGCAAGTCCTTACTGATTTACCATGCGCGGTTACTGTTTGGTGAAAAAAGGTATGGGGCTCGGCTTCTGGTAGAGAGACCAGGTGGTGGTGGGGAGCCCAGGCGGCGTGCCTTATATGTGTCCTCAGTGCTTTAATTTTGATGTGCATGCTGTTTAGTAACATGCAACTGGCATCCATGAAGAGCCATATATGTGTCTTGTGACTCCTAAGATGCAGCACCTTGCCATACTGGCTTTTGCTGTGGCTCTGCTATGGATTATGCAGCTGTCACTGGTGGCCCTTCGTTCACAGATAGAGATCCAGTTTTGTCCCTTTCAACATTTGCATTTCACGTGTTTGAACCTTGCACTGATGGTATTGCTTGATGAGGCAACTTTTCTTAAAAGGTTGACATTTTCCATTGTCAGTACCTTCGTCAGTGATCGTCATCTATGGGTTTTTCAGCAACCTCTTTGTGGACTGAGCTGCACCATTTGTTTTAAAGTGGACATCTCTTTCTTGATCTGGGGACAGTCTTCAAAGTGGCACGGTGGTCTCCTTGATAGTTTGGGCACCTAGAAGGAGCCCCACAACACTTCTTCAACAAAGTCAGAAAATGGTGCCGGTCAGTTGTGGAGGCTGTTGTGTACATGTGAGCCACATATTATTGCACTGTGTGGATGAGGGAATCTGCAAAAGTGACTGCTCTAATGACGTCACTGGGGGCACCGACGGGTGCCCCCAGTGAGATTTCTCTTAGTGTTTAACATGGTGTCCTTGAACACAATTGGCACAGCATTCTCTAGATACAAGGCCTGTTGAGGACATGTAGGTTGTCACTAGCACTCTGCAGCACAAACAAAATGGAGGGAGGCCATACTTAAGATGTGGTTGTCAAGGTGGTCAAACTTGACAATGAAGATGCATTCCTCATTCACGATCCTTTATTTGACCTTACAGTACAGGACAGGTTGAAAGCTGTCCTTTAAAGGGCAACTATGGCGATTTTTCAGTGTCCACTGATCTTAATGAAACTTTCAATATGTATTCTCTTCGGCACTGTAATATATAAGCCAAACCAGGCGGTTGCAAGTCATTTAGTTTTCCTGGAAACGAATTATAAAATTTTTAAGCGGATTCCCCTGCGGGCCACCCTGTGATTTTGACGTCATCACCTTCAACGATGCCGACCCGAGCCTGCGGGACATCAAAAGCAAAACGGCGGTACTTCAGCGTCCAAGTCGTCGCTGTCAAGTTCAGAAAAGCTGGCATAACTCAATACATCGTCGGATGGCCTCGCCAATGTCATTTTTCTCCATACTTCTGACGGCGGGAAGGCTGTGACGTCATCGCATACCGCTGCAAGAAGCATCTACCCGTTTCGATTTCGGTTTGAGCACGCCTTTCCGTCGGTTATTTAAAATTATTGGTGCGTTTCTCAGCAAACTGAACCACCCTGGCTGCTATACGACTATCAGTATATTTGAAAACATTGATATCAGAACATGGTGAAAAAAACCGCCAGAGTTGCCCTTAAAGGGGCCCTGCGACACTTTTTCAACTGCCGTCTGCAGTACTGCAGTGTGTGTAGGATCGAATGCTGAGATGAATGCAAAAAGAATTATGCAAATCGGTGAGCTAGAACTGGAGTTATCAGTCCTCGAAGTTTAAAACACGAGCAGACAGCATAAAAACAACATTCCCTTTCGTATTTTGCTCTCCCGCTGACGTCAATGGAGGCGCCCAATAGCAACGTGCGTCTTATAGAGCGACACCGGAAGACAACCGGTGCAGAACGCGCGCGGCAGATAGCGTCCGGCTGCAGGAGCCTGCGTGTGGTAGCTCAGCGAGTTGTTTCGCCGCGCCTGCAATAGATGGCGTGACGTGCAAACCATTGCACAGCAAGCCTAGTGTCGTTTTGCAAGTAATGTCAGATACTTGCTTTCTTTCTCATGAAGCATAAAAACTATTTTAGTATATTTTCGCACTGAATAGCATCACCAAGCAGACACCACACGTGTGTAACAAGCACCTTGGAGCGTCAAGCCAATCAGAACGCCCGGCCTGGCCCCTCCTATGTCGTCACTCTATGTCACTTCCTGTAACAAAAATCTCCATTGTGTGTCGCCTCAGTTCAAACAGGAGGCGATTTTAGGCGGTTTGTTCACTGAAATAAAATTGTAGCCACATTGCTTTCGGCGTTTGTACTCTCTCTGCAACATCCCCGCGTGCAACAGTTCTAGAATCAGTGATAAAAACGGCCTGCTCAATTTGTGTCGCAGGGCCCCTTTAAGGACTCATCACCTAATGCAGAGTGCAGCCCAGCGTCCTTGCTACCACTTGATGTATTTTCTCGCTATCTCAGGCGATGCTCACGAGCGAAGAGGAACCAGGCAGAGCCTCGAGAGGTTGTACGTCAATCACTGCAATTAACGGGGCAGTAGACCCACAAGTGGAGTGAAAATTCCAGGAAAGCACAGAGAATGGCGAGATGTGTTCTAGAACAGAATCCCTTCATGTTCTTCCACATGTTTATAACAAAATCACTATTCAGCACATGCAAAACAACATGAATGATCATGCCTTCACAATATTTTTACATATTTCTACATAACATTTCTGTTAATTCAAGAATTTGAAATTGGGTATCACAGAAATGCCCCATTACCAGTTACTAGGAGAGCAATTGTGATCTGGGACAGACGTATGGAAATGCAACCAAACATGTAGACACTAATTCTGATGCAATAGACTTAAAGGTGTGTATGAACAATGGCAACAAACAGCACAATTTCTACAGCAAGAGAATGACCATGGTGTGTCTACTATTGAGCACAAAGGCTAGAAGCCATAGCATGACTGTCAGATACTTTAGAAGACTAGCCACTTGTCGAACCCTATTGGACAGGTTCATTTAACACCTACTGAAGGCTTGCTCCAACACATGTTTTACTAGAATGTGTCAACATTGTGTGCCTTTTGTTGACGAAGGTGCATTCGAGGTCGTGATTGGACGTACCGTTCCAGCAGCAACTTTAGAACCTTTTCTTTATGAAAGTCACACACTTCAAAATGAACATTTTCTGCAAGAAATGTTATTATTCGGAACAGCGCCTTGAGGTCCGAAATTGCATCCTCCGAGACAAATCCTTTAAAGGGCTCTTCATAGCGAATTAGCACTGCCATTACAGCACTGCTGGGCCTCAGCAGATTGTTTGCACCTTTGACATACTCTTTCAGATCAATGAGTGTGTGGTGACACTGATCATTATCAAGAACTGCTGTACAAGGCTCACACTCACCAGTGGCTTTGATAATGGCCCTAAGTAGAAACCCTGCAACACAAGCAAAGGTGTCACATTCTACAGGTGAGACTTCCTCCAGCAGGAGGTCCTCCAAGTGCTCTTCATCATCTCTGATCTCTTCAATGCTCTTTCCAAGGCTTGGCCCAATGACGTCAGCAAGGTGAAAGCCAGCATCAGAATCATAACTTGATGATTTCGGTGTATGTAAAAACTGGCCCACACAAATTAGCTTAAGTGCAGCCTTCACATCATAAGCACTTGGGACCGGCTTCTTCATGCGTACAATGGAGAAGATATTTTCGAGGCAATCCTGAATGAGGCGGCTTGTCAGAAGGCACTTGCAGCCACGCAAGCTTAGCAGTTCTCCAGCTAAGCTGAGCACAACTGAGGAAGAAATGAGAAGGCCGGCTTGGGAAGGTTTCCAATGTGCTGTTGGCCCCATCTTCATGTGTCGAAGTGTATCCTGTGCAAGCATCAGTATCTCCACAGCACCTTGGTACTTGGATGGATCAATCTTACTTAAGGCTAGGACTGGATAACGAGAGTACATGAGGGTATACCACCTTGAAACAAGCTCGATAAACCATGTAGTTGCCTCGGCCTCTGCTGGAAGGAGCCCCTTCTCAATGAGGTAGCGAATCGCAGGAGGTGCCTCACGAAAAAAACTGAACAGCTATAGTCACTTTCATGGCAGTGAAGTGGCCTGTGCTGATGTGTATGGCAGAGAGGCCATGAGCAATCTTCGAACCATTTTCAGAGTCATGATCTATGACTGCATCATTAATATCAATTTTGCTCCCTGGGAGACCTTGATCTTTAACTGTGTTGTTTCCCAAGTAAAAGCATCTTGCTCGAAGGAGTTGAGCCCTAAGGTTCTTAAGAACATGAGGTGGATCAGCCATGAAGTGGAGCTCCCTTCCTTCGAGGTGAGGATGTGGGATACCGTGAACAGTTTTTGAGTATCTGGCCTGACAAGCCTAACAAACGCCACACCACCCGGTATGCTGATCCCATATCGCTGGTTACAACCAGCACCCTAAGTGATATGTTGTGCAACATTTCTATTAGGCAGAAGACAAGATCCTTAGGCAGAAATGCATCAAGAAACCTACCTGTGAAATGATATGCCACAACTTGCTTGCAACGACTGTTGAGACCACGCACCATGAATACAAGGGCATGGTTTGCTACAGTGTCAGGGTAGTCTGGAAGCGTTGTGCTGCCAAAGAGGTAATCAAGCGAGCGGTCATGCTCATAGGCTTGTGCGATCTCCATTTCATCCATGAAAAGTGCGCAGTCTTTTCGATGTCATCCATAGCTTGCACCTTTTGCCTAAGCACATCAAACGTTTTGTGAAGGATGCCTGGCAGAAAGCGAATATTTTGCAACCTCCGGACAAGGGTTCTGTTTGAAGGAAGAGGATATGACAACAACCTTAAAAATTAGTAGCCAGAGGTCCCACATGTGTGGTGTGCTTTATTTGGAGAGCTGTCTTGATTGTCTTTTCCGACCACACAATTCCCTTGCTGGTCTGTCGTGTCAACGCTTTCTTTTGGTCATCATTCAAAAATCTTGCATTAAAAATCCTTTCATGTTTCTGCTGTTGAGATTCCAATTGTTGTTTCAGGCTTCGAATGCAAGCTTTTGCTTTTTTGTGCAACATTTGCAGCCTCTTTTTTCTTCAGACGGTCAGCACGCTTCTTATGAAGCTCTGCAATGTTAAGTTTCAGAGGACTCGCACTTTCGTCATTGTCCCTCCCACAGTACTTAAAGAGAACTTTAGCACGGTGAACGCGCTCATCACAGATCTCAGCATTAACCTGCTGTGGTGAAATTTGATGGTCTGGTGTGATGGGGCAGTGAGAAGTACTGGAAGTCCAACTGTGCAGATCCGTACATGTAGGTGCAGTGCAAGATAAAATGCCTTGGTCATTGGCACCATGATTGACACCTTGACAAAAGATGTACTGTCTTGTCCAGCTTCAGTGCACATCTTAATGCTGAGTGCATGTGACAACAAAGTCTGAGCACTTATTCTAGTGTCTTGCAAATTATCATCAGCAGCACTAGAGCAGACAACAACACATGTCGGTAGTGTAGCACTTTCTGCACATAAGAATGCTGAAGGATCACCTCCATGCGCCAGTGTTATTTCTGGAGCGATACTTTCCACACTGTCACTGCAACTGATGGGATGGTCATGCACTCTAAAAACAGCTTCTGTTGTCACATGGCATAGGCTCGAAGATGTATCTTCAGGCATACAGTTCGCTGGTAGTCCAATTGGCAATGTAGCAGTTGCTGTAGCCGGGAAGAGGTGCGTTGGAATGGCTGCAAAAATTTCAAGCTTCTTTTTACGCTTCTGATTCGACATGAACTCTTACAAAGTCACCCAAATTTCTGTCCTTCAAAGCCAACACGTTCCCCCATGCAAGTCTAGGATATATGAATACAGATTTATCCCATGAACGCAATACTGCATTCTTCAAATGCAAATACCTATACCTTGATGCTCTTAGTGTACTAATGCTCTTGCAGTGCCACAGTATATTTTCACATCTTTTCAAAACAAATGCCCACTTACTAGATACGACACTTGCTGAAACCAAGATTGCAATGTTAACCAGCACCAAGATATAGAATAAAATGGTTCATTTATGAGAAAGGAAGTTTATATCCTGTTTGTCATTTCTTCGGTGTTCATAAATAAATAATGAGCGTGCAACAAGTACAGAAACACTTGTTTTTACAGTTCCATATGCACTGAACAGTATTAACCACTTTAA
The DNA here is from genome assembly GCA_013339685.2 of Hyalomma asiaticum. NCBI lineage: Eukaryota > Metazoa > Arthropoda > Arachnida > Ixodida > Ixodidae > Hyalomma > Hyalomma asiaticum. The sequence continues at coordinate 84,881,134 of CM023481.1, read as the reverse complement.
TGATTGTTCACCCTACTCCTTACCACAGTGAAGTTAAGGAGGCACCCCAAGACATACTGTCCAGTAGTTGTGAAAATATGGCCCATGACACCAAGCTCAGCAACAGAATACCATAGCCGCAGGTGTTACCAGCACCAGAGATCTTACTGGACCCTTCGTTCACCCTTAGCGCACCCGACTTTAAAGATGAATCTGGAGCCGTGTCTCAACATTTAAAAATTTCAGATGCATTGACTTCATTCACATCACCGCAGCCTCATCCAAAGGCACAGGGTCGTTTATGATTGTAATCATGTATGGTTCCAACTTCCAGAGTGAATAGTGTGCAGCGGGAACAAGCATGATGCCATTACAAATGTCGAAATTCACTGTTTTCCCTACCTGGGTTACAAGACCATTCCTCTGCAATGAGAACTTTCACATGAGCACTGTCATTTGAAATGTCGCCCAGAGGTAGGCGTGGCTGTGGAGTAGCTGCAGGACATGGAGACTGCACAAGACAGCCAGGCATCTCTGGTTGCTTCCAGCATGTGGAGGTGGCTGCAAGAGATGCACAAGCTGTTTTCAAGAAAAGCAGCAAATCTGCTTGCGACTACAATATTCGACCTAGCTTTAATAACACAGATGCTAATATAAATGATCAATCCCAAATTAATTTTTAAGAACAAAGCTTTTTCTTAAGTTTTACATTTTGTTAAAATCAAAATATGCCTTTCACACAAGTAGCAATGCTGTAAACTGGCTAATCTATGCAGTCACACATTTGGCCACAATTTTTTCAACCGCATTTTGAAAGGGCCCCTGCACTGTTATTCATGCCACCTGCTGTCACAATTTCTTTTTAATCAGTGAACCATCTGGAAAGTAATGGCACAATAATTATGGCTTCATAACCATATTAAATGTACAATTTAACTGGGCAAAACTGGATGAACCTGCTTGTAATCAGTTCAAGAGATAAGCATTTGTTTAACCTGACCATATAGTACGAGCATAAACTTTTCTGAAACTAATCTGTGGGGTTAGTGTCCTTGCATTATGAAAAAATGCAATCATTAGATCTCCTCTCAGGTTTAAGTAGCTCTGCTGTTAAAGGTAAAAAAAGCAATATTCAGACATGAAAGAACTTTCGCCCTTCAAACCAAGCATTCGTTCTTAAAGGGGCCCTGAAACGGTTTTGACGATTTTGTGAAAACATGGTGATCCAGTAGAGCGAGTCATTAGGATCATTAGAGGACAGATTTCAGCGCTCTGCGTAAAGTGTGTAATTTACAATAAAGCTTTGAACACGTGCATCGCGAAAGATCGCAGCGGCTCGGCGAAATGCGTTTTCAAACGCCCCTGCCTATCGAGCGATGGAATGCGAGACCGCTGATTGGCCCCCTAACATGTGACGTGTATGTAATTTTCCCAATCTAAATGCAAGAACGTGCTCCTACAACGTGCTCCTTCGTTTCAGCCAACGGTATCGTCGCGGCATCTGGCGGCATACACACGAGTCGCCGGCGCTCTATCGCAGAGGCTAGCACTGCCGAGGCCGGGGAGCTTAGTAAAGATATCGGGGCGCTATGTAGCTGCGGAGGGCTCTGCAGCGCGGCGGCCGAGGGAGGCGCAGTCGTCGCTAGCGCGCACTCCGCAGCTGATCGAGTTGAGGAGGAACAGCAGTGGTAAGGAGGAAGGCGACAGAAATAAGCTCATAGCTGCCTTAGCGCATGGCGCTTCGCTTTATTTATGGCGTGAATGATTTAACAATTGTGTTGCCTAATCAGTGACGCAATGTCAAAAAGACGTTTCAGGGACCCTTTGAAGGGGTCCTGAAGCACCCCTCGGACTTCGCGAAAAAACACGTTCTATCGAAAGTGTAGGCTGCAATAAACAGTTCACCCAAATTCTACAGTCGTGCGTGAAGCGTAGAGTTAACAGGGCAAGCACAAAGTTGTCCCTTACCCAGAAGCTCTCGCTTCAAAAAAAGGCCGGTTCTCACTCTTTTTTAATATGCTCTATGACGAAATAGAGCAGATTGCTGCTATTGGCTGGTAGCCGGCATAAATTAAGAGCAATGTTTGAATCACGTTTGAATCAAATGAACTTGATTATGCTGTCACTGGGTATAATATCTTTTGCAACAAGGTGAAGTAAACAAGGTGAAGTAAACAACAAATCTGTCAACTTCATTTAAAGTTTCGATGTGAATGACGCATTTCCGGTGGAAGAAACCTGTCGTCTGCACTACTCGGCGCGCTCGCGCGTCTTTTTGGCACTGCGGAGTTGGGGCTGCATTTGTTTGAAGCCCGTAAGTTTCGTCAATAATAAAGAAAAATAACGTTCGTGTATGTACTACTAGAACGCTCTAACGTACATAGGTAGTCGAAGTTGCGGTTCCTTTTTGACGCCACGCCCTTTGTAACGCCGCGGCACTATCGCAAACTTTCACTCGAAGGTAGCACGCACAGCCCGTTTCCCACGATCAGATGCAGCGGATGTGACGTTCAAGGTTTAAGGAAACGGGTTATCTGTCCTAACCAATCAACCTTTGGTTGCCGCTGGGAGATTCAGCTTGCGTGATAAGATGCACCTGTGCTGTGGACTTTCACCGACGGGATAGATCCTCTCGGAGTTGGCGCGCAGCCACTGCAGTGGTTTTTCTGCTGCTTCTGTGCGATCCACTCTTCAGTTTCGGCCGCGCTTAAACAGCTGTGCCGGAGGTGGCTGTCGGTTTTTGCGGATGGGCTCAATCTGGCGAATGTGAAACTCTGCACCGCAGTCGGCGTCATCAAGCGAGCGCGCACTGCGCGCACACCTAACCCAGGGAGTAACGAGCAAAGAACAAACGGTGCCCTGCGCTGCCGTCGGCTGCAAAGTCAGCGACAGGAAAGGAATGAAGTCCTGATATATGCTGCCTCACGATGACGCCTTGCGGTGTGCATGGCTGCAGCGAGCATATTGGCCTTCCACCCACGGAGGAGCAAAACGACCTACACTTTTGCGGCAGACACTTCACCGTGGTGCCTCCCTTCACGATCCCGAACTGGCGCAGGGTGAAGGAATGAGTTGGACACGTTTTCATCTGCACCCAAATGCCCTGCCTACGTTGTTTCTTCCTGGCATACAGGCAAGTGAAAAGTGCACACTTAACGTTCTTTACTTGTAGCTAACTTTTGTAGCAGTGCGATGGAACACTCGCCAGTTAAGCGCAGGAGAAGATACTGTATATAATATTTTACGCAGTCGGGGATACAAATTTTGTTGCATGGATGGTGTAATTAGCATTCAAATCTGTAGCATGTATGTATTTATGCTTACAACACAACACTACGTAACAGTAACTCAGTAGAAGTGACTCTTCTAGGTATTCGTTTCAGTAGCTCAGTAGAAGTGACTCTTCTAGGTATTCGTTTTCAGAGCTTACCAATCGTTCAGTGAGGCAGAAAGCCAAATTCTGCTTCAGGTTCATTTATATTGTCACGTGACACACAAGAGACTATGATAGCAGAGGCCGCACCGTCAGGTAGACAAGAGCTGCTAGCTGAGCAAGATGGCTCCGACTGGGGCGCGCGCTGAGCCAAAAGCAACTTCTTCCTTTTCTTTCTTTGTGTCCATGCTAGCTCGAGCCCGCCGCGCATGTCCCGGTGGCATTATTTCCCCTTGAAAACGGTATCGTCCCGATGCACAAGAGTTTCGACAGGTACAGCCAAATAAAATAAAAGAAAAAGCTAACAGGAAGGCACGGAAGATGAAAAATGACTAAGGCCAATGTTCTCTCATCCTAACGTGTAAAATAAGGCTTCAGTCGTACAACGTGCACAATCTCAGAGTGGTGCTTTCGACGATGTGGCGACATAACGCCATCCGGAACAACCTCGTAGTTGACGTCACGAACGTGGCGCAACACTTTGTAGGGTCCGAAGTAATGACTAAGCAGCTTCTCGGACAACCCTTTGCGGCGAACCGGAGTCCATACCCAAACGTCATCGCCCGGGCGGTATTGCACATGTCGATGGTGAAGATTGTAGCACATGCGTCTGTGCCTTGCTGCTGCGTGATGTGCACGCGTGCTAATTGGCGAGCTTCTTTGGCGAACTGGGTAAGCTCCTCAGCGTCAGGGGTGAGTGAAGCGTCGAGGTCGTGTGGGAGCATGGCATCTAACATGGTCTGAACTTCACGTCCGTAGACAAGACGAAACGGTGTAAAGCGCGTTGTTTCCTGAGTGGCAGTGTTGTACGCAAATGTTACGTACGGTAGCACCTGATCCCACGTTTTGTGCTGGACATCTACGTACATTGATAACATGTCGGCGATGGTTTTGTTCAGTCGTTCCGTCAAGCCGTTGGTCTGCGGGTGATACGCGGTTGTCTTGCGATGGCTCGTGTAGCTCAACTTGAACACGTCATCAATCAGCTTGGATGTGAAAGCTGCTCCCCTGTCAGTAATAACACTCGCAGGAGCGCCATGTTGAAGAACAATTTGGTCTATAAAGAACTGGGCAACGTCGGCAGCCGTAGCGCTTGGTAGGGCCTTTGTCTCGGCGTACCTTGTTAAATAATCTGTGGCGACTATAATCCACTTGTTGCCGGTCGATGATAGCGGAAAAGGCCCGAGTAGGTCCATGCCGACTTGATCGAATGGTGCCCTAGGTGGTGCGATCGGTTGCAACAGTCCCGCGGGTTTCAGTGGTGGGGATTTGCGACGTTGACATGCACGGCAGCTCTTGACGTAACGCTTCACAGCTGCAGGAAGTCGGGGCCAGTAGTACGCTTGTTTGACTCTGGCGAGAGTTCGCGAAGAACCCAAGTGGCCAGATGTCGGCTCGTCACGGCAGGCTTGAAGGATTTCATCGCGCATGTCTGCTGGTACAACGAGAAGGTAGGGTTTACTGTAACTGCTCGAGTTTTTCTTGTACAGGACACCACCTCGCAGGCTAAACGACACGAGACTGCGAGAAAGGCGTTAAGGCAGGGGAGACTTGCGTCCTTCTAGATTTTCGATGATTGCGCGGATTTCGGCGTCTTCGCGTTGTCGTGCAATCAAGACGGTGGCGGTTAAGGCCCCAAGGAAGCCGCTGTCATCCTCATCCTCCACCTCAAGATTATACACTTCAGTTGGTGCGCGCGACAACGAATCAGCATCCTCGTGCTTGCGACCGGATTTGTACACGATGGTGAGGTCGAACTCCTGCAAGCGAAGGCTCGAGCGTGCTAGTCGTCCCGATGGATTGCGTAAATTGGTTAACCAGCACAATGAGTGGTGGTCGGTCACCACTTTGAATGGACGACCATAGATGTAAGGGCAAAATTTCATTGTTGTCCATACCACTGCGAGGCATTCCTTCTCCGAGGTGGAATAGTTCTTTTCGGCACGTGATAGAGTACGACTAGCGTATGCTATCACGCGCTCTGTGCCGTCTTGGTGTTGGACAAGGACGGCGCCAAGACCTACATTGCTGGCGTCGGTATGCAGTTCAGTATCAGCGTCCTCGTCAAAATGAGCCAGAACTGGGGGTGTCTGCAATCGATTCCTCAGTTCGGAGAAGGCGGCGTCCTGCTCCTCATTCCAGACAAATGCAATGTCATCACGTGTGAGACAAGTAAGAGGTTCAGCAATCCTTGAGAAATTGGCGATGAAGCGGCGATAGTACGCACACAGCCCCAGAAAGCGACGTACCACTTTCTTGTCACGCGGAACGGGAAAGGTGGCTACAGCGGTAGTCTTGTCAGGGTCAGGCCGAACACCATCCGCGCTCACAACATGGCCAAGGAACTTGAGTTCTGTGTAACCGAAGTGACATTTTTCTGGCTTCAGCGTTAGGTCAGCAGAGTGCAGAGCTTCTAGAACAGTCTTCAGACGCCTCAGGTGCTCGTCAAAGGTAGCAGAAAACACAACGACGTCATCCAGATATACTAGGCACGTGTGCCACTTCAGCCCGGTAAGAACAGTGTCCATCATTCTCTGGAATGTCGCAGGTGCAGAACACAGGCCAAATGGGAGGACTTTAAATTCGAACAGGCCATCCGGTGCGGCCTCTGCTATCATAGTCTCTTGTTTGTCACGTGACACACAAGAGACACAAGATGGCTCCGACTGGGGCGCGCGCTGAGCCAAAAGCAACTTCTTCCTTTTCTTTCTTTGTGTCCATGCTAGCTCGAGCCCGCCGCGCATGTCCCGGTGGCAATATAAGGCGCAATACTATTCGCATAAACGTACAAATGTTTGATTTGTTAATGAGCAATATGAGCCGAGTAAACCTTAGAAAATGTTGCAGCTCTGTGAAAAGGTCAATGCTCGTGAGTGCAAGCACAACAAGCATAAATTCGCAGCAAGTACCAAATATGCATTCTCAAAGAAAGTGACAAAAAAGCACATTGGCATTCAGTGGTTTATTTTTGTCAAGTGCTTTCATTAAGAAAACAGAAGTAAAACTGTACCACGCTATTGTGGCCGATGACATGATTTCAATTAAACTGACTGCAATGTACACTACTGCATACTTTATTTTTCAGTGAATGAACTCAAACTTTTTCTTTATGTATTGCATAATGTTTTTAATGATTCACTAATTTGAAATTTGTACTATTGCATTAATCAGCCAGCTGGATTACATGGCAGGCCATGGAAGCTGTATGATGTAACACACGTAGTGTTGCCATTCAGTTCAGCACAGGGAGTTATAAAATGTCAAACAACATGCTTAGACTAGTTTACAGTCTGTTGTACTGCTTCATATCATGCTAAACATGCTCTGGGTGGTCCGATACAGATGTGTTGGTCAGTAAGCACAACTGCAGGTGTGTGCATGTGGGTGTTTATATGTGTGCATGTAGTGTACATACAGAGTATCAAGATTTCGGGGAACAGGGAGGAGTTGAAAACCCTGTCTACACATACACGTTCACTTTGTCTCTAAATTGTCCTGTAGTAATTAAACAATCAGTCGTTGCAGGCAATTAGCACGATCAGTGGACTAATATATGATAGTGATACATATTTTCATATCCCAGGGATCCAGTGCACGAAGAACATAATCACTAGTTCACCAGAACAGCCCCATCTTGCGACACATAGGCTGGAGGTTCACAGGGGGTGAGTAGGTACACAGAAACTATAATGCCCTTCTACCTAAAACACTTGATTCACAGTCTCAGCATGGCACTGGGTCCAACAAAGTGCATTCATCTGCAGCTGGCATGGAAGTGTCAAGTCACGTAAGCACCAGATGCCCTCAAGTTTTCTGTGATCCTGTGCTAAAAATGACTTAAAGCTCTATGCAGCTCTCAGTTCAAAGTGCGTAACTTTGCAGGTTCAGATCTGTAGATCCACCTGTCCTCCTGCTGTGTGCAATGATGGCACTCAGACAGCCATCATAAACAAGACAGTTGCAACAGAGACCCCACATAAGGAGGCAATGACACCATGCAAAAACATCACTTGATCAAGCTACAGCTTTTGGATGAGACAACCTTTAGCACAGCAAAGTTCGAATTTGGTAGTTTTTAAATTGTACAGGTACAAGCTTTAGCTGTTTTGAGTGGCACAAAGGCCAGTGCACTCCTACCACAAGGCCAGTACACCTGTGTAAACACTTTTTACCAAAATAAGTGAAAAACAGTGATGCAAACACCAAAACACAACCAACAATGTGAAAGTGTTGCTAATCTGATCGCCCATTCTTTGTTCAACATAGCAAAAATAGATGCTCTGTAGTTTTTCAAAACATTATGTGGGAAATTTTGCAGCCTCCAAGGGCCATCCTCAGTGCCTACACATGTAAAGAAGCAGGTGTGGAAACTGACACATGTGCACATCTGGACGCATCAAGTCAGTGTGAAGCAGTGGGTGCCCCATCACCAAAGTGGAGGTTTCAGCCAGCACACGGTTCAACACCAGTGCCAGACGCAGAGGAAGAGGCAGACGCTGCAGAGCTTCCATCTGTCATTCCTGAGGTAGACACAAGCAGCCAGCATTCCTTTGATGAGAGCTTTGCAAGATGAATCGCAGGCCATAGTAGAATAATTAACATCACCCAGCAGTGTGGATGACACAAACACGGTGAACAACACTCCAGCGTAATGTTGGGCTCCAGTTTGCCACCTGCAAACAAATAACATGGAACAAAGTGAGGAGTTTCTATCATTGTCATTTGCATAGCATTATTCAATGCACCACAGAAGCCAGTGCTTTTCAGACAAGTTATTTCGCTTTGGCATGAAACCGAAAATGGGAATGTGAGGCAGTAAAACTATATAATGAAACACGAGGTGCAGAATTTTACTTCTTACCCAGCAGTTTCCTTAAATGTCTTGAGCATTGAGCACACTGCTTGCTTATCTGATAACTCCATAACTGAGATGTTTGTATCCACCTTTGAGCTTTCGAGCAGTGCAAACTATTACAATGTTGACGTGTTTTTAAGCTATTTTTATGCAATCGTTAATCATTGTATACTTATCACATTCGAACCAAGTGTGTAAAGTGCCATCCCAAGGATCCTTGGTACATGCATCAGATTATACACTTACGTAATTTGTCAATTTGTCGTATCAGGCACCTGCGTGAACAACCCAATGCTTAATTCAATAATCCTTTGCTATCATTCATAAAAAAGAAGCCATCAAAGTTCTGTAAAGCCGTCAGTCCACCAAGTCAGAGCTGATTTTCTTCATTTGATTTTTTTTGATAAATCATGCTTAGAGAGAGAGAGAGAGAGAGAGAGCGCTCTTTATTGAAAGGCAGAGAATTTAGCCGGCGTTGAAATATCGCTGACATGCTACTCTGCGTGGGGAGGGAGTTTGGGGAGAGAAAGACGAGTAGAAAGAGGTACAAGATACAGTGAAAAAGAAAAGAGAAAAAAATTGGGCTTTTTGCTTAGCTAATCTCAGTGTTACCAAAGCATTTAATGACCACTTTAAATCTGCATTGATTCTTGATGATGGATGCACTCACTCTTTTCCCACTAATTCTTCATCATCACATTTTCCTATTATGCTAATCACTACAGCTGGCATATGTAACCTTATACTCAAAACTGATACAGTGAAAAGTTTAGGGGCAGACAAAACACAATGTGTTTCTGAGACTGCATGCTGAATGCAGCTCAATATTCATAATTTTTTCAGTCTGCTCAGAGGGAAAGAGATAATTTATCGGAAGGCACAGAGGTTGGCCTTAGTGCACTCTGGCCTGCTCAGGTAGAAAATCTGCACAGGTAGAAAATGAAAAGGGGAGAAGAGTGGGCAAAGAATGATGATAGGGACAGGAAGATGTGATGTGTGTGCACATTCACCGCACACAGTGCCTTTTTATAAAGCCTATTATTTAGTCTTTCTTGAACAAACCAAATACTGCCTTTTCATTAGATGGACACAGCACACTGGAAGCCATCAAGTGTAAACCGATTTTTGCAAGAACTGCAACTTTCAAACGCAGTTTTCCCATGGACCATTTCTGACTAACTTTCTTCCTAAGGCCTCTTTCCAGTCCTCTAGCTTTCTGAAACCCTTAGCATGACATTCCCATGAGTGAATTATGTGTGTGTATAACATTTTGGTTTCATTCATTCAATATTCGTTCACTACTACTTGTTGTGTTGCATTGTTCTTTCATGCGTTTCGAAGCCCCTGATGCAAGGGCCAAGAATGTTGCTGTGTACTATCATTAAATAAATAAATAAACCTTTAAACTGATATTGTAACCTAGCTGTTGACATTCTTTGATGGTGCAATTTCTATACTACTTGTGCCTGTCTCTCGGAACACTTTTTAGGCCCTAATGGAATTGAGGGAAATAAACCGAACTGCACTTGGTCATGTCATTACAGTCTCATTCTTCACACCAGCACAGTGCTACACACAATCAGAAAGCATTATAAAAAAAACACTCAAGGAGAGACTCCTTAGCACTTCAACAGTGAGTGTTGAAAGCCAACTGCATGCACAAGCCGTAATTACTTTATGATTTTTATAATTACTTTTATGAGTTGAGCACACTATTAAAATGTTTTCTTGTGACTTGTGTAAAGGTAGCTGCACTTACTTTTGCATGGGGTACTGGAAGCCTACATAAGTGGCTGACAGGAGCTCGTTCCTAATCCTGGCAATCATGCAAGCAGGCAGTACAACTCTACTGTACCTGCGAAGCATTTTCCAAATCCACGTCGTGAACATCCTGCATGCCACAAATCGATATGTTCTGTAAGCAAGAAGAAAGCATGTGAAGGTCACATTATGCTTTGCAAGTGCATGTACTTGTGTATTTCTCGCTCGATTTTAGTGCCGCTTTGTGTCACCTTCCAGTATAGTGCTTCCAAGACGGCCGGGTTTAAGCACACACTTGCAAAGTGAGAGTGGCGGGTTATGCAGTCGCGTTGGAGATATCCCGACAGGATACGTTCTCCAGCGCGTTTTCGATTGCCACGCAGTGCCCACAGGTAAACCTGCATGCATAATCACGCAGGAAGATATTTCTTGAAGGCAAGCCGTTTAGCAAGCTCGCTTTTTTTATCCTGTTACGGTCCCCGCTATCTACCAGTTTTGCGAGGTGGCCGCGCGAATCAGCTAGTACACAGTTTGGAAGCTAGAATGACATGGCTGCCCTGATCAGCTGTACGCATCACTTTGGACAAACGCTCCGACGATGATTGGTTCATTTTAAGTTATCACAGTCACAACACTGCCGTTCAGAGCTGCCGCGGCGAACAATTAAGAAAGTATAGCAATCTCAGACGAGTCTTCCTGCAGCTAGCACGCGATGAACTTTCGCCGAAATGCATGAAAGCAGGTTGCGACCGAGCCCGCTCTAGATAGTCGATGACACGATTACCTTATGTTGCGATTTGGCTCGACCCGCATGGAAGGCATGCCTCTTGGTCGCGATCGGAGGCTTGTTATCATAGTTGCAGGCGTACGTTTACAGCCAATTAGAGAAAAGCTTGAATCACTATCGCACACGGAAGAATGCAGTTTTAAAAAATAAAAGGTTTATATTTGCAATTCTAACAGCATAATAGACAAATTGAAATGCTCCTTTGGGCCAGTGCAGAAGAAATCACCCAAACCAATCTAGATTGTCGGACAACGCAGATTTCAGTCAAGATCGGGCTCTATCGCGATAGGTGCTGGCTTTCTGAGTGCAGTCTGGAGAAGTGGACATGATTGTAACTGAACGTTCGTGGCAATTATTACAAATACTGCAATTCACACGAAAAAATTAGTCATACATGGGAGCTGTGAACAAATATTGATGCGCGGTAAAGGAAATGTACAGTGCTGTAAGCTTTCACATACCAATTCACATCACTGCCGCCGCGTCACGAAGGTCCTGGGAGTTCTGGCTCGTCCGGTGCTCGAGTTCTGCGTTTTCTTGGTGTCTCGCCGTAAGAGTCGAAGCCAATCGCTTCAGTCACACGTTCGATCCGAGCTCGCAGCGCAGGATTCATCGCTCACTGTTTTGCCCGGTGCTGACGTACGAGCAAGATCGAAAGTAAGTAGCGCACAGAGGACGCAAGCGCGCGTTTCCGTGCTTGCACCCGTGTGATGAAGGGAAACAAACAGTGGGTCGGGGCTCAGAAATAATGCAGTAGGATGTAGAAAGATCGCGTGCAGTCGGGGCGCGCACCGAGCAGGCGACCGGAAATGTGAGTTGCCAACACCACTGGGCAGCCCCGCCAAGCAGGGCGAAAAGAGAACAACACAACATTGAATCCGGGTGACGTAACGCGGTGGGCAGGACACCTCCTCTGGCACCGCCCACCACAGCCATAATCAGTCGGCTCCGCCGAGCTGTGACGCAGTGTGAAAGGGAAATTTTCCGGTTGTAATATCTTTCCTCCTATCGCACCTTTTCGGAAAATTCTTTCGAATATGTATTTCTGAGTAGCCTTCAATACACACCAGCCTTTTTCAAAACCAAGCGCGAGGGGTGCTTCAGGACCCCTTTAAATCTCTGAATACTGATACAGGTAACAGTGTCTCAGCATGAAAGCATTACTTGGTTAAATTTCACGCTACCAGACAACACATGGGGAACTTTGGGTTTTCAGCCCACCTGGCCCAAGGTCCACCAATACTCTGTGCTTTTGTTGCATTTCCTTCTTAATAGACAATAAGTACAATTACATTATTACTTTCAAATACTATTAGCTATATGAAATGTAGACATTAATAGGATAAGTGCGTTTTACAATGTTGGCTTCAGAGTGGCTTCTCATTTTCTCGTGTTTTTGACATGTGCACCATTCTGTAAGCCAATTTGTAGCAACCACTGTGTCACGCTAATGGTGAAATATATTTACTGATGAGCCACAGGCTTATCAAGCTGCATAACTGCAGATTTTGTCAAGTCCATCTAGATGCTTGCTATCTAGTGGTCATGAATGAAAACAGTTGATCCAGAGTTGGCCTATAAAGGCAACATACCACATCACCACTCACTACAGAAACAGCTGTATAGTTATTAACTGTCACCATGCAGTTGTGCACCTACCCGAAAGTGACAAAAGTCAAGTAAAAAGACTACTGCTGTGCACCTATACATGGTTTCATACATCAGGTGCAATGCAGTCAAAGCTAGCGCTCGTGTTTACACTGTGAACTTTCACGACCAAAAAGTAGTATGTTGCTTGTGGTGAGAAAAAAGGAATAAATGCCTCGGTTACAGTGTTAAAGGGACCCTGAAATGGTTTTGACAATAGTGTAAAAACATGGTGATCCGGTAGAGCGAGTCATTAGGATCATTAGAGGACAGATTTCAGAGCTCTGCGTAAAGTGTGTAATTTACAATAAGGCTTTGAACACACGCATCACAAAATATCGCAGCGGCTCGTTGAAATGCGTTTTCTAACGCCCCCGCTTATTGAACGATGGATGGGGAGGCCGCTGATTGGCCCCCTAGCAAGTGCTCCTTCGTTTCAGCCAACGGTATTGTCGCGGCATCTGGCGGCGTACACACAAGTCGCCGGCGCTCTATTACAGAGGCTAGCCCTGCCGAGGCCGGCGACCTCAGTAATGATATCGGGGCACTATGTCGCGGTGGAGGGTTCCGCAGGGCAGCTGACAAGGGAGGCGCAGTCGTTGCTAGCGTGCACTTTGCAGGTGATCGAGTTAAGGAGGAACAGCAGTGGTAAGGAGGAGGACGACAGAAATAAGCTCATAGCTGCCTTAGCGCATGGTGCTTCGCTTTATTTATGGCGTGAATGATTTTATAATTGTGTTGCCTAATCAGCGACGCAATGTCAAAAAAACGTTTCAGGGACCCTTTAAGTCATAACACATTTCTCATCAGCTTTACAAAACACGCTTCTATTTCTGGGACAGCCTTATTTCAGAATACATTTCTCATCAGCTTGACCAAAACATGCTCCTATTTCTGGGGAAACAATCGAAATATGAGAGTTTGCATTATATATTTGTGGGAGTGATACACCTCTCCTTTTCTTTTTCTTTATTACGGATTACTTTCATAGCCACCGCAGCGTTGCACCTTATGTATGAAACGGAGTATAAATGTGTGTCACCATGGTGGAAAGGCTGCAACGTGGGGGCTTCCCCATGAGAAGCAGATGACATGCTGCATTGGGCGACATAGGTACGTCACACACTGGCAAGAAATTCATGCCTAAGATGTTGGTTTGTCCTAAACATTTCACTCGCGATGTCTTCTTTCTTCCCACTGAGCAGAGCATTATTTATGAGTGCATGCATGTATTTAAATATAATGTAGACTCCCCAAATTGCAGAGGTGAAATTTTCGTCTATAGGCAAGTGGTTTTAAATACACTGCATGTATGTGGAATTTGACTATGTCATTGCAAGTATGTGGATTTTTATACGCATAGTTCACTTAATTTGCAAAGCTGAAATATGGTACTAGCAATGTGCTTCGCTCATAATGCATCCACAGCAGGTATGTGAGCGTGTATGTCAAAATGTACTTTGTACACCATATGTATGAGTGAGCCTCACATGAAATATAGACCAATCTTTCCTTCACACTTACTGTGAGAAGAGAACACTGTAGGAACAGCGTCTGGCCGCAGTTTCCTTAAACCATCCTGTCTCCTCTGTTCGAAGATGGAATCTTCGAAACGAGCCTAGAATAACAAAAGGCCACATTGATTTGAGCATAACCATGAATGGTTATCTGGTAAACCAATGAAACAAAGCTGTGAGCAAGATGCACAAGAAGGAAAGCACCAGGTGTACTAGCTTGCAAGCGAGCACTGGACTGTTCTAATGTAGCACGTCGAACTGACGAAAGTAAACCTTATTGCTTTGCCTCCCCAGTCCACCCCTAAGCACATTCTCAAATCGCAAATTCACAGCTTGAACATGTCGTGTATATATTTATAAGCCTGAACCAGCAAGCTAACAGCAAACATGTGCTGATATTTTACAGTGCTAACAGTGATGGGAATGGCCAAGAGCAGCTTGGGGCACATTTGTAGCACAAATAATGGCAATTTGTAACAGCAGATCTAAGTTTACTAGCATCTGGCCAAAACAAAAATAACAGCATAAGAGCTGTTTTAGAGTCCTTAGTAGACATAATACAGGGCAAACTTAAGCACTGAACTAGGATGTGTAAGCTGCACCAAAATGACATGACTGTACCAAAACATTTCTTGGAATGCAGCAAACAGTTAACAGTTAAACAGTCAGCATGACATTTCCAGTGAGAAGGTATGTCCAGCAGACGCAATAGTTTGTTCGGATCTGAAGCCTCAATTTATGCGTCTTGGAACATAGGAGCATTTTCTAGACCACCGCAAAAGTTAACACAGTGTCGACTACTCTTGACTCACTCCAGACGTATTTGTGGCCATACAGCTAGAGTTCAGGGACGTTACTGCATGTGCAGCTGCAACGTAGCTTCATACGGCGTCGATGCAGAGTCCACCAAGAAATTGTGAAACATCTGAATCACCTACCAATGGTTCCCGGACTAAACGCGGGCACAAAGCGAAGCTGGCGCGAAAGAGGATACGGCTCACGAAAGTTTACACACAGGCAAGCCGTGAATGCGGGCTTCCTCGCCGAAATGGGTCATTACTGCGAGTTCACCTTTCCTTATCTGGCTACGTGCACAAGCACATCCAAATTGCACACACAGCAAAAAACGTTCCATAAAATAGGCAATACTCATGGAGCAAACCCGAGGAGTGGCGGTGGGCTCCCAGCTGTCTCGCTTCACTTTAGCGAGCCAACGTTTCCGTCGGCTCAGGCTTCTTGGGAAGCGGAACATTCGCAGGCCCTTTCTGCTGTGGTTACTGCAAAGGGGCACGCAGCACCCAGGCATATCTGTTCATCAGGCTCCGCTGATGGTGTTTAAAGTGCTATCACTACCTTCTGCGCAGTCTTATCAGCGATTCACGGTGAGGAAGCGTCTGTCAAAGGCACTTGTTCGCAGTTGCAGTGTGTGTGGGACTCAAGATGGTGCCCACAGAGCACCGTTTTCCTCTGGCAACATTGTGTTTTGGCGGGCAGCGCCGCGTTGGTGGCAAGTGGTATGTCAAAGGCTGTCGCCACCCTAAAAAAGGCAGTCATTTAGGCCCCCTACAGCCAATGGTATCGTCGTGGCATCTGGCGGCGTACACACGAGTCGGAAGTGCTCTATTATGGAGGCTAGCACTGCTGAAGCCGGCAACCTCAGTAAAAATATCGCGGCACTATGTCGCTATGGAGGGCTCGGTAGAGCGGCTGACACGGGAGGCGTAGTTGCTAGCGCGCACTCCGCAGCTGATCGAGTTGAGGAGGAACAGCAGTAGTAAGGAGGAGGGCGACAGAAATATGCCCATAGCTGCCTTAGCACATGATGCTTCGCTTTATGGTGTGAATGATTTCACAATTGTGTTGCCTAATCAGTGACGCAATGTCAAAAAAAAATGTTTCAGGGACCCTTTAAATAAAAAAGGAGGAGGATAACGAGGCCATTGTAGGGCAGAAAATGCCTATAGAGTTGAAGCTTACATCCAAGAATGCTTCAAAGGCAGCATGGGTGGCAGGGAGTTCACAAAAAGTGTTTTACCTCCAGAAGTTGGGAAAGATAGTACAATCTGCAGTAACTAAAAAACTATTTCTTTAAGCCACCCTGCGTGATGTCCTCTAGATGTTTTTAAATAAACTTGTGTGATAAACTTGTGTCCTCTAGATGTTTTTAAATAAACTTGTGTGATAGTGCATAACAAAGAAATCTAGTGCAGTTCCTCAGGGCTTTTTGGTTACAACAGACCTCAGTTATAAGAGACATGTTTCCTGGTTCCCTTGAGTGTTTCTAATAATGAGGTTTTACTGTATTTCAAAATATGTGACTAAGAAACCACAAAATGTTTATGGTGTAACATAAATGTCCTAAGCAAAACAGCTCTGATGTTAGAAATTAAGTGTAAGCATGAATATCAGGATTGCATTCCGAACAAAATCCAATTCACCGGTTATTTTCAGTCTTGATTTTACAACATATGGGAAACCCTATAACTTTTCTACTGTACACTCCCACTGTACTCACCCAAGCATTATATGTGCTGCAATTCCATGTTTTGTGGACATAAAGAGTTCTGCCATCTCTTTAGGCAAGAAACTGAAAACATTCTTGGAGTTCAGCGATTCATAAAAATGAAAGTGCTTGATCTCCCATGCCTGTCCACACCGATACA
Organism: Hyalomma asiaticum; assembly: GCA_013339685.2. NCBI lineage: Eukaryota > Metazoa > Arthropoda > Arachnida > Ixodida > Ixodidae > Hyalomma > Hyalomma asiaticum. The sequence goes on along the minus strand of CM023481.1, from coordinate 84,864,492 downwards.
TGTGGGGTCATACTATGTGGGCTCATACAAGGAACCAGACAGATTACAAATATGCTCAACAGTCCTCAAAGTATGCATGCATTACATTGCCATGATGTGTCTGAAGCCAGCACCAAACATAAGTGAAAGCAGACTGGTGCTCATGTGGAGGTGCCACGCGATTTTGTAGAGCTTGTTCAGTGACAATGTCATATTTCCCAAATATGACCTTGTCATTGTGCTTGTGGAGGGACTTCACTGTGAACTTTTCAAGTAAACATACCATGACTTCAATGGCCAGAACATCAGCACGGCTACAATGTTGCTCTGCTATCTCACTCAGGTTGACAGTGCACTGTGAATGAACAAAGGCAAACTGGTCTATGCTTTACTTGACCTTACCTTTCCTACTAGCAAGTGTTGCTTGCACCCCTTGCTGTTCAGTTTGATGGCACGTTCACGCTAGTAGCAAGCCTGCCTTAAGTGTGTGCTGGTCTCTGGTGCTGTGGAACATTGGCCACATGAGAGGTGTTCAATGTGCATGGGCAACTTTGCTTGCTTGACCGTCATGTGACACTATCAAGCCTCACACACTTTCTGCAAGAGTGTTAGGTGGCAAGATTTCTTGCACTTTTGTTGTCTGCACGTCTTTATCTTGTAGCGACGTGGCTAGAGCTGGTGAGGCAGACGGCTCACGTGCAGGTAGTGTTAGAAAAACAGAAAACTCTAGCATACTCAATCTGAGCGGCCCGCTATCCACCGTTCCCGGGAACCCACAGCACAATAGGTAGTCAGTCCGAATAAACCATTGCCATCGCAGGTACTTGTCCATAGTGCTCCCAACAAAATTGTGATCATCAGCTCTGGTGACTATAGTCTCAAAAGCTGGTGAAAAAGACAGCTTATGCTCGCGTCAAGCGTGCTAGCTTGTTCTATTTTTCTCTTGCACAGTCTTCTTTATCAGCTCTGGAGACTATAGTCGTGCTGCTACAATCTGTTGGCTTTGGTTCTGTGTTCCTGTATTCTGGCATCAGCGTGTAGGGAAAATGCACAGTTTTCTGGAACATCTCCATTGGAATCTCTATAGCGAGTGTGCACACAGAAAACCACAGAGCGGTAGACAGCCCATTTAAGGGGGTACAGTACGGTAATCTGATGAAAAAAAGAGATAATTTCACGGGCCATAAGTAACGCACACTGTGTGGGACAAAATATACTGTGGTGATGCAGTGGTGCTCAAGGTCATTTAAAAATGATCGATATAAGGGTTGGTTTACAGTATGTTCACATTTTTTTGCGCGTACGAACCATCTTTTACAATATGGCCACACTGGTTAGACATATTGGGCTTCTTCTATTTGGTGAGAAATTTCCCCACCAGGTATGCTTATTTATTTCCAGCACACTGCAGTGTCTTTATGGACTTTTAACAGCAAAGCTGTTAAGGCTGTGTGTGAAGCTTGGTGCAAAACTGAAAAGTGTTTGCTGGATGTCGAGGTGCTTTGCGGGGTGCTTCCTGATGGCTCATACAATGATGAAATACGGGTGTGCCAGACAAACCCAGACCAGCGAAATGCTCATCAACCTTGTGCTACTAGTAAAAGCTTTGCTAACTTTTTTTTTCTGACACTATCTTGCATGTTTCTGTATCCGTATTTGGCAGTGCATTGCGCTTCACTCTAGCAAGAACAGCTATAATGTGGACGAGCAAGAGAAAGTTCCAGGACAATCATCTATTTCCATAAGTTATCCACTGACAAAAAGCTGAGTGACTGACTCAACTACCACGGCACAGACACAAACATGTCCTCAGTGAAGATATCGTGGAGCACATTGCCATATAAACAGCGCCAAAAGGTGCTGTGGATGTAGTCAAGCTAGTGTTCTAGGCATTTTCACTGTGAAGCCTTCTAGGCAAATGCCACCAGGGCTAGACATGGAACAACAATGAGTCAATGAATCAGCTGATCTGGAGCTGCTGCCTGAAAAAAATGTGTTGGGACGGACACGTTCACTTGAAATGCTGTGATGTACTATAACGACAGGAATGAAGCATGAACTGCTCTTTTGGCAATACCTGGCACCATGTGATGTGCATTCTGTATAGTTGGCCCCACGAGCCCTACAAGGAACATTTAAAGGGGCAAGTTTCAAAACTCATCAGAAAGTAAAAAATGTTGCAAAAAGGCGAGAAAGCGCCTTTATTTTGCTTATCCATTGTGAACTAGTATAGTGAACGTGCAAATATACATTTTACATTTTTCTTTCAAAATCACAGTTTTCAAAGCTTTTAGAATTTGGTGCACCTTTTCTGGGACTCACGTTGCACTTCGTTTCGTTCCAAATAGTCTGAACCTAAATGTTTTAAAAACTACTTTTATAGCTCTGAAAAATGAAGTACAGTTGAAAGCCTAACTATATGTGGCAAGTGAGTGCAATATTTTTTCATGTGCTATAAATGTAGTGATTCAAATCTTACTTAGTTTTGGATTACTTTTCAAGTAATAGCGTACAGTAAACATGGACGAAGAAACACGGACATGTCCCATCTCGTTCTTTTCTTCGTCCGTGTTTGCTGTGCACTATTACTTGAAAAGTTATGCTTTACCAACTAGCCCACCAGTCGATCCTTTTGGATTACTGCCAGTATTATGTGGGGTTAGAATGCAAACAATGACACTCACATCATTTTTTTTTGTGTCTAAGAAAAGGTGTATCGAACAACGCACCTCAGCCTTATAGTTGGTTCTCAAGTACAAAAAGAAAGTAAAAATGGCTGCAGTAAATATATTCCACTTAATGAAGGCTAATAGCATTCTCTTACAACAGGCACAATTTCACAATAAAATGTGGAATTGTTTTGAGATATATAACTAATTCCCTTGTCACACGAGAAGGCTTAACATAATTTTTATCTAATGCCATTTCCATTTAATGTGGTTAGCAGGCTGCCACATGGGAACATCTAATGTCATTCGACAAGAATGACTTCTAAAGACAAACGAGTTTGGTGTTCATTCGAATGTGTTTCTATCGCATCTGAATACTCTCGCCGTAAGGGGACCACAAATTATATAATTAGGAATTGCTAATTACAGCAACTAATCTGTTGTTATTTTGAAGTGCACTGTCCTATTTTTTGCGAAAGGGTTCAACTTGTTTGTTCTCAAGAGTTTTAGTATCCTTGTTCCCAGCAACATTGTCAAGATCGTTGCCGGCCATGTGCTCAACTGTGCGCTCAGTTGGCTCACTCGGCCAAATAACATTTGAGCGTGCATCATAACCTGCAAAAAGCAATTTTTATTATGACTTAGTACACATAAAATTTTATTACATAAGCTGCAAGTTTTTTCTTCATACTTGTCTTCATTGCTTCGCCATTGCTACCATCTGCAAATGACATTATCTTGTTCCATGTGACAGTGAAAGCCATCCAATGTCACTTGAGGAATCGAATGTCATTAGATAGAAACGATGTTAAGCCTTCTTGTGTGACAAGGGTACAAAACCAGGGTGCAACGTTTCATGGGCCCAGGAACTCAGATGAGAGGCGGAAGGACGCTAGACATGGAAAAGCACTTTATGATGCCACAACGATAGTCCAAGCATCAATACACAACGAGACATACAAATGACATAACAAATAAAAAATGACACTACAGTTCACTAACAAAGATGCCACCTCAGCGCATTCATGCCACCATCCTCTGACACACACTTACGTTCTCACGGCACTGGACGCCTGGATGTAACACTTCTGCAGCTGACGACCACTCACTTGTGTCGTTGCAGTGAGCATGGCTGCCGGGCAGCCTGGTGAGTTGGCCTTGTGCTTGCGGTCAGGTACGTAGTTGGTGATCGGGACATGCTTCGGAAGCCGGAGGCTATTTACAGTGCTGTTGTGACGAACACGGACGCCAGGCAGCACAGTGATTCGGACCTTCAGGCCTTCCAAGCTTGCCTGTCATTGGTGCTTGCGTCGGGATCTTCTTCGAAGGTACGGGTTACTGTCTGGGACCACTGTGTCATCCATCTGGCCTGATGGTGCCCACATGGTCCGACTGCCCAGCACATGGGCCTGAATTCCAACTGCCCAAACCAAACATACGGCAATAGCCGCCCGACCTAAGCCGTCGTCTTCTTCCTCTTTCCTCTTCTCCAACCTTTAGGTGGCAGTAACAGCGTAAACCGAAACCAATTCACCACAAGGGTGACCCATTCACAGTACCATGCTCCCTTAAAGGCCAACTCTGGCGAATAAACGTTCCTGAGGCACTCCTGTCACACTCCTGATAGTAGAAATTCTCATCAAATGTGAAAATAATTCTTAAATCGCAAAAAAGCACGAAACAAAAACTGAAATCCCACCCAGGAGTGATGTCAAATCAGTCAACCTGCCTTTTGCATGGTGTGACAGTGCATGCACCCTTCCCCTGGCGGTAATGTCACGAAGGTTGGTGGCGCACGTAGAGCTCGAAGGCCGTGGTATGGTACCGATGCACTTCTGTCGCTTTACCGATGGTGAAGTGAACACACAGGGTGGCTAATCAGCTAATCAGTAAATACTGGACTGCAAGGAATTTGCACATCTCTCGAGCCCATAGTCTGGCACAAATGTTTGAAAGGTGCCAAGGAACGTACCCAGCGAACTTTATTGAGATCTATTGACCTTGACAAATACTAGCTGGAGTTGGCCTTTAAGGGCCCCTCAAGAAGTCTGGCCCTTTTGAGCCAACAAATGCATTGCCGTACATTGAGCACTCATAACCATGCTTGCCAAGAACTACGTTGCTTCGAGCCAAAAAAGGCGCTCAAATTTCAAACCGAGTACTGTATCACTTTCTTTTTGCAAGGATTGTGTGCCAAGAAGCAAGGATGATGTTCCACACTGTCACAGCGTGCTGTAGCAGCACAAAACATTTCTGTGTCACAAAAACCACGACGCAAAAGGATGTGCAACGGCAGCCCAAGACACAAGCTGCCCAATGAAAAGGCTGGCGCTTCAGGGGCTCACTCCTAAGAAGGGGACTACAACTGCGGGCAGAATAGTGCACAGCTGATTCAAGTATTATTGCACTGCATGTTTGGTGAAGTGTAGCGTCGTAGTGATTTCGGTGAAGTGTGGTGGCCTCGTGCGGGGGGCAAGACGCCTTGGGAGGCAACAACAGCAACGTTTCAAAATTGTGCAGCGAAGAGAGCGTGACATCAGTGCAAAATGTGACGCGTAAGCGCAGGGCACGCCAAAAGAAGAGAAAGTTCACGTGAATAAGCATGGTAGAGACCCTAAATATGACCAATGGGAAGGGACACGGAGAAAAGAGAGGAAAAAGAAAAAGACATTTGGTAACGAGCAGAGGGCAGAAGGCAGGGAGATTCTGGAGCGGAGGCTGCTGGCGTTGCTTGAATATGATATCAGGTTCTAGACCCAAATTCACAAAGTCCGACGAGGCCAAGACGCACCAGCTGTTCCCAATGCACTCAGGGGTATGTGGCTTCAAGGTGTTCAAGCCGTGACTGTCCCAGGTCATGTCCTTGCTTCTCGGGCCACGTCTCTGGACCTAAGCCGCCCGTAGAAGGCAGGACTTCCTGTGTGGCTTTCCCTGCTGAGAATGAGCTACTGCGACACCTCAAGTGGAGCGTAATAGCAGCCGCAGTTTCTATCGGGCTCCGAAGTGCTGGTAGGCACATTACCCCAATGTTGTATTCAGTTTCGGTTTTTATTTGTGTTCTTATCCCCCAAGGGGCACCTCTGTTCTTTGTTATACATATCTCACTGTATGTAAATAAAGGGGGCTTTTTGTACATAGGGACGGCTGCAGTCTGTCTCCCACCTTCTTTAATACCAAATTGGCAACGACGATGTTGTGAACATCGTGACCCATCGTACCCCAGCCCCGCTGCACCGCCCGCATCCGCCCACCATGAGCTCCACTGGGATTGCTCCACCATCGTTCTTCCTTACGATGCCTGGCCATCCGTCATTGCCCTGGGAGCAGATGTTCAACGTGTGCTTACTGGCATCCGGAACTACCGAATTTATCAGACGTTACATGCAGGGACCAGTGCCGCAGCATCCGCCAATGATAAGTCTGTCGCAGACCTTCCTCACGAATAAGATACTGTACTCGCTACATTACGGCACCAGTTTTCTGCTTCGTGCAACGTTATCGTTGAGCGTCATTGCTTCCACCGCCACAGCCAACACAGGCGAGTCCGTTCATGACTTTTTTGCCGCTCTACGGGAGCTAGCACAACATTGCTCATTTGCCTTGCAAGATGATACTCTGCGGGATCAATTCTTTGCCAGCGTTGCTTCCAGTTGTGTACGTGAGCAGTTACTGCTCGAGGGTTCCACACTTTCGTTCGAGAATTCAGTCCAAATTGCACTTCAGTTTGAGCAGGCGGCTGAAGAACTAAAGGAGTTTACTGCTTTGGTCGAGGCTATTTCATTGCGCCAGCGTCGTAAGCCGTCCTCGCATTCTGCATAAAGAAGCAGTTCACAGCCACCAGCCCCCTTTCAGCAGTATTTAATGAGGAGCGCGGTGGCTCACGTGTGCCTCAGCGGAACCACCCCCCTGAGCGCAACCGAGAACAGAGTAGCCGCTCCGTTTCATCACACTACTGTTTCCAATGCAGTTCGCGGGACCACGCCGCATCAGCGCCGCACTGCCCAGCGCATGGCAAGACTTGTTTATTTTGCGGTCGCAAAGGCCACTTCCAAAATGTATGCAACCGCAAACGAACTCAAATGCAAGGCAGGGTCCATGAAGTTGAATTTCATGAAGATGCTTCATCGTGTAGCAGTGCTGAGCAAGTTTTGACTGTGCACCGTTCTGCGCATAGCAGAATTCATATTCAAGTGCAAGTCACGAATGTCACCTTGACATTACTTGTCAATTCAGGGTCATCTGTTTCAATCCTGTCGGAGCAAGAATTCAGTCGACATTTTCAGAGCATTTCACTTCTGCCTGCTCCGCATGTCATCCTGTTTGACGACTCTCAACAGCCGATTTCCGTGCTAGGTTGTTTCCAGGCAGACGTTTGGTTTAATGGCCGCACGCACAGCATGACTAAGTTTTTATGTTGTTCCCCAAGGTACTTGTCTAACCGGGCTTGATGGCATTAAAGCCTTGAATCTTCACATTCAGGGTTCTGTTCTCAAGTGCTTATACACTTCCATTGCTCCGCTGCCGACTGTCAGTGCCCTGTTATCCTGTTCCATTTCCACAGTCAAGTGTACAGCCGCGTAACGATCTTCCGCCAGCCTTAGCACATGAGTTCAGTTCACTTTTCAGTCCCGAGTTGGGTCTCGCTAAAAGGTTCACACATCGCATCAAGACGCGGCAAGGCGTGCAGCCTGTAAGTTCCAAGCTTTGCCGTCTGCCATATTCTCTCCGGTCACCAGTATCAAATGAGCTTCAGAGGTTGCTGAGCCTTGACATCATCGAGCGCATCGACGCTCCTGAATGGGTATCCCCCATTGTTGTTTTTGACAAGAAAGATGGTAGCATCAGGATATGTGTAGACCTTCGAGAGCCAAACAAAGCTATTGTTCCTGACAGTTTCCCGTTGCCCCACACAGAGGAGCTTCTCCATGTTTTGTTAGGCACTACGCATTTCTCGAAACTTGACTTGGCTTCTGCTTACCATGAGGTTATCTTGCACCCTGACAGCAGGGATCTGACAGCTTTCATCACTCATGACGGGCTTTTCCGTTTTAAAAGAGTTTGCTTTGGGTTGGCTTTTGCCCCAGCAGCATTTCAGAAGATTATGGCGACAATTCTTGACCACTGCCCTGGCGTATTGCTCTACGTTGATGATGTGATCATCTTTGGCAAGACTGCAGAAGAACACCTTTCAAACTTGAAGACTGTGTTGCAAAAGATCAAGAATGCAGGTCTGAAACTGAACAACAAATGCCTCTTCAATGTTCCAGAACTTGCGTTTCTAGGGCACAAGGTCACCGCAACACCCCCCAGAAGTGGTATCTCGGCACTCCCAGAGAAGGTAGACTCCATAGTTAACACACCGGTGCCAACTGATGTTGCCGCCCTCCGTTCGTTCCTTGGCCTCGTAGAATACTACCGAAAGTTTGTGCCATACTTGGCACAAGTGGTCGAGCCTATGAGAGTTTTACTTCACAAAAATGAGCCATTCATCTGGTCAGCCGAAGCAGACAGCAGTTTCAGAAGGGTCAAAGAAATACTTTCGTCGAGTACCATCCTCCATATGTTCGATCCGTCACTTCCAGTCATTGTGTCGACTGATGCGTCCGACGGTGGGCTGGGAGCAGTTCTGCAGTAACAAAGTGGCCACGAGCTCTGCACAGTCGCTTTTGCATCGCGTACACTGTCGCCTGCAGAGAGAAAATATTCAGTCGGTGAATGAGCACTTGCATGTATTTGGGCATGCGAGCGATGGCACACGTACCTTTGGGGTCACCATTTCATAATTCGAACAGACCACCAGGCACTGGTGTCCTTGTTGTCGTCGCAAGGACGTGGAAGACGCCCACTCCAAATTGTGCGCTGGAGTGCAAGACTGCTTTGCTACAATTTCACTGTGAAATACCGCAAGGGGTCCACAAACACCGTAGCAGATGCACTTTCTCGGCTGTCAGCACCTACCTCGGAGGGAGATTGCCAAGGAGGAAGAAATAGTTTCATTCATTGAGCCAGCCTGCGTGACAAAGGAAAAGTTCAAACAGGCAGCCCCCGACAACGGTTGCCTGGAAACCATCAAGTCGTTCGTGCTAAGTTCCTGGCCGCCAAGCAAGTCCATACCAGAAGAGGCGAGACCATTCTACCCTATTCAGGAAGAACTTTCTGTTGTTGATGACCTACTATTACGCGCAGAGCGCATCGTGGTTCCGTCCTCCCTCACGGCTCAGATCATCGACACCGCACATGAGACACATCCAGGTATCACGCGTACTAAAGCGCGACTGCGTGAGTGATTCTGGCGGCCACGAATGGATAAGCAAGTGGAAATGGCTATGAGAAAGTGTCACATCTGCCGGGAGGAAGATAAGTCCGCCAAGACATCACCAGCACCAGTACAACCTGTTGAATGGCCTGAGCGACCGTGGCAGAAGCTTGGCCTCGACATTGTTGGTCCGTCGGAGCATGCAGCCTACAACAGCAGATTTGCAGTAACGCTCGTTGACTATCATTCCAAGTGGCCAGAGGTCTATTTTTTTGCAGCGAAGTGTCCACGAGCACAGTGAGACTTCTTAACAAGTGTTTTTGCCCGTGAAGGCTACCCAGAAGAGATCGTTTGTGACAATGGACCTCAGTTCACTTCGCGTGAAATGATCACCTTCCTGCAAAACAGAGGCATCCGTCTGTCACATTCCTCGGTATACTACCCTCAAGCGAATGGACATATAGAACAGTTCAATAACACCATTCAAAAACTTCATTCAAATCACACTCCTCGAAAGACGACAACTCCGGCAAACAGTCACAGAATACCTTGCCATTTACCGGTGTACTCGTCAGGCCACCACCGGGGTCGCCCCAGCAGTTCTGCTGCATGGTAGAATGCCCCGAACCAGGCTGGATGTCGTGGGCTTCTCAGAACCTGCATTTGCGAAAGACCCAGCTAAGGAGCTGGCGCGACGCCCGGCGTCAAGAACAGAGCAGCAAGCACTACACGGACAGAAGGAGAGCTGCCAAGACTACGAAGATAGCCATAGGCGACTTTGCCCGAATAAAAAAACCGTCCGTTCGTTTCAAAGGAGACTGCTCCTTTTCTTCACCAACTAAGGTCATCGACGGGAGGGGACTAGCCTCTTTCTGATTTGGAGATGGCAGTACGTGGAATGCCTCCAAGCTTTCCAGGGTCCTGCCGGCTGCCACGCCACTGTTTCTTCCTGGCGCACCACAGCCTGCTACACCGCAGGTTCCTGGCGCATCGCAGCCTGCCACGCCGCAGCTGCGGTCTCCTGCCATGCTGCAGTCACCTTCTCCCAGCACGCCTTCGCGGTCTCCTGGCATACGGCAGCAGCAGTCCACGAGCCCGTTGATAGCGCGACGTCCAAAGCGGCCGACCCGGGAGCGTTGGCCGCCGGCGTGGCTCCGTGATTATCGAACAAACTGGCGGTCTGACGTTGTCAAACATCTGACGTGTACTTAGGTTGTACATAGGTGTACATAGTGAATAAGTAAAGTGTGCATGTCTTGGGTATTCTGTACTAATACTTACTCACTACTAACCACTAGAAATAAGGGTGGGAGTATGTTGTATTCAGTTTCGGTTTTTATTTGAGTTCTTATCCCCCAGGGGGCACCTCTATTCTTTGTTATATGCACATGCTGTGAGGAAGATAGGGAAACGTCGGAGCATGTTCTGATTGAATGCGGAAATATCCGCCCAGGTGTACGTTTGGGCACCACCCTACAGGAAGCCTTGGGTTTTAGGGCGAACAACGGGAAGCTGAACATAGCCGTGACTGAAATAAGTAAGAGATGGTTAGAATACTGGTGGCAGAAAACTAGAGAGAACGGACAAAAATAATTATAGAGAAAAATAAGGGCCTTCTGCCATAAGGGGCAGGGAACTGGGCTATGAATTTCCGTTTTTTCTATAGTATGATCGATTGGATTGAAGTAAATTTAAAAGGCATGAGGAAAATTTAAAGAGAGAGAGGAAAAAAAAAGTGCTTAAATCTTCTTACGAGCCTGGTGGCGCACATGTCACCGCCCCGCTACAAAGGGGACGCTCATAGCATCCATCCATCCATATATATCTCACCGCATGTAAAATAAAGGGGGCTTTTTGTACATAGGGACGGCTGCAGTCTGTCTCCCACCTTCTTTAATACCACACCCAACTTCGACGGTGACCTCGTTCACACTGCCGACTCGTCTGAAAGCAGCCTATGAAGCTATCACCACCATCAACACCACTGGCGAGTGTTTCTTTTTACAAATGTTATAGCGGAACGTTATAAGACTTGTAGTTTGTAACTCAAGGCAGATTTTTGTAGTTTGTCATTCTTTCGGTCTCTTTTTCATTTTCGCTTCAAGTTTATTACTTTTCTTGTTTGCTTTTAAACCCACTTTGTCTTTTCTTTTTTGGAGGCTCTGTCTCAGAGCAACAACCTAGAGTACCCTCAACCTGCATGACAAAATGGCATGGCAAACTGGCATCCGCTGTGACAGGATGAAGCCGTTAGTGTTATAGCAGTGTTAAGAGTGTCAAAAATATGGCCAGTGCATGAGGATATGCTTTGGCTTTGCTGAGCGCATGGGGATCAAGGGGGCAGAGCTGAGAGCATGGCTGGATGAGCAGGAGTCACGGGCACAAGAGGAACAGGCTGCAGAACAAGAGGCGAGCTACTACTAGAACTAGAAGAAAGAAGGGAGAGAAATTTGCAGTTGCAGCTAAAGGTTGCCAAATCAGAAGGCAATCGTGGAGAGGTGAGAGTGGCTGACCAAGGATATAGAGGGAGTGGAGTTTGCAGCATAAATCCTCACAGTTGAATTCCAGCATTCAATGAAAACTGGGACAACTTGGATGTTGTGACAGGTTTGTTTGCAAAAAGAAACCTAAAATATTTACAGGAGGCTTTCACTTCTAAAGGAAACGAGCGCTTGGAATTAAGGTAAGGAAGCTATATTTACATGCAAAGCGCCAAAAGAAAAATGTGAGGAAAGACAGTTACAAAAATGAAATGCGACACGCACAATAACTGTTCTAACAACCCGCGGCGACAGCGAGGCTTAAACTACTAAGTCCTGCAGTCATTACAGTTCAAGCCCTGCGCTGTTGAGAGTCTGGCTACATTGTAGTGGCTGCGAAGTGCAGTGCCGTGATAAGCGGGGTATGGCTTACCAACGATGTGACACACTGTGTGGCCGGCGAAGCACAGCGGGTCGGTGACAACAGAAGGTTCTTGTGTCTCCACAACGAACTCCGGGTAACCGGTAGAAGTGTTGAACAGCGACCCCGTGGTAGGTCAAGTGGTCCAAGATCTACCGGTGGCAGTTAGGAAGCTTGGGCCCGCAGCCCGACAGCTCACTCTCCCGCTCCCGGTTGAGGCCTACTTCTCTGGGGTGCTCCCTGGCTTCTGAACCCCATGAACACCGCTCCACGGTCTCTTCTCCTTCCGTATCCGTTTTCTGCGCAGTTTTTATTCACTGCTTTCTTTCTTGCTTTTTCTGCTTCCACGCTGCGTGCAATTTCGCGGGGAAGGCTTCGTTGTCGTTTTTATCTTCTGCGCTGACATGCTCTCGAAGCGAAGCCGTCTTCACCGCTCCGCTCTCTTTACGTGCACCAGTCATTGCGTACACTGCCACCACACAATCACTTCACACACAACAAGAGTCCCCCTTTTGAAATAGTTTGCTCTTCGGAGGAAAATAAACTGCAGTTCAGTGCGTGAAAAATATGTGTTGTCCATAAAAACAACTTTTCTAACAAAAGAAAAATGAAATCGCAGCACACTGAACTTGTCTAGACGAAGCTACTATTGATTGCTTGCCCACAGCCGGCTCATATAATCCACAACATTTTTTGAGTTTTGATGTGCTCTACGCGAAATGAATATTCCTGTAAGGCAAGGCTCCAGCGCAACACCCTGCTGTTCACGTGTTTCGCCCTTAAGAGATACTGCAGCGCCTGGCGATCGCTTTGTACCATGAATGAGGTTCCAGAGAGGAAGACATGACATTTCTTGATCGCCCAAACCAACGCCAAACATTCCCGCTCAATTGTGGAGTACCTCTGCTCGCGAGCCTGAAGCTGACGATTGGCTTACGACACAGGGTGGAGGATGCCGTCGTGCTCCTGCATGAGGACAGCACCTATACAGGAATCGGAAGCATCCGACCGTAGCACAAATTCTCTTTTCAAATCGGGCGCTTTTACTATCGGGCCAGAAGATAATGGCTTCTTTAGTGAGTCAAACACTCCCTCCCTTTCCCTGTTCCATGTTATTTTATTGTTGTCCATCTTCTGCTTGGAAAACTCATTTCTACTTAGATTTCAATTGAATGAATGTCACGTTCATATCATTTACACATGATTATAGTAAGTTTTTGTTCTGTTGTTGTACTTCCTAAGCCTTCGCAGTCTTGTTGGATTATTTATCAACCCCCATATGACTTTTGATTGCGTTACATGAGTTTTGAGTGCAACATGTTTTTCTTTCCATTCCTCCTTTTTTCTTTCTACTAGTCACATCAATTCCCATCATCACTTCCTGTCATAGTGAATGCAGTTCAAATGTGTTTTACTTTCAGCACAATCATTTCTTGTACTTGGCACACGTAGCTGCTGGACTCTGTTGGGGGCTGGAGCTTTGTCAAGCCGCAGTACTGTGGCTTTTTTTCCAGTACGCCCATATTTCTCAATGAAAAATAAAAGGTGATTTGATTGATTGATTTCGGTTAGTGGTCGTGCTTTTTTGGCGTAGCGCACGGTAGGAGGTCGCGGTAGTAGCCAGCCAACCCAAGAATTGATCGAAGTTGTTTGTTCGTCTTGGGCCTAGTAGCATCGAAAATCTCCTGTATCGTGCTCCTCTACTGACCGGATGCTTCCATCTCCCAACTGATGTCCCAAAAATGTGACTGTGGTCATGGCCACTTCACATTTTTGTTGCCTGATCTTCAGTCTGGCTTATCGCACTCTGGTAAACAATTCCTTCAACATGGTCAGATGCTCTTGCCAGGTCGTGGTAGTGACCAGAACGTTGTCGATGTAGTGAATCATGTTGGGGACTCTGAGGAGCAGTCTTCTCATCAGATGAGTGTAAACAGAAGATGTGGTCTTGATGCCAAAAGGCATATAAAGGAAATGATAATGCCCAGATTGGCTTGAAAAGGTGGTCTTTTCCTGCGAGTCCTTCTTGAGAGGAACCTGGCAATATCCCTTGGCCACATCAAACTAGGAGAACCATCTCTTCATTCCCACTTCAGCAAACAAGTGGTCGGTTTTAAGTATAGGTTCCATGTCAGAGATGAGAACACTGTTTATGCGTCAGAAACCAATACAGGCTCTGTTGCTTTTGTCCAGCTTTTTGACCGGGATCGGAGGAGAATTGTATGGGGACTCCGATCGCTCGATAATGCCAAATTTCAACATGTCCTTGACTTCGTTTCAACGATTTCTTTCTGGCGAAGGGTAAAGAGTATTGGGGAGAGTGAATTGGTTCTGATGTGGTCATTTGCAATCTGCACTCCACCAGGTTTGTTTTGCCTAGAATTTCTGAGAATATGTCTTTGTAGGCACTTAATACCTAGCTTATTTCGGTGAGTTCAGTTTCCTTGATACCATCTTTAATCCTTATGGAGTCAATGCCACAGCTCTCTTGGACCATGAAAGTGGGTAGTGGCTTCTCGGACTCCTCTTCCCCCACAACAACAAAAGAAGATGTCTGGGGAAGCTCTTCCTGGTGATGTTCTTCATATTTTTTCAACATACTGATATGAAAGAGCTTTTTGCTATGTCCCAGATCCAGCCAATAATCATAATCAATTTTCTTTCCTATTGCAGGAAAGGCCCTTTCCAGTGCGCATTAGTAATTTGTTATGACTTGCAGGAAGCAGGATCAGTGCCCGATCGCCAACCTTGAGTGCCTGCTGTTTGCTGCGGCGATCGTAATACCTCTTTTGAGACTTCTGTGCACGGCTCAAGTTTTGTTGTGCCAGCTCCAACACTTTCTCAAGACATTCCCGCGAATCCAATACATATCCGTACATAGTCTTAACTTCCTCGTTTTCTTGTTCCTCAGTCCAGAGCTCTTTGAGTATGCTCACAGGCCCTTGGATATGTCGACCACAGATAATTCATATGGCGAGAACCCGGAGCTTGCTTGAGGGGCTTCACGGTATGCAAACAGAAGAGGTGCTATCAAGTGATCCCATGATTTTGGTTGTTCTTGAACCAAATTCCGCAGCATTTGTTTCAGAGTCCCATTAAACCTCTTGACCATCGCGTTGTACATAGGATGGTACAGAGTGCAACTAAGATGCTTGATGGCCAATAATCCATTCACTTGCTTCATCAGATCGGATGAGCAACATGAAGCCTTGTCATATAGAACTTCGCGTGGGAAGCCAATGCGAGAAAATATGTTGACTACTCCTGCAACTGCAGCGGAATCAATTGCTGTCAAAGGTAAAGCGTCTGGGTAGCGTGTAGCAGTGGCGCACCGACGGGAGGGGGTTTGGGGATTGTAACCCCTCCCTGAGCCCAACCTAATCCCCCTCCATAAGTGCTTCTATGTCCTTGCACAGTGTGCCCAACGTACACTTTCAAGGGCCCTGTTGACGTTATAATTTCGATTCCCGATATGGCTTGTGGTTGATTTTTCCTGCCCCTAGAAATGCACTGTATTCACTCATCTAATTATAAACTGGAAGAGTGTAAACCACAAGTTGAGGCGGCGCAGAAGTAACAGCAGGAAGGCTCTCTTTCGGGGTCGGCAGTGTTCGTTGATGGACGGCTCAAGGCGGGGTCTATATGCACACGATTCCGCGGGTCTGGTGCATGGGCCCTCGTGGTGAGTCAGACGTCAGCGATGCTGAACTTTATGTACTGTGTGTTGTATGTTGTTTTATGTGTTGCATTGGCATTGAATAAGGTTATTTAGCATTTCACCAATGATGTATTAGATTCGGCTGGCGATATCGTCGTTTGTAAAAGAAGTAATAAATGTACCAGTGTTTGGTTGCCCGACGGCGTGACTGTCCATGTGTTCCGAATGCGTGGCAAACATTACGAGATCCCACAACTTATGAGCGCTGTATTATGAATCGAGTGGCTTTACTCCAGCTTCCACAACATGCGTATGCCTATAGCTGTTGGTTTAAAATTTTTATTCATTTGGTTTAGCTCTTTCACTTGTGCTTAATCATACAGATTACTACTTTCAGGCTCTATCCACACTATAATACCTCGCTCTTTGCTCAATTCACCGGTTCATTATCAATTTATTCCATATGTTAGCATAGGACTGGTCAACCTATCTGGCTCGTGTATTCTCTTCGTTGTTTCAACTGGCTTAGCTTGCGCAATCCTGGAGTTCTTGCACTCCATCAGTCATTAGCAACATTCTAAAATGCTTACAAAACTCACCGCTGCCACAACTGTCTGGGTAGCAGCTTGAACGTATGATCATCACTTCTCTACAACTTGCTGTCTTTTGTAATGTAACCATAGATGCTGCTATTGGCCTCGACGACATACAGTTGCCGACCGTTTATTCGAACTCGACGGGAACCGCCGAAACGTCCGAATAATTGAGAGTCCGAAAAAAAAAGGATTCGCCAGAAAAATGTACTTATATGGTCCCAGTGGACAGAAAAAATTGTCAATGGATGACTGTACAGGTGCATATACTTATGCACGATCAGCTCAGCCTGTATTTCTGACAGTGTCTGGCTATCACTATAGGCAGAGAGGAGCGTCGTCATCAGAGTCGCTGTCCACTTGCGGCAGCTCCAGAACCTGACGGACGATCTCCTCATCATTCAACTCGGCACAGGGCAGGACGGCACTGTTGAAGTTAGCAAACTGCTCAAATGTAACAGAGGGGATATCGACCCCACTGGCACGGAGGTCGTCGATCACGTTTGTGTCAGGCAGCAGCTCAGCCGCGGGGTTGTGCCCTGTGGCACTGTCCTCATCATCAAGGACAAATCCTGCATGGCGAAAGCAGCTGCGGATTGTGTCCACTGTCACTGCCTTCCAGGCATCAGACACGATGCCAATGGCCGACAGCACATCCACAATGTAGTTCTTGCCGCTGTCCACACACAAGAGCACACGATTAAAAAGGTGCGATCGCTAATGAACCTTTAAGTTCTTAATCACGCACTGGTCCAAGGGCTGCAACACACTTGTATTTGGCAGCAAAAACTCTAGATCAATCACCTTCAGGTTGGTTATGTGCCAGTGGGCACAGCAGTTGTCGACGAACATGAGCACCTTGGGGTTCTAAAAGCTCGTATTTTCAGTCAAGCTTCCGAATGTACTTTTCGAAAAGATCCTGGGGGATCCCGGCCTTATAGTTTGCCTCATACAAGACAGGTAGCGTCTTGACCCCTTTAAAACATCTAGGATGTTTAGACTTTCCTATAACGAGGGGTGGAAGTTTCTCCGTTCCTGACATGTTGCCTCCCACGACAACTGCCAGACGCTCCTTGCTATGCTTTCCCCCGTGGCAGGGCTCCCTGGATAAAGCAAGCCTCTTGTCAGGCAACATCTTATGAAAGAGGCCCGTCTCATCGCAGTTAAAGACGTTTGGAGATGATTGATGATTTGTGGGGTTTAACGTCTCAAAACCAGCTCTGATTATGAGAGACGCCGTAGTGGAGAGCTCCGGAAATTTCGACCACCTGGGGTTCTTTAACGTGACGGGCCTCAACATTTCGCCTCCATCGAAATGCAGCCGCCGCGGCCGGGATTTGATCCCGCGACCTTCGGATCTGCAGCCGAGTGCCATAACCACTAGGCCACCGTGGCAGGGCGACGTTTGGAGAGCACTGGCGCAGCAGTGCACACAGCTTGTCTGCACAGTAGTTTGACAAAAGGGTTAGATCAACAGCCCCACTCTCGCCACACATTCGCTCAAATGACAGGTCGTACCTTTTTTTTGAAGTTCCGGAGCCAGCCATCGCTGAATTTAAATCCAGTAATGTCCATGTGCAGGGCCAGCGTCTCTGTTTTTAGATGCGGAGCATCTCTTGCTTGCGGGTATGTCACGTGTCTGGTGTCCGCACTCACACTACGCATGCGCGACTCTCCTCTCCCTTCCCTCTCTCCAACAGCTGCTGCAATAAATAAAGCGGGTAGAGAGTGCGCGCGTGCTTCGCTTCAGTAGTATTTCCTTCTCCGATGAAAGAAGTTGGCGGTGTTGTGTCATGGGTTGA
The DNA here is from genome assembly GCA_013339685.2 of Hyalomma asiaticum. Classification (NCBI taxonomy): domain Eukaryota; kingdom Metazoa; phylum Arthropoda; class Arachnida; order Ixodida; family Ixodidae; genus Hyalomma; species Hyalomma asiaticum. The sequence goes on along the minus strand of CM023481.1, from coordinate 84,846,634 downwards.
CGCAAGTACGCATCAGCATCAACCCACATTCTGACAACGGTCACGAAGTGAACCAAGTTAACAACATAATAACACTCAAGGTTCACCGCAAAGGTAACACCGAAAACACTGCAAACCTGTAAACACCGCCGTTAAATGAACCGTTGAAACTCCCAGCAATGCTCTGCGTCACCCCATGGTCCCCTTTGGGGAGATGGTGTAATTGTTTGTCTTAGCAGATCGCCAGACACGGGTATCCACTTAGCTACAGTGGCGCTCAGCCACATGTTCAAAGCCTCTTCCAGCTTAGGATGGCTGCCATCGCGGAAATCTTTCTGCTTCCCTGCAGACACTTTTTCCTCTGCCTCCTTGATGTTCCCCTTGTTCTTCAAGTAGTCGGAGACGGTTTGCTTCGAAATGGAGAACTCCCGAGCAACTTCACATTGAAGTCGGCCACTTTCCACCTGACGAATAATGGCTGCTTTCTTCGCCATCGTCAGAGTCTTGTAATTGCCGAGTCTCGTCGGCGCAGATAGCACAGGTGGCCAAGGAGCTATTTCGCATCTATGTGACGACTGGACGAGATTGAACAAGTAAATCAGGCATAACACACAAAGGCAAAGAGCGAGACTTGAAAGGTAGCTGTTGAGAAGGCCTAGGTCAAGTAACAACTGACAATACAAAGGCCAAGCACAGAGTTCCAAGCACACTCACTTGGCTTGGCCTGGCCTGCTGTTTGGCCGTGGTATACAGCCAATGGTTACCAGACTGGCTAAATCCGAAACACGACAAGCAATATGTGCAGCCAACAAAAGTATAGCCTTCGAGATCGGCAACTGTAACTTGTAGGTGCTGCGTGGATTTAGAAACCAGCAATTCAACCATGGCAAACGCGCCCTTTCAGTGCTGGCAACCTAGCAAAATGCAAACATCCCAGCCAGCTTGTCACGACCATATCGTGGCATTCAACGTTGCATCTGACCAAGCAGCCGGAGTCCGAAAAATTGAACAGCGCATTGTAGGACGTCCGAATTATCGCTTGGTGAATGTACCGTGGCACCATCTGCTGAAAGCTCTCCGTGACGTAGAAAATGAGATCACGTGATACCGGCCGCGCAGTGTACATTTACAATGTCGCAGCTCGTTCAGGCACGGTTTTTTTTCATGTTGTAAGCATTGCCTATCTGTGTATTAGCTGCAAAGGACCTGTTGTACAGGTCCGCAGTTTTTTGCAAATGAAGCACAGGCATCGCCGCATCGTCCATGCTTGTAGGAAGGTGTGCATGCAGTGCTATGCACAACGAAATTGATGAGGGTGCTCGCGTAAAACAAGTCCCGGCACGGTGGTCTAGTGGTTCTGGCACTCGGCTGCTGATCCGAAGGTCGGGGGATCGAATCGCGGCCGCGTTGGCTGCATTTTGATAGAGGCGAAATGTTGAGGCCCGTGTACTGTGCGATGTCAGTGTACGTTAGAGAGACCCAGGTGGTCGAAATTTTTGGAGACCTCCACTATGGCATCTCTCATAATCAGAGCTGGTTTTGAGATGTGAAAACCTCACAAATCAATCAATAGCGTAAAAGGTGATTAGAAACTGTAGTTAGCTATCGCTGGAAACATTGAGATCCCGCGTGCAATAACTTATTTAAGCATGAATATGCGCTACTATCTCGTCCACTTGTGCGGATGGTGCAAGGGCGATAGGTGATATTTCGATTCGCATTGACAGCGATGCATGGTTCTTTCGCCCTAGTTTTGTGTGCATAATCAAGCACACAATATACGATATTCTGATATTGCTAATTAAACCTGCATATCCACTTATGGAGGTATCCATACGGCACATGCCATTATAAGAGTTCTGTTCGCAGCATTCATCGAGGCCACGCATAGTTTAGCATTTTGGCCAGTATTATCGCGGAACAGTGATTTATCACGAGCTTAGTTATCATCGTAGATCGTACCTTAAATTCGCCTATACGGATGTGCCACGTACGCGAGTGTATCGCTGGGCACAATATCTGGACGGATGACAAGATGAAAACATCCTGTTATCTTTAAGATGGCACTGTTCCGGGAACACTACACAGTTCCTCCACAGGCGCAAATACGCGTCGTAAGTTCGAATGCCTACAGTGCAAGAAAGTTCATGCCGTACTCGCTGAACGCTTTAGCTCCAACACCTTACAAAAAATCTACCTCGCGAAATGGCTCCAACACTGTACACAAAATCTACCTCGCAGAATGCTTCCCACACACTCGAAATGCATGAACACCTGGCTGTTTCCCCATTCTCACCTTTTTCAGCCAAGATGCTTCGTTTTGGGCTATATACGCCTGAAAATTACTTCCAGCCCGATCGACTACGTCATTACTGTAGCACCGAGCAGTACTTTATGCTCAAAAGCAAGAAGAAAAGTAACGGGCTTGGTGAAGAAAGCCAGCGCGCTTTAGCGGCGGCGGCGAGGGCGTCACGTGATGTCGTTTACCTCGTCGTGACAGCAGCGCCGGTCTTTCCAGTGGTGGCCCTCAAGGTCAATAGTGTCTGTCGCCAGTGCTACTTGCGTGCTTTCCCCGTGTGCGAAATTTCATCAGACTTTGTCTCTGACCTAAATAATGTATAATATTTACTTCTCTCCGAGTTCTCTTGCTCAGTTTGCCAATAGCAGCAGGACAAGAGAGCAGGCACATGAATTGCACCAAACCAACATGCCTATGATGATGCAGTTGCTTTGACAGAGGCAAATCCTTCCGCTAAAATGTCAGCCAGCACGACTGAGGCACTTAAGTGATCCTTAATTTTGCCGACCATTTTATGATAATGCACGTCAATGCCCAACTGATTTTCCTAGCCTACAAAATGTATTTTTGGAAGTATTTTTCACGATATCAACATAATTTACAGATTTAAACCATATGAGATTACCTTGATTTATCGATATATTGATACATTGTACCTATTATAAAACTAAAATGAGTCCTCTTGTCCAAACTTCCTTCTTACAAACTTCTCATATGAAAAATCAATACACCAATGTTTTGGTAAGATGTGATATCGTGGCAGTAGTTTTGGGTGTGGAAGCCTCCTTTCGTGCCACTACCTCATGAGAAACACTCTTGCATAGTTAACCACAAAGGATAATTGAAAGAGGACCTCAAACTGGTGGAACTTCTTACCATAAACATGATGCAGCGAAAAGGGGTCCAAAAGATAGTAATTTAATACATTTATTGTTGGTCTAGTAATACTAGTAAATAAGTGGACTTCCAGTAATAGCCTCAAACCAAGCTCTGCTACAGCAAGACCTCTCAGCTCTGCAGTAGAGTGTTATATACTTGAACAAATAATTCGTGTCATTTCTTTACATTTTTTAACCCTAGTCACATTGTTTCTACATAACGAACTATTTCATTGATTTTAGGGGTTTTTTTTATGAAGTGTAGGCATAGCTTTAATGTACTATGCTGCTCGTACAAATGCAGCTATAGGCCGACAGTTCACTTTCAGATATAGTTTGACGAGTCTCAAAGGAAACATAATATATAATATGTTCCACTCTCATAATTGAGAACGTGCTGACCTGCATAGTTTTTCTGAACAGCATCGCACTACCGCCAACCGGTCGGCATGTCGGCACCCTTACGAATGCATGGAGCGGCAAACTAAGCATGTGCCAGACAACGTTGTTTGGAACTACGTTATCAGTGTTACGCGTTGCTTTATTCAATTTTTCGTTCATTTTCCATGTGTGCTACTTTGCTGAATGGCTTCATGGTCCTGTCAAGCTCTTGCAATTATGTCTCTGCAAAACGCCGAACAAATAATAAAGATCATCATCATCATCATTGATGTTACTATTATTTGGCATTTTATTTGCTTTACAATTCCTCCAGCCGAAGCAGGGAAATGATTTGCTGTGCAAAGTGACCGCTCCCCCCCTCTATCTTGAAAATTTGAACTCCCTCCTCCGACAGAAATGCTGGGTGCGCTGCTGGCATGTAGCAAAATCTACAAGAGTCAGAATATATCAGTGGCCCCTTGCGGAAGTGGGAGTCATGAGTCCAATGATGTCGACAGCGACGCGTTCAAAAGGTGTGTCAAAGGCATGTGCCCCAAAAGGAGCTTTGCCCACCTTGCATTTTGGTACCATCCTTTGACAGGCGTCACAGGATGTTACGTATCTGCGAACATCTTCTTGTACGCCAGGCCAGTAGAATGCTCCCAAGACACGATCCATCATCTTTTTGATACCCAGGTGTCCAGAAAAAAACATTCTCATGAGCCAACAACACCTGGAGACGCAAGGATTTTGGCACTACAGGGTTCATAGCAACTGAAAGAAATAAAATTCAAGTGTTTTAAAGGACTTTCAAGGACCCTACGAAGACTTTTCAAGGACCTAAAATAGCACTTGAAACCACAGAAAGACTACTTTTTACAGCATAAAAATTCATACTATACTTCACAGAAGCAAATGCACATAGATTTGTACAATCATTATCTAGCTAACAAAGGTTGGACAGTCTTTATCAGCTCCCATTTTTTTGTTTATCACAGGCTTCAACAACCATTTTTCCAGTTTGCTTGATAAATCAAGACATTACACACAGGTACCCACACACAAACAAAAGGTCTTTTTAGGCAGTCAACTAGAGATTAAGTTCCTCAAGCTTTCCTTTTAACTTCTCATCCATTTCTGCAAGTTACAAAGCCTTTTCTTTCACTTTTATTCTGAGGCTGTTGGACCTCACAATAAAAAATGTCACTTGTAGCTTCTGCCTGCTCAGCGTAGTTGTCAGCGCAAGCTGTTAGGTCAGCAATTGTTTCTTCAAGCTTCCACCTTTTACTTTGATTCTGCGAATCTCTTCCTCAATGTGGCATCTCTTTGATGCCTTTGCCTGCTCGTTGACACATTTCATCTCCTCCAGGCAGGCCTAATAGCGGCTCTGTGCAGCTGATACAGATTTATGCAATCCCTTTGTTATTGCAATGTTCATGACACCACCAGCCTTGCTTACTGCATCACAGATAATTCGCTGTGACACGTGTGAGATCTTCAGGTTTTCAAGCGATACCTGTTGGCTGACGCTAAAACATCTTTCACAAGAAGCCTGTCCACGGCTAAAAACTAGAAGTCGTACATCCTTCCACCGATGCATATGCGATGAATCAGCCTTTAGCAGCTCAGGATAAAATTGTCCAGACTAGAAAAATTTTTGTCAAACTGCCGTAGGTTGGGCTTCTCCTGCAGAAGTTCTGCGTATTCACCAAGCACTGCATCATGCTCATCTAACCGTACAACTGCAATGAGTGCGTCTAGGACTTTCCAAAGCTTGTAAGACACTCATCTGACTGAGGCCATTTGGCAGGGGTTGAGCGAAGACAGGCTCCTAACCAGCTGATATGCCAGTAGGGTCTCCAGATTTTTTTTTTAATTGCGAAGCATTTCTTAGCGAACTTCGGCGACTTTGGGCGTATCTATCTATCTATCTAGCCGCCTACGACTTTGTGCTCTCCTGGACGTTTCGTTAATCGGATGTATACGAAAATTGGTATGCTGCAACATGACATTACGAACATAAATGGCAAGTCATAACATGAAAATCATGACATGCATGTCATGAGCAGCATGATTTACATGCCAAGGTCTTGGCACTCTTCTGGCTGTTTCGTTAACGGGATGTGTACGAAAATTGGTATGCCACAACATGACTGCACGACGAACATAAATGAGAGGTCATAACGTGAAAATCATGACATGCATGTCATGAGCAGCATGATTTACATGCCACGGCCTTGGTGCTCTACTGGCTGTTTTGTTAATTGGATGTACCTGAAAATTCGTATGGTGCAACATGACTGCATGACGAATGTAAATGACACGGCATTACAAGAGAATCATGACATGCATGTCATCAGTGGCATGATTTACACGCCACGCATTTCGTTAATGGGATGTATATGAAAATTGGTATGGCACACCACTGTATGACGAACATAAATGACAGGTTATAATATGAAAATCATGACATGTCATGAGCGGCATGATTTACATGCCACACGTTTTGTTAATGGGATGTATACGAAAATTGGTATGGCACAACATGACTGCATGAGGAACATAAATGACAGGTCGTAACATCGAAATCATCACATGCATGTCATGAGCGGCATGATTTACATGCCACGGTCTCGGTGCTCTCCAGGCCGTTTCGTTAGTTGGATGTACACGAAAATTGGTATGCCTCAACATGACTGCATGACGAACATAAATCACAGGTCACAACATCAACATAAAGACATGCATGCCATGAGCGGCATGATTTACATGCGACGGTCTTGGTGCTCTCCCGGCGGTTTCGTTAACTGGATGTACGCGAAAATTGGTTTGACTCAACATGACTGCATGACGAATATAAATGACACGGCATTACATGAGAATCATGACATGCATGCCATAAGTGGCATGATTTACATGCCACGCATTTTGTTAATGGGATGTATGCGAAAATTGGTATGGCACAACATGACTGCATGAGGAACATAAATGACAGGTCATAACATCGAAATCATGACATGCATGTCCTGAGCAGCATGATTTACATGCCACGGTCTTCGTGCTCTCCTGGCCGTTTCGTTAATGGAATGTATACGAAAGTTAGCATGCCACAACATGACTGCATGACAAACATAAATGACAGGCCATAACATGAAAATCATGACAGGCAAGTCATGAGTGGCATGATTTACTTGCCATGTGTTTTGTTAATGGATGTATACCAAAATTGCTATGGCACAACACAACTGCATGACGAACGTAAATGACAAGTCATAACATTACAATCATGGCATGCTTGTGATGAGCGACATAGTTTACATGCCACAGTTTTGCTGCTCTTTGTGGCTGTTTCATTAACTTCGTATGTACCAAAATCGGTATAGCGAGACAACAATGCAAATCCATTTTACGTTCCTGATGCGTGCTTCGCATTTCCTTGATTCCCAGTGGATGTGGGATCTGCCATTTTTGTAGCTATATGGAACTGTTTGCATTCCATTCAAAATGCGAATACTTCTTTTGCACTCACCTTTGCAGCCTTGAGTCTTTGTTCTGCAGCATGCCCAATGTCAACCTTCTCAGTAGATACGTGGTTATTTCGGTCTGTTGGGTCCATTTTGAGTATGCTCATCATTCCTGTAGAAGATGACAGCACTGAGCATTTCATGAACCACGTGAGGAGTTTCAAGAAACTCTCCAGAACCTTTTTCAAAAAGAGCGGTGGTTTGTCCAGCTGGTATTCAGTGAGGAATGGCTTAAAGGGCCACTAAACAGGTTCCTACTTTTTTTAAGCCGCACAAACAAGCTAACTCAATCATAGAGAAGGTTGCGGCGATCACATTCTGCGAATATGACAGCGTTGCGCGCCACACAGATGCCGTATTTCAAAAAACAATTCCCGCGCCTCTTTCCTGTAATTGACCAGTCGCCCTCGCATCCTAGCTGTCGTCACGTTCTACCGCGAACAACCTTGCGCAGTTGTAGCTCGTTGATTGGTCGAAACCAGGTTTATTGTCAGATCCTCTGGCCATCCCACCGGCGTGAGTGCAGGAGCAACCGGAACTGCAGTGCAAGTATCAATTACGTCAATTGCTCACGTCATGTCATGTGTCAAAAGTGGGCAGAGCCTCGACGGCGCACCACTCCTTGGCAGAGAAGGGTGGGGAGGCCGACCAAGAAAACGAAATCGACGCAAGCCGCCACTCAAACCCGTGTAACTTCTTTAATATTGCACCTATTCGCAAAATTCTTGCAGGAGCATGTTCACATTGCACAGGAGTGCAGTTATATCTTTAAAACAAATTTTGGACCTCGGGGTTATTTAGGGGCCCTTTAAGAATGATTGCAATGCCAAGTGCAAAGTTAAGCTTGGCCAACAACAGTGGATCCTGGCACAAAGCACATATCTGTGTGTATGATGCATACCTTGGCATGTTCACATCTTTCCTTTTTGTGCATTCCACATATTTCTTCACATCATCCCACAGTGCAATGGCACATTCAATTACGGCAACATTCTCAAGCCAGCGATGTGGAGCAAAGCTCAGGGGGAAAGTCTCTTGGCTTGTTACAGTGGTGAAATCTTCTCTTCATGCTGGCGCATCGTGAAACATGGCACTGAGGCTTGACAGAAGATTTTCTAGGCCCCACTTGTGGCAACAACACCCACCCTGTAATCATTATGAACGGCGTGTAGTCCGCAGGTGCCCAAGTTCTAACACTGAACTTGATTTTTCTGCAGATAATCCTGCATTCTTCTAGTACACTTCAGGTTTACGCTGGGGCCATCCATCGACAGCTGGACAGTTTTCTCCAGCGGCAAATCTGCCAAGGCACCTAGAAGTTTTTCCTAGAGGTCACCGGCGGTCGAATGTCCCATGAAAACCGACCTTAGTATCGCGTGTTGTGCTCCAGAACCGCAAGTGGATGTGCATTTGTTTTTTGTGTAAGTAGTTGTTTAAGGACTTGTCGAAGAGAATGGTGAACCCATCCGACCGCCCACTTCATGTTTCAGGCTAGAGAGAAAAGATGGTCGTAGACCGTGACACACAACATACGCGGACTTCTTTTCCCCACCAGAGAAGGCCTTAGCAATACTGCTATCCGGGAACATTTTCCTGAATAAGTTTCCTGTGCGGGATGACGAGTTGTAAGAGTAGTGGGACGTCACCATCTTCAGGGTCCACAGCATCTCTGCGTCGGTCACAAGCTCATGCGCTTGGCAAATGCTGCTCACACTGCACGATGATGGGACTGTCTCTACACGTTGCTCAGTGACAGTTGGCATAATGTAGGTCCTCAGGTTACCATGGAATGTAGTTGCTTTCGTGTTCTCAATGTGTCTTGCACTATTCAAGTGACTTAATGACAGACCCCTCTATTGGTGACACGTCGAAGCTCTTCCGACATGGCTTACACTTTGCCTGATGCGAGTTTGACATATCTGGTGAAACCCACTACCTATAAGCAGCAATGCGTAACCACGACAGCTGGAAATTGCACTTGCCTAGCATAATTTCTTCATAAACGAACCAACTACAAATATCTATGCACACTTGCACATAGTCTCCACAAAAAAGCTAGGCTAGCTCTGTTGTTGCTGCTGCAACCCCGCAAGCGGAACCACACTTCATTATGGCTAGAGAAACGGATTGGATTAGATGTTTTGTTGACTTGAGCACATAGCTGCCAGGCGGACTAAAAAATCTGCTAAATCATGGCTGAACAAACTCCGATTCACTAAATTAAAGGACTTTTAAGGACTTTGGACAAATTCAAGGGTTTTCAAGGCCTTGAAAATGCCATTTCAAAATTCCAGGGGTTTCAAGGACCGCTACATACCCTGCACTACCGCTTGTTGAAAGGTTTTTCCAGGAGATAGTGAGTAGTGCCTGTATATATTACCGTTCTTGATGACAAATGAAAAGGCTGTGGACTTATTTCCAACAAACTTCTCACCCACTTTTGCCCTGCATGCATCAAGCGTCCTGCCTTTTCCTTGCTCTTCCTGGAAGTCCTTGCGAGACATTTGCCCAGGAAACTTGGCTTACGTCAATGTCCGCGGGTTCTTAGGACCTGTTACACCAACCGAAAGTGAATTTGGCTGGTTATCTTCATCCAACTTCTGAACCTCCTCCCTCTTGCTGGATTCGCCATGAGTAGGAAGTTTCCAAGAGTCGTCGAGGTCGTTGGCCTCACGTGAACCATTTACATTTCCCACTGTGACATATAACGACGATGTCATACACTTGACAATCGCTCTCCCACAAAAGTAGGGCAATCTGATAAGCACTTTGGCCTCGGGGACTACAATGGTACTTCCGTCGGCTAGCCATAAAGTAGCTGTGGTGCCAGTGAGTGCTTCAGCTGGTACATGCGATCTGCGTACGACCAGAGTATTGCTCCAGTGTCCCTTAGCATGTGAACACTCTGTGCATTAAGTTAGCCCAGTAAAACTGGCATGCGATGGTTGTTAAGTAGCGACTGTCTTCACTGTGCCAGTGATGCCCTCATCTTGTTCCGAGGCGTCACTATAGCCTGTAGTTTGTTGCGGACCAGCTTCGTCCTCGGGCAATAGCAGACATGAGGTAGCTGCCCTTGTGGTGCTGTTCTTTTTCACACAGCCCTTCAGGTCATGCCCAGCCTTACGGCAATAAATGCAATATAGCTATTTCAACTTACTGTGCCAATCAGAGGCCTTGTGTCTCATATGACCACAAAGGAAGCATCTGATCTCTGCCTTTGCGCTCGTGCAAGTTCTGTCAGTCTTCCCCCCCCCACCACTGGTGTCGTCACCCTTATCCCGAACTATTAATAAATTCTTCAGCCTTTTTGCCTTCATGAAAATATCAGCCGCTTCTGCCACGGCATCAAGAGTCTTGCAGTTCTCCCGTAAGAGCACCAGCTGACTATGACAGTTGGCAATGAATGGCTTAGCCACAATCGGATCGCAGACAGAATCGAAGACCTTCCCCATCTGGGACATTTCTACCCATCGATCGAAACAACTCTGGAGCCTTGTGGCATACTGTCTTCCAGTTTCGCCTTCTTGAGGATTGCTCTTTCGGAATTTCTCTCGGTAGCCTTCAGCCATGAAGTGAAAACGCAGGAGCAGTGGCAACTTGACCTTGCCGTACTCGAGAGTCATCTGGCGACAATCGCCCAAACACTTTCAATGCTTCGCCGCTTAAGCATAAGTTAATAGTGGTTGCCCACTTTTCCTGAGGCCAGTCTTGACCCGTTGCCACCTCTTGAATTTCTTCAAGCAGGCATCTAGGTCGTCTAGACCTCGTTGAAACCCGGTATAAAGTTATGCGGGTTCACAACTGCACACACACTCCGCTGGAGCCCAAGGTCAGCCACAGTTGGCTCACCGACACCGGTCTCAGCTACTCTCAGCTGCAGCATCCATTCTTCCATTTCCAAGCGACGTTGGCTTGCCTCTGTGCTATGTCCTTCCGCTTCTGCGACTTTAAGACGCAGATGCAAATTCCGGCCTTCTAGTTCCAGCTGTTCCTTCTTCACTTCTCTCTCTGCAGCTCGTTCCTCGCATGCTCACGCTTCTCGCTCGCTGAACCATGCCTGCAACTCTGCTCCTTCCAACCCCCTGCCCCGCCACGGTGGTCTAGTGGCTATGGTACTCGGCTGCTGATCCGAGGGTCGCGTGATCGAATCCCGGCCGCGGCGGCTGCATTTCGATGGAGGCGAAATGTCGAGGCCCGTGTGCTGTGCGATGTCAGTGCGCGTTAAAGAACCCCAGGTGGTCGAAATTTCCGGAGACCTCCACTATGGCGTCTCTCATAATCAGAGATGGTTTTGGGACGTTAAACCCCACAAATCAATCCTTCCAACCCCATGCGTTCTGCCAGTGCCATCAACTCTCGCATGCTCATTTTTCTTTTCACTGTTTCTTTAAGGAAAATCAGTCACTGTGTTTCAAATGCCCGGGTCCTGTCGCTGACGACAAAGAAACCTATAATATTTACAGAAGGCTTTCACTCGAAAAGAAAGAAATGAGCGTTTGAAGTTAAGGTGGTAGGCCACTCAAAAAAAAAATTTTTATAAAAGCAGCCAGTGTTGAAATAATTTTTTCTCCAAGACAAGCATGTCTTAGTTAACTTACCCAGCCATTTATAGTGTAAAATATTGATTATTTATTTAATGAGGTAATTTTTGTCAGAAATTGCATTAAGAGTGGTAGTCACGCCAGCCGTGACAAGTGACTAATGGGTGTCTTAATTCAGCAAATCTTTGGCATTTGTGTAACTAAAGGTTAGAGCTATGCAGTGAACTAGGATAAATTTTATCGAGTAAGTATCAAGGGAGTAATGTTAAAAAACGAAAAAAAAAAACGGGGAAAAGAGCCAATTTTGACAGAACCTGCTTGCAAAATCAGCTGTGAATTCAAAAATATTCCACCAATTTCTTTTATTCTAGTTCATTGCACAGATATATATGTTGTAAATTATTATACAAAATTTCAGATGAAAGTACACACCGAGAAAAAAGTTATCACAGTTTGTGTCACATGATTTGGAGCAAATTCTTATTTTGAGAAAAACGTAAACAAAGATTTCAGAGCTTGCAAAAGGTGTCAGAATCTTAAGATACAGTCCTAAAATGCGCCAGATTCATAGGTGGGCCTTTCTTGAGAAGCGTTGTAGTCTCCTTTTGTTCGGGTGGCTGCTCGTCTTTTCTTCCTGGCCTGTTTTGTCCCATCCGCTGACTTGCGTTTAGCATTCTGCAAGCGCTGGTGATCCCTGGAGATACAAGCTTTTGTCGTGTAGTACCCTGGTTCTATGCCAGCTTGCCTCAGGATATCTAGGGTGCTTACACTGCCATTATTAAAGTGTGCCACAGCATCATGCAAGGCAAACATTATTGTAGGCAAGCTTACGTAGACCTCTTTGGGAGCCCACTGCCATGTTAGACCATTGAAGCACTCATTTGCATTTTGTGTCTTTCCATGCAGGCACTTCATTAGAAGTTCATCAGAGCACAAATCATTGTACACAGTTTTAACTCTGTTGAGCACATCATTTGGAAGTCCTCCTTTTTGCACATACTTCCCTTGCCCGAGTGCTTCGACCCTTCTGTACCCGCACCAGTTGTTCGGTCCAAGTGGGCACAGGCCACCTCTCGGGTACTTGCCGGTAGAGCTGCAATGAAAAAGACTGGCAAGCGTAGCCTGTTTCATTGGAGAAAGGTTCCCCACATTAGCTCTTATAGCAATGCTGTAGTAGTTTTGCAGGCGGTCAACGAAGCCTGACGTAGCCTGACCAAGGTAAACAACAAAAATTCCACGAGCGTCGTGCGTCCCCCTTGTGGCCGTTTTCAGATTTAAAAACAATTAAAACACAAAGTTATATTTAACGACATCCTCTTATGTAACAGTCAAAATAAAATTAATAAAGTATTTGGAATATCATTAATATAGACGAAACAAACTTACTTTCTAAACCAACACAATGCGGTTTTGGTTTCGCTATATGAGCATGGGGTATGGAAAACTTGCTGTAACTTGAAAACTAATGATGATAGGAGGATAATTTTTGTTGTAACATATTCTTGAATGTTTGGGCGTGCACAAAAAACAATAAACTAAAAATCGATCTCGCGAAAAAAATTTGACTTTTGAAGGTGGCCTACCACCTTAAGGCAAAGAAGATATATTTACATGCAAAGAGCCAAAAAACGTGAGGAAAGACAGTTACAAAAGTGAAATGCGACACATACAATAACTGTTCTAACAACCCGCAGTGAGAGCGAGGCTTAAACTACCAAGTTATGCAGTCATTACAGTTCAAGCCCTGCGCTATTGCAAAAGTCTGGCTGCATCGTAGCGGCTGCGAAGGGCAGTGCCGTGATAAGTAAGGTACGGCGCACCAAAAATGGGACACACTGTCCGGCTGGCGAAGCACAGCAGTTCGGCGACAAAAGAAGGTCCTGGTCATTCCATGAGTGAACTCCAGGTAACCGGCAGAAGTGTTGAACAGTGCACTAGTGATAGGACTAGTGGTCCAAGATCTGCCGGTGGGAGTTAGGAAGCTCGGGCCCGCAGCCCGACAGCTCACTCCCGCTGCCGGCCGAGGCCTACTTCTCTGAGGTGCTCCCTGGCTTATGAGCCCCACGAATACCATTCCACGGTCTCTTCTCCTTTCGTATCTGTTTTTCTGCGCAGGTTTTATTCACCACTTTCTTTCTTGCTTTTTCTGCTTCCATGCCACGTGTCATTTCACGGGGAAGGCTTCATCATTTTTATCTTCTGCGCTGACATGCTCTCAAAGCAAAGCCATCCTCACCGCGCCGTTCTCTTTATGTGCACCAGTCGTTTCGTGCACTGCCACCACACAATCACTTCACACACAACAGATGTATACCTAAAGAAGTTTGAGAATGTCACCACCGGACAAGAATTGCCGAAAAAATGGGCCACAGCTTTAAGTTTGTGTTTGAATGGAGAGGCATTAAGACTTCGGACAGTTGTCTCCTGAAGATTCGCTAGACTATGACAATGCAAAATTAGCATTGCTTCAGCATTTCCGGTTTAAGGCGGAGGGCTATCGGGAGAAGTTCTGCCAAAGCAAACCCCAAGATGGCGAGACCAGGAAACAGTACGCGACGAGGCTCTTGAGTTTCTTTGATCAGTGGGTTGAAATGCCTAAGATTGACAAGGAGTATTTAGCACTTCACAATCTAATGGTGTCGGAGCAATTTTTGAGCAACTGCCATGACCGGCTAGCACTTTTCCTTCATGAAAAGAAATACAGTAAGCTTGAAGACATAGCAGAAGCAGCAGACAACTTTTTAGAGGCAAAAAGAGAGCCTAACTTGCTATTGTACCACAAGAAAACGGAGAACAGTAGTTCCACGGAGAAGAGGGGAAGTTTGCCAGTGAAAACGGCAGAGGGGTGTTTTGTATGTAGAAAATTGGGTCACAAAGCCCCAGATTGCCAAATCAAGCTTCAGCAAATTACTACGGATATCTATAAGCCAGAACATGACACTAAGGTCTGCATGAAAAGAGACAGCTAGATGGAGAAAACACTTTGCTGTCTCTGGAAGAGAACCCAAGAGAATGTGCCAATACACGATCCAATGAACAAAGAGATGTTCCCACGCTGTGAAGACTCGCCCAAAAGCTGTGACTTGCCAGATGCCTGGGTTGCAATGCCTAGTATTTGGCCAGACAGTTTCAGTTCTACGAGACACAGGAACTAACACGCTAATAGTCCGCTGATCCCAGGTGACAGATGAAGCCCTTACAGATACTACCGCTACGTTGTTCCTGAATATGGCAGTAGCATAACTGGTCCTGAGGTAAAGCTTGAAATTCATTCACCTCATTTCTCGGGAATTTCAGCGGTCAAATGTATGATAGGACATTATACGACATTATTGTCTGAAATGTCCCAGGAGCAAGGGAAGTTCAAGACCCCAATGAAAGAGAGAGTTATGGGAAGTAAGTCCAAACCGAACAATTTGGCATGTGAAAGAGGAACCAAGGGAGGAAAAGTTTCACCAGATCCTGTGGTTGTCGGTATCAAGGGCCAAGAATGGTCGACCTTAGCCAGGGTCGATGTGAGCAGCTTGAATATGACCAGAGAAGATCTCAGGAAAGCTCAAAAAGAAGACAAGACTTCAGATTCATGTAAAAAGAAACTGGGTCACATGTTCCAAGGGAGATTAAAACCTCATTTATTCAAGACAGAAAAGGGTGTTCTATACTGTTAATAGAGGGCACCCTCAGACAAAATAACCCAACAAGTGGTTGTGATGGTTTCATGGGTCTAGGCACT
Source organism: Hyalomma asiaticum (assembly GCA_013339685.2). Lineage (NCBI taxonomy): Eukaryota > Metazoa > Arthropoda > Arachnida > Ixodida > Ixodidae > Hyalomma > Hyalomma asiaticum. Next base: position 84,831,299 of record CM023481.1, on the reverse strand, counting down.
CACTCAGATAAAAGGGGACGAGGCGTGGACAAGGACAAAAAATTTATGGCAGCACGGTGACCTACACAATAACAAGTACTGGGGTCGTGCAAGTCGTGCCTAAATTGTTCGTGGCGTACAAACTCTTCCTGCAATTCTCAATGTTCCCGCACTACGTTGACACATGCACACCACTCACACTGTTCACTTGCTCGCTCTTGGTCGTGTGACCATGTAGTGTCGGTGCGGTATTGCTATGGGGCTGCTGTGGCCGCAGCGCCAACCCTGACTCCGTCAATGGGCCAGACGGGTGTGGTCCTGAATGTTGGATACCCTTTTCGGTTTGACACTCCTCACACTACACTACGATTCCAGAACATTGTGCCGCCAGAAAAAAATGTCTGTAGAAAACCATGATAGTGTGCAACCAGTAGTATATGAAAACTACACATGGTCATGACACTGCGCCGAACAGTCTGTACACAGGGGGGGGGGGTCAGTAACTCGGCTCATGTAGTCTGCACCTACATTTTCCAAGCCTTTTATGTAAGTAACTGTAATGTCGTATTCCATGAGGCGCAAGCTCCAGCGGAGTACACGTCGGTTAAGGTGTTTGGCTGATTGAATATATGACAGAGGTTGGTGGTCTCTGATGCGTCTGCGCACTCTGTGTGTCCCGAATATTGTTGTGGGGCACGGGCAATCCTGGAATACAAGGAATGCGGTGGTGCACTATTGTTTGCTCGGAGGCAAAAGACGACCTCGTTTGCTGATTTGGTGGACTTCTTAAGGAGGCATGAAGAGTAGGGCATGATTAAGCCAGTGTGATGTGTGTACCACTGAACTTTCGCGGGGCTCTGACTGTGAACTCAACCATCATGGGCGAATTCCAAATGGAAATGGCCTTGGTAATCACCTCTCCAGCCCTGCTGTTATCCTGCATCACGTCTCGCCCAGGGTGCATTTCCCCTTGGTTCAGAGTCAGCACCACTCACTGGGAGCCCACCTGGCTGGTTGTTTTCCCCAAGCAGCTGTAGGCATTGGCGTTTTTCTCCTGAAGTCCCTACTCATCGTTCTGAATGTCTTCTTTTCTTGCACTGTGGCCTTCCCTAGAGACAGTGCACCCTTGATGTTTTCAAGGACCACATCATAAAGAGGGTCTCGCATGCACTGCACCATGACTTCCCCAACAAAAATGGTGTTTCCAAGAATACCATAGCTTCTAGCAGATAGCGCAGGTATGAAGATCCATTAATGTCATGCGCTTGGTTTGCAGGGAATTGGGCGGGTCTACATCGATGAGCGCTTAACACAACGGAACAAGAAGTTGCTTGCCAAAGCACTGAAAAAAAAAAGCGCCAGGCGGGATTGAAGTTCGTTTGGACGTCAGGAGGAAAAATTTTTGCACCTAATGATGAAAGCACAGAAGTGGTTCGCACCTAAGTCTGGCCACGTTGGCTTCGCTGACACTGTCACGATGAACACATGGAACGTTTTTACGTGGTCGGCGTTGTCCCTTTCGTCGCTGCAATGTCCACTGCCGGTCTGGAAACTAGTTGGGCGACTCCAAGTCGCCGCTGTCCTCCTTTACGTCGGCTAGAAGATACCGCTTGCTTCCGTAGCCGACGCCCAGTCTCAGCTGCTGACATGGCATGTCCTTCGAGGGTTAGGCCTAGCCTGAGGACTAAGTACGAGTACGGTCCCCTGCTTGAAGTGGTGACATGTTGTCCCGGTGATTTGCTGCTCGCCGACCTTCGAAGGGGGATTGTTGGTGGTGCATCCGGAACCGTCGGCTGCAGAATCTCTGAGGAGCCTCGCCCGAACGTAATCAAGGTCCATGGCTACGCAGTGGAGTACCAGCATCCCGGTCTCCCAAACCGAACACTTCGTGCTGTTGACAGAGCGTAGCCGCCGATGCGTACTTCCTCGGCTGTCGCCACCCAGACAATTGCCAGCTCAGCGTTGATCATTTCCGATCGCAGCTCAGGTGGCGCACCACGAGCCAGCCGTCCAGCAACCACGAACATCGACGTGTCAACAGCGTGTGTATTCTCGCACCTCTCCGTTATTCCGCACACCATCTCTCGTTTTCGCCATGTGGTGTGTGTGTTGGGCCCCTTTACTCATGACTCAGGCAAGATTGAAGTTCGTTTGGATGTCAGGAGGAAAAATTTTCACACCTAATGACGAAAGCACAGAAGTGGTTCACACCTGCACTGAAAATGACCTCAGCAAAATTGCACTGGTGGAGAGCGTCTCTGGAAGCTAATGCTGGAATTGCAGTGCGGACCAGCTTGCCCTCTTTCTGATGCTACTTTATCAAAACTTTTTTGTCCTGTTTGGTTTTCCTAACCATGGAAACCGTGCAATGCATAACCGTGGAAAGCCTAACCTTAGAGATTACAATTATGGCTTCTGTAATCTACCGGCCTCCATCGGGTGATAAAAACAAAATGTGTACATACATTGAACATTTGCTACAATACGGATGCTTTCATAATGAACCATTTTTGTTAATGGGCGACATTAATGTTGATTTGGCCGTTGATAATTTTTGGACATATGAACTGCATACCACGATGGCAACCTACAGCTTAGTGACCAAATAAAGGCACCACTAGAACAACAGATCATAGTGCGACTTTGCTTGATGTGCGCATATCAAACCTTCATGCAAATGACATTACCACTGGTATATTATCAGCCAACATTAGTGATCATTTACCTCTTCTCTGCCTTGCAGTACTTCGTCAGCCAAATGCTAAAAATTAATTTTTTGCGGCCACATAGAAAAATAAAGGACGCGTTTTTAAATGTGTTCCAAAAGTTCGTTTGAGCCTAGGATTGGAGCGATGTTTATAATGCTGAATGTGTAGACATGGCCTATACTCTTATTTGAAACCAAATGCGGACATACTATGACCGCGCATTTCCGATATGTTCCTCGAAACCAGTCTAAAAACATGTGAAAGCCGTCGATCAATCATGAACTAAAAAAAGAAATAAAGAAAAAAAACACGTCATGTACCATACTTTTGTTGAAACACGTGACCCAAACCTCCTGGCAGCATTTTAAAAATTCCATAATAGCTTGACAAAAATATTAAAAAATGCAAAATGCATGTACTACGAACATGTTTTCTCTAAAATTCAGAGTGAACCCACAAAATTGTGGGAGGCTATTAACACAATAACATGTGGGAAAACTGCTCACAGAGTGCCAGAAACAATAACCTTGACTGAAAAGTCCCTGTACGGTGTGGATATAGCAAATGCAATGAACGATCCTTTTATAAATGCTGCCAAATTCAAGGGATTTTGAAATCTATGAAGGCAATGCAGTAGGCATGAACACTCAGCAAATACGGAGCTCTATCTTCCTCCACCCAACAAGTGCAGAGGAAACAGATTCTTAATGAAATTGAAATCTAATGCAGCTACATGGATCAATGAAATCAGTCCCAAACCTGTTCGATATATTGCCACAATAATCTCTGATATATTATCACATATCATTAATCTTTCTCTGACTTCTGGAATATATCCTGAGGAATTAAAGGTTGTCAGGGTAGTTCCTGTTTACAAACGCGGCATGCAGGAAGACCTATCAAACCATTGGCCCATTTCTGTCCTTCCCGTTTTTTCAAAAATTTTCGAAGATGTCACAGCGGAAGGAATCACTACATTTTTTGAAAAGCATAATGTTATCGCAAAAAGCAAATACGGTTTTCAGAAACATAAATGTACGAAACAAGCGCTTTTATACATCAAGGATAAAATAATCAAAAACATTGAGAAGAAGAACTTTACTCTGGGTCTGTTTTTCGACCTTAGGAAAGCCTTTTACTCCACTGACCAAGAGATATTACTAGAAAAGTTAGAAAAATTGGTATCGGGAGTATCAAGAAACCTTATTTAGTAATTATCTAACACCCCTGTCACGCGGGCACTTAAAAGTCTTTTTAAGCAAACAGACTTCTTCCGAAAAGGAGTTCCTGATAGGAGACACACGGAGAGAGCGAACTCCTTTTCAGAAGCGGCCTTTTTCATAAACAGAGTTCGTCGATCCCTTCTATGGCTCCGAATGAGTAGCCTCTAAACTGGTGGGTGCAAGCAATTTTCAACTGGTGGAAAAAAAAGAGCGAATGCTTATTTTTCTATCACCAAGGCTCTTCGTAAAAACAAATTTCATATCCCGCAGAAGGTGTAATGAATCCTTTTAATGGTTATTTCCTTTTCTACTCTCGTAAGCAGCTAGAACACATTGGGAACTACGTGGTGACACTTGGACTCGCGCTGCACCATTTTGCACAAGCGGGAAAAGCATGCTTGGCAGTCATGTGTGTACTCGGTATTCCAGTAGTGTCTATGGCCAACCCCGGGGACCAAGCAGCCGTCAGCGCACGGAAACACAGCATATCCACGGAGTGAATGATGATGAGTGGGCGAAGCTCCGGATGTTCATTGTAGATCGTGCCGAGTTCCGGATTAATTTAGTTAACACGCACGCTACGAATCCTTATGGTTCAACTACGCACAAGTGAAATCTGCCACCGGCACTTCATTGCAAGTCAAGATCCAGTGCCTATATATATATATGGGTGGCCGGTGAACGGTTCTCCAGCGCGAGCAGTCGGTATTTTTCAATCAAGAAACTCGCTGGAAGACGCTGCCTGCGTCAAGCTTGTCTCTCGCGGGTGAGGGCGCGTTCTCCTTATTTGCGAGCTGGTGGAGCGTTCATCGAAGAAAGAGCGTTTCCATAGTCAATGCGCGCCTTTCGCTCTCTCTCTCTCTCTCTGTCTCTCTCTCACAAGACAGCAGATGGAAGAGTGAGGGAGCTCGCGCGCTGGGAGGCATGCGAGCTCTCGAGCGCGATCCTCCCGGCGGTACGAGGTGGCTACATACATACGACTACTACTACTACTACTACTACTACTACTACTACTACTACTACTACTACTACAGCGGAGGGAACGACCCACACCCTACGGAGCTTCGCCCCTAAAAGCAGCGTCTGCAATGGTCAGAGGCGGACACCTGGAGTTTAATCAGACTTTGGGAAGATAACTTCCACTCATTGCAGACCGTAAGGCTTGCGATTCTCGCTTTTTCTTCGGTGCGGTCACCCATAACGTGTCGAGAGATCAAAAGATCAATATGGTAAATAAAAAGCCCAGTGCCAGACGGACTTGTACATGTCGCTAGTTATGCGGACGCTTCCTTAACCAGTGCAATAAACCTTTACATTGGTGTTTCTTCATTTGTTATTTTTAAATTTATTTGAAGAAACGAGCAATGCAATAAGTCTTTGTATATCGAGATACATCGTTCTATTTTGATTGCTTCTCTTTTAACTGCTAGCACCACGCTTTCAGCAGCGTCTACGAAAGAAAACAATAAAAGGAGATCGTTGGAGCCGTGTGTCTGTGTTAAAACGCCTCTTCGTTAAAAGTCTTTCAACTTCGTAAAAGACCGCTTACGTAAAAGACTTTCTGCGTGCCCGTGTGACACAGGTATAAAGGAGCGAAAGCAAACAGTCGGTCTAGAAACAGTGTCATATTCATTATTGGAAATTAAACAAGGTGTACTGCAAGGATCGAAATTAGGCCCGCTGCTTTTCCTTGCTTATATAAACAACATAGTTGATATTCCAAATTCGCCAGAGATAATTATGTACAGAGACAATACCAATGTATTTTTGGCATCAAATTACTTGCGTGAATTAGAAGGAACGGTTAATAATGACCTAAAATCATTATCTGTTTTCCTAAGTCGAAAATAATTACAGTTGAACGTATCAAAAACGATCTACGTCCTGTTCGGGCCTCTCAACAAAAAGGTTAAATGCGAGATGTCTATTATGTTTGAAGGAGTGATCCTCAACAGAAAAACAGAACAGAAATTTCTGGGAGCATGGTTTAGTGAGGACTTGTCCTGGAGCTGCCACATAAGACAGCTCTCGAATGATCTATCAAAAGTAGTCGGGACCATACACAAAATAGCACACTTTGTACCGTTTTCCGTTGAGTTATTACTCTATAACGCTCTTTTTTATTCAACGCTCTGTTATGGAGCGTTAGTATGGTGTACTACCACCAAATTGACTATTTACGACTCACAAAACTGCGGAAAGTACTCCGCCTTTATGTAAATTACACAGGGTCAATAGTAGACCTCAAAACTGCGCCTCTGTTCAAGAAATTTTCAATGATTCATGCAGACCAGGTATACTATTTAAGAATGCTGCAATATACGTATGAGCAGAAGCTCTACCGTGAGGCAAATCACTTGTTCTGTAAAGTAATGTACTCCCGACACACACAGCCCCATACGGAACAAATGAGAATGCACTACGGAATACAATCTCATATCAAAGTACTTATCTTTTAAACAAAACAGAAGGCCTAGTTAATTATGGATGCTCCTTGTCTGCATTTAAAAAGCTAATTAAATCCTTATTTATTACAACTGGGTTACATTTATCCTTCCAGTGATTTTCGAGATGACTAAAACGTGTTGTACACTGCTAAATATACTTGGCCTTTCTTATATTTATTTACGGTTTGTTTGATGTGATGTAATATGTGTGATCAATACATCTATATGGTTTGAGTTTATACACAGTAGAGTATTGTGCATCTAGATTTTAGTGATTTATGTTGTATAAATGTGATTTTATTGATGATTTTGGTGAAGTAGTAGTGAACGCTATATAAATATGTGTATGTTTTATATGCACATATTTGATATCTTCAGTTAAAAGAGTGTTTTTGTTTATGCTGGAATACCGCTTTAACCTGAGACTGCTAAACGATGCCTGAAGTGTATGCGGGGGCAGGGGGACAGGCTAGCAAGCCTTTAGTCCTTGCCACCCCCTTGACTGCTCAAGAAAATAAAGGCAATGAATTGAATTGAATAGTACTGGCCTGAACGTGCCTTCTAGCTTTTCTTTAGGCACCAGAGCCTGCTGCACTACAACAGTGTCGCAGCCAGTATCGTGCAATACTGATACTGGGCACCTATTCATGTACTCTTGCGCAACAGGCATGTTGTCGGTTTTACCAAATCAGTTGCCTTGGCTCACCATCGTGTTGAAAATCGGCACTGTCTCTCCATCTTGCAAAATGACATAGTGATTTTTACCTGCAGCTTCAGAATCAGTTCTGTCCACCGACACCATACACGATGCTTCTTTTCTGCTGTCTGCTCCGGCAAACTTCTCCTTGTTATAACGCGACGTGTCGACATTTCGACCATGTCCTGTAGAGCTCCCTTTCGCTCACGACTAGCATTTGGTTGCCCTGTGCCCTTTTTTGTTGCATAGGAAACTGTGCTTGTCCCCCCATGATGTTTTCTTTGTAAGTTCTGCTCTGAACCCTGAGCCTATTCCATGTTCCTTCTCGATACGTTCTTTACTCAGGTTTAGGAGTGACTGAGCCTCGGCGAAGTTGTCAGCTTTCAGAGAGAGTTCCTGTAGGGTTCGGCAGTTTCTTTCCTTGAAGAAAACTCTTAGTGCCAGAGCGCAACTCTCAACAAATTGTTCCGCAATCATCAACTCTCTCAGGCCACTAAAGCTTTTCTCCGTCTCTGAGAGCTTAGGCCAATGATTGAAATAACCCGCGAGCCTGAAGCATACTGTTTAGCGGTTTCCCTATCTTTAGCTCTTGTACCACGGAATTTATGTCGGTACCCTTCTCCCGTGTACAGGAACTGTTGCACAGGCGCCCGTTTGAGTACGCCATAGTCTAAGGCGGCCAATGAATCCACGCGCCCAATGACGGTTAAGGCCTCCCCAGTCATGCACAGACTTAATGAGAGCGCCCATTTCTCTCATGGCCATTCCTGGCAGATGGCGATGCATTTGAAGCGCTGCAGGTATGCGTCTAAGTCCTCCCTCTTGTCACTGATGAGCATATGGGGACTGCAAATGTTTGACGCAACGGACATATTCATAGTGCTAGCAGCTAAGCTATGAGCACCTTCTGGACTAGCAGCATTTTCTTGCAGCCGGAGCTTCAGTTCGAGAATCTTTTGCCCATGTTCCAGCAGCTTTTGTTACTGTGCTGCTTTTTCGTGCGCTGCCTCACATTCTTGTTCAAGGCCACTTCCTCCTTGACTGCGTTCCGCTCCTTTGCTCGCTCATCGCGTAGACTCACACATTCTTGCTCTAGCCATACTCTCAGCTCCGAATCCTTGAAGCCTAGTTCTCTCCCTAAGCTGACTCAGTTATCCGAGTCCATGTCCTTGCCCCAGTGTCTGAGCATTGCCTTTAGATGTTAAGAGCCTATCCTGGAAGGCCCTCCAATTGTGATGGTTGCATGGGCCCAGGCGCTCACACAGAAGGGGATGAGGCATAGACAAGGACAAAATATTCGTGACACCACTGTGACCTACACATAAACAGTTTCTAGGGTCATGCCAGTCACGTCTAAATTGTTTGCGGCATACAAACTGTTCCTTGAATGCTAAATGTTCCCGCACTATGTCCACACATGCACACCACTCACGCTGTTCACTCGCTCACTCTCGGTCGTGTGGCCATGCGGCACTGGTGCAGTGTCACTACAGTGCCATGCTGGCTGCAGTGGCGACCCTGACTCTGTCGACGGGCCGGATGAGCATCATCCTGAATGTACGGCCAGGCCACGTGGACAGCGGCAACCAGTAGACCAAACAGTCGCTGGTTCACTCCAAGGCCCAGCCTGTGGCAATGAGCACAGACTCCGCTAGTAGTTGCTGAGCTCACCAAAGAACAGCGGGGGAGCCGCAACGGACCGGTAGCCATTTGCACCCTGAGAACAGGGCTTTCCGAGAACAGATAGGAACCGCAATGCACTGGTAGCTGTTGCTCCCCAAGATCAGGACGTCTCATCTGCCAGCTTCCTGGCCTGCCTTGCTGTCTTGTGCTCGAATCTCATTCATAGCGTGTTCCTTGAGTGGTGCCACTGCACACAAAACACACTTTTACTCCTCCTAAGCTCGATGCCTTTTTTCAGTTGACCAATCGTCGCAGTGGTTTTAACCCAATACGTGGCCAAGTGCTAGCTCTTGGCTCACGAAACTTTGATGTCGGGGCATCAGGGAATGAAAAGAACAATCAATAGGGTGCTAGAAGCTTTCTATTGGCCTAGGGTCCAAGAGGCAGTGAAACTGTACGTGCACTCATGCGACATATGCCAGCGCACCTATATTAAAAACAAGGCTGGAAAGGCATCGCTTGGTAGCATGCCTTTAATAGGCACTCCATTTGAAAGAGTGGCGGTTAACATGATTGGACGTCGAAGGCCCACATAAGATATGGGGAACCAGTACATATTGACTCTAGTAGACTTCGCCACTCGATATCTAGATGCGGCAGCTCCACCATTGATCATTTGAGCTACCATCGCAGAAGGACTAATAGAGATGTTTTCTCAAATTGGATTCCCACAGGGGATATTGCGCAATCAGGCGTAGTGCTTTACATCTGAACTAATGGGAATGCGAGTGATTTGCTAGCCATCAAGCATCTCAGTTAAATGCCTTACCACACATTGTGTAATGGGTTGGTAGAGCATTTCGATGGAACGTTGAAGCAAATGCTATGTAAATTGAGTAAAAAAAAACGAATTCATGGGAACGGTTGTTAGCAACACTGCTTTTTGCGTACCGGGAAGTGCTGCAAGCCAGCACGGGGTTACCTCCGAGTTGTTGTATGGCAGACACATTCTAGGGTTGCTCATCATACCTAAACAGCTATGGACGTGATCACGTACGTGAAGAAATAAAGACCACATTGGATATGTTTTAGACCTCAGACATCGTCTGGAGAAGACATTATTGTTGTCACAAGAGAACTTGTCACGTGCTAAAGCAACCTAGAACTATTATGATAGAAGTAAGAACCGTGGGCTAAACATTGGTGATCGAGCCCTTATAGTGCTTCAAAGTACAAAAACAAGCTACTAATGCAGTGGAAAAGACCTTCCTTGTAACAGGAAATGAAGGCAACTTTGATTGCTGGTTGGACATGGGACAATTAGAAAGCTGTTCCATATCAATATGTTAAAATGATACGAAGATAAACCAGAAGGTGCATCACAGCCGGCATCTTTTAATGTGGTGGAGGAGGATGGGATGGATACGCCGATACCTACTTTCAAGAGCTCTACTGTGGGCTATAGAAAAGTTCCACATATTTTACTCCGGAAACCCATTTATCGTTCAGACAGATCACCACCCCGTGCAATATTTATCAAGGGCCAAACATCTCAACAGTAGAGTATTGCGACGGAGTTTAGCCTTGCAAGAACACACATTCCATATAGAACACCTTAAGGGGTCTGGAATGTCGGGGAAGACTACATGAGCAGATTACAGTGACTACAAACTGACTCCATTCTTTTACCACTTGCAAGAAACCACACTAATTTAGTGGCAGAGATATTGCAACTGGACAATTTTTGGTTTTTGGTCTATTGTGCTGATTTATTGCATATGAGTTATCTAGCCCAAAGACTGAACAGCAGCTTTTCATACAGAAAAACTTTCCCATAAAGGAGCCCACTGGCATAAAATGTAGTGTTGCGGTGGTTTCAGAGAAGTTTGGTGGCCTCGTGTGTGGTGTGTGATGCGTGGGGAGGCAATGACAGCGATGCATCATAATTGTGTGCTGAAGAGACGACGATGATGTTGGCGTAAAATGTTACGCCAACCCAGGGCATGCCAAAAGAAGAGAAAGTTCGCAGGAAGAAGCATGGTCGAGGCCCTAAAGAAGGCCAATGGGAAGAGGGCACGAAGAAAAGAGAAGAAAAGACATTCTGGAGCAAAGATCACTGGCGTCACCGGACCATGATGTTAGGTTTTCGAACTGAACGTGAAAAGTCCGACGAGACCAATATGCTTGAGCTGTTCCCGAAGTACTTGGAGGTACGTGGCTTCAAGGTGTTCCGGCAGTGACTGTCCCAGGTCGTGTCCTTGCTGCTCGGGCTACGTCTACGGGCCTAAGCCACCTGTGGAAGGCGAGACTTCCTGTATAGCTTCCTCTGCTGGGAATGAGCCACTGCAGCACCTCGAGTGCGGCCTAACAGCGGCCGCAGTTCCTATCAGGCTCCAAAGTTCTGGCAGGCACATTACCTCGGCTTCGACAGCGACCTCGCCAGCTCCGCCTACTCGTCTGAAAGCAGCCTACGAAGCCATCACCGCCATCAACACCACTGATGCCTGTTTCCTTTTACAAATGTTATAACAGGATGTTATAAGGCTTGTAGTTTGTAACTTAAGGCAGGTTCTTGTAGTTTGAATTCTTTCGTTTTATTTTTTGTTTTTGCTTAATGTTTCTTGCTGTTGTTTTATTTTAAGCTCGCTTCGTCTTTTCTTTTCCGGAGGCTCTGCCTCAGAGCAACAACCTAGAGTACCTTAAACCTGCATGACAGCATGTACCAGGGAAATGGCAATTCAGTTTCAAATACAGCTGGAAATCGTCAGCTATTCATTCAACAAATCATGTCACTTGTGTTGAATTCCAATGGCAGATCGCGAGCGCTCAGCCAGATCGCGAACGGAGCGCACCGCTCCGAGCAAGATCGCTCTCGTCAAATCTGCCATTGGAGTGCATTCGCTCCCGCGGGAGCACTTAGTACGCGGAAATCTAGCGAGAGGGCGCTAGCGTAGAGGGGACCCGGATGATCCCAGCGTTCCGTGTGCCTTGTTTCTTCCGGTACTTGCGCGAGTGTTGCACGTTCTGGTGCTCTTCCAGGCCGGTATGATGGTAGCGGCCTGGAACCAGATGAAAGTCAGCACATGAGGTTCTGCACACTTTGCGGGCATTCCACCATGGCTGCTTGACGGGCACATATGTGAAGCAGCAAATCCCGCAACTAGTTGCTCTGCCATACGCCGAGACAAGTGGAAGTGCCTACGGAACTAGAGGAAAACAGTATTTCAGATAAGTTCTTTTTTCCACGCTAGAGGCACCAGAGTTGTGCCGTACCTCACTGCCCGAATATCACCGAACGACGTCCTCGACGAAGCCAGTCACTTTAGGCCTCTTGGCAGGCAGGCGAAAAATGGCCCGTTTGTACACAGCGGCCTCACACTCGCTGTCTGTGTCCGAAGGATCCTCACTGGATTCGGCACTTGTGCTGTCCGACTCCAAACTCTCTAGCAGGAACAGCATGAGTGCACGGCGGGAAGTGCTTTCCTGTCGTCCATGGCGGCCCACGACTGTTAACATCCGGCCGTGACAGGAAGAGAGACGGGCAGAAGCGGGCGCACAAATAACGTCACGCGGACTTCCGGCCAAATCTGCCAATTTAGACGGAGCAAGAATTGTTGCTCCTGCTCCACGGAGCGATCCGGAATCCGTGGCTGCTCCCGATCTACCATTGGAATACAAAATTCATGCTCCCAATCTGCCATTGGAATGTAACTTCTCCGTACAGAGCAGAAAAACTTGACCTGGATCTGCCATTGGAATTCAACATTCGATTTTTTTAATGTGCTCAAGATACATACATATGCTGATACACTTGGCCACTGGCTGATATGAGATCTGGAGGGCAAGCAAGGTGGCTGCATTGGTTTCCACCTTTAGTTTCTTCCCAGCGCAGCCTCAGTACTGGAGTCTGCACCGATTTCGTGGCGTTGCACTGCTATGTTGTCATACAATATTGTTGCGATAGCCAGTTCATTGACTGCTTCATAGTTCTACCTTCGCTGCAGCAAATGTACTGATTTGATGAAGTGGACTAGACCTGCCGTGGTCCTGCATGTCCTTCTGCTGCAACATCCACGGTTGCGAGAAAGTAGCATTTCAGTGGTACTACTCAAATGTAGTACTGCATACTACAATAACAGTCTCTGGTGGAACCAGTAGGCCCATAGATGAGGGCTATGCGACTGAACTGCAATGCGGTCCATTCTTTCAGTTGACATACAGAAAATCTCGCTGGCAGCAATACGGTGCAGCAAACATCTGGTGTTTCGAAAGAGGTGATGCCCACCAGCAAGTTCTCACTGCTTCAATCTCCTTGCCTACCTTTTGGCCGATAAATTTTCTCGCCACTGTGAAAGTGACTACACCTTGTTTCTTATACGATCAAGATCACTTCTATTTCAATAAAGTGATGTCTATAGCATACCACTTGTGCAAAAGCAGTGTACGGTACCAAGCGAACTGTGATGTGAGAAGGGAACAGTGTCACTAGAGAGTTTTAGCAGCACCGGTTTACCGTACAGCAGTGACGGTAATACCGTACAGTCATGGTCGGCACGCGGCTATTTTAGTCTGAAAGATCTGCACTAGTTGCTCGGTGAGTACGGAAACGTCTTGAAATGATAAACTTGCTGGTGAAGTCCTCAGAACCTCAATTTTCCACGAGCCAACCACGACGGTACGGCATTACCGTACTTACTGTATGGTAAGCTGCCGCTGCTAAAACTCTCTACTGGCTGTCTCAGCAAAATGACTTACTTCACTTCTTCACGATTGATCATAACAGAGGTCATTCAGAGCTAGTTGCACATAATAATGAAAAACAAAAATTCAAGCGTTAATCCTGCTAGCAAATGTATGCGCTGAAGAGCTCCCGCTGGACTGAAAATTACGCTGACTGCACTGGCACCTAGCTAGGCCCCAACGGACAGTGGTACCGTAAGATGCAAGCCCCATTTCGATTGGAAGCAGCGAATACGTCTCTGGGTGAGTGAAATGCAAAAGAGGGTGCCAATATTTATCGTCGGCTTTCATTTTGAATTTGTAAGTTGAATAACTTTCGTTTCCCCATGCCAATCTTGAGTCTTTTTGTATTCATCTCAGGTCTATGCGAGGAACTCATTTAAATGCAAAACTTCGCAAGTAAATTTTGGTTGCGAGGCTCCTTTATTAATTTTTATCTCTCTGATCCAGAACTGCATTGAATCCAAACCAAACCCTAGCAGTGCCATTGCATACTACGTAGGCCCCTAGCATTTTGCCTCCAGTGAAATGCAACCACCACTGCCAGGGTTGAACTGGTGTCTGCCAGGTCAGCAGACCAGTAGTGCAATTACTCTACCACTGTGCCAGCCTAGTTTCAAAACTTTAGTACATGATGCATGAGCACAATGAAAAAGAGAAAACACCTAACATGTGCATATGGTGCTCAAATAGGTGCATCACATGATGTATGCATAGGGTTGTTCATATTTAGGTAAAACTGGATTCTTACACCTCAAACATATGTCAGAAAAATCAGGGAAAACCTGATTACTTCCAGTAGCACATACCAATGAATTTTTAACGTTGCACAGATTTGTGGCGTACATGACCTAGAAACCCCACCTCAGGGACAACGAAGTTGCATCCTGTTGGCTTAAGAGGGTTCCCTTCCATTCCATTCCTTTATTTTAGCATTCATCTCTAGAACACACATGCTCTGACAAGAGCAAAAATAGCCGCTATTATAGCAGCTTGACAAATGCCCCTGCCCGTACATTATTTGGCAGCAGAGAGTCAACAGTTCATATATTAGACAACACAAAGAGAACACCAGGGCATCGATACAAAAACTATTTTGAAAGACATTGCTAAGGGCACACTAATACCCCTGTCACACTAGACGTTTTAACGTCATTCGATTCAAATGACATTCGGTGCAACGAATGTCATTCGACCCGTGGTTGTGCTACACACGAAGAAGTAATGTCATTCGTTTACGATATCAGTGACAATAGTTGAAAAAGAACTGGACATAAAAGCTGCAGAGCGTAAACGCAGAGTGGCTGAAAAGTCGTCCTATTTCATTTAAAAGAAACGCAGGGCTTTGCTTCACTGAATTACACCAACAGAATAATTTGCAGCTGATACGGCAGCGGTCAAAGGGGGCGCTGACTTGCAGCAGGCGAACCATTCATTTACTGTTTTTATAAGGAAAGCGCGTCAGTGAGAAACACAGACATTAAATTAAAACGTTGTGTATAAGCTCAGCACTCAAGCAAACGGCGTTCGCGATTGCACCCTGTGGTAAAATAGCGAAGCCGGTCAGACGCCGCTGATGTCGAGAGTAAACAGATTTTGTTACAACCTGCCTGGCTGTTTTCTTTTTAAAATGATGAATATCGACAAATGCGCTAAAGTAATACCATTTTCATGTGATGTTTCATAAATTAGGAATGCTCAGTTCCGCACGTTTTCGTTGTCTCTGGGGTAGAGATAGAGAGTACGCATTCGGTCCCAGTGCGAATGCGAATGAGTTCTTCGAACTCATTCGATTCCAGAAGTCATTCGATTCGAATGATGTTAAATGTCGCCATGTAGCAGCGGAATAATGTCATTCGGTGCGAATGTCATTGTGTTCGAATGACATTAAAACGTCCAGTGTGACAGGGGTATAACATCCATGCGCTCACACTGGTTCAGCAGTGTGTGCGTCCATAGAGAATACAGGTGCACAATTCAGATGCTTTAGCGTACCCAAATTTGGTCAGATTTACACAGGGTTTGCGGCACTGTTTTCTTTCTTAGTATATGGAGGAAATGTCATGGAGAAATTTTCTATGTAGACTTTCATTTTTTTACAAATGAGGCAAATATCCAGAAATGTCATAATATTTAACGAATCTCTGATTGTCATCTCATCAAGAAAATAAGCTAATTATTTAAACTTTGTCTGCAACAATTCCCCCCTTTATCTTTCCTTATTCTTACTGCATAGTTTTCATGACTATCAAGCATGTTGTTCCCATTATACAGGCTCCGAAAGTGTCGTGTATACTTTTGGTGTGAATTCAAAATTCACACCAATCGCAACATGGCTCCACCTGATTAGTCTGACATATTACACACTACCACCAACCTCCGATACGCATGTCTTCATTCGATGTTTTTCACACAGAGTGGAGAAAGCGCGCTGACTCAGTCTGAACAAAGTTGGGCTTTGTGTTTGCGTTGAGAGGTGAGAGGGAGAGAGAGGGAGGGGCAGTGGTGGCTTCGACAGCAGAGGCAATTGGCGCTGAACGGTACTCGTGCAAGAGCTGCACAAACTATAGTTGAATACAACTTTAGAAGGCAGCGGCATTTTCCCCTCAAAGGCGGATGAACACGGGCCTCCACCAATAGGTGAGCACCTCACGTGACGTCATGAGCCGGACGGCCGAGGACGCCGCTGTCGGAGAACAACATGGCCGCCGTCACGTCGAACTGGGCCGAGTCGCGTCAGCTGTGTGTGTCTCCCTTCATCAGAGTGAATTCGAATTGTTTGTGGTGGTCTGTCATGCCCGAAATATTATTGTGAACTAACCATACACAATTTATGCCGCGTGCGCTTGTTCTGAGCTGTGAGCCAGCGATGAGAGATTGTAGCGTCAGGCGCTGTCGATCTTGCTCCGTAGCAGGCGATGCACAGCATTGTAGAAGGCATGGAGTTGTTTTTCTCTCGCGATACGGCATGTGCTGTACCATTTCCATCACGACAGTTTTACCAAAGCACTCGTCAAGACACACGAATCTTATTTATACTGACAATTATGCATTTTAGAAGCAGCCACAATTTTTTGAGCGGGACTATTTCTTTAGTTGCGGAGGCAATTGGCTGCTGCGCATTGGTCATCTGGGCAGGGCCTCTCCTGTCTTCTAAAGTTGTACCAGACTATAGTGCCAAATTTTCTTTTCCAAGAACAGCCTCTCTCTCTCTCTCTCCCTATAAAGCGGTTAGGGGTTTTTGTCTCTGCGCTCCTGGGAATGAGTTGTACATTCTGGCTAGGGGTGCTGATCGGTGGAGGGCTGCACTTGAAGACTTGCGTAATGTTGCTAGTGCTGAGGAGCCCATTACCCTCAGTTGTTATTTTAGAAAACCATTTTTCGTGCCGTCGCTGCCAGTATCAATCTCTAAACCGTAGCAATCCTGATGTACTGAAAAGCTTGGAATATCTATGTGTGTGTGTGTGTGTGTTTCATGCATGACTGAATTTGTAAATGTTACGGGTGTTCATACACAAGTATATTAAATTTTCCTTCTTTCCATTATAAAGCGGGGAGAAACATCCAAATTTTACGGTTCTTTAAATTTGTTGTCACGTTTAATGTTCTCAATGTAGCTGTTACAACTATGTGCTAAAGTTGTCTAGATGGCAAAGAATAAAGTTACTGTACATGGCTCCCGCTAGGAGCCATACATGCAGTAACTCTAGCAAATAAGCAGCTGTTGCACCCCTGAACCACTTTGACATAAATAATGAACGCAATAAACAGGGCAATCAAATTAGTCATGTCTGGAACTTTAGTTTTTTACTGCCGGTGCATGCAGTTGGGTGCCAATCGTTAAAAATAATGGTAGGTTTTTGGTATTTCTTATATGTAGCAGGTAATATACGATAATATCATGAGCACTGTTGATTTTTCCTGCATGATACGTCTTACAAATGTCTCAAAATTATCTGAAGAACACCCAAAAGGAAACCTTAAAGTAAAGTCAAGGTAGGAATATATTTCAGATTTAACCAAACATACAGTGGATATGTGCACATTCGGTAAGCAGCAGTACAACAGTAAAGAAACAAGTGAGGAAGATGCGCAGTGATCAGCGGCTCAGGGGTACGTGCAGTATGAAGTTTATTCAAATTTCTGTGCACTTGTACGTTAGCATAAACAGAAGCCTTGGCACAGTGAAACATGTACGCATGTTGATGTATGTCAAAATCCCTACAGGCCTAACTGTTGTTGTACAGGCACGCTACAGCTTGTCAAAACAACCTCTCTTGACGGCTTATTGGCTGTCCTCATTTCTACAACCTTTCTTCAAAGCTTGCCTGTGTAAACTGTCCCTCCTTTCCCACTCTCTTCTTCCACTCCACTTTTCCTGCAAGTGTTTTTGTCGAGGTGGCCTCTAGCGAGTCCCTGTACGAAAATCAACGGTCCAGGATGCCTCTCAAACTAAGCAACAGGCAACTCCAGAGACAGGTAATTACCCTGCCATTGTACCGATTAAAGGCACGCTGGCTTGAAAGGGAGAAGCTGGAGGGTAGCTAAGTAGCCTACATCCCACAGCACAGGGAGCACAAAGCGATGCCCATGTATGCAGGTGTTCCCAGGCGACTTTGAAGTTTGAAGAAGCAGTACTTCGCACACACGGAATGACAAGTACTTTTATGTCCTGGTGAGAATTACACATCTAGAGGGGACTCCAACTTCTCTACCCTTGAGTGGTGTGTAAGTGCTGCCATCTATGAACACAAAAATTTCAAATTTGGATTGCTCAGAAAGGGACACTCAGAAAGGGACACTAAATGCAAATATTAAGTAGACGTGCACTGTTGAAATATTATGCAAGAAACATTACAGTGCTTGTTTTGTACCAAGAAATATCCTAGTTCAATTGTATTGAAGTGGTCAGCACGCCATCAGAACTGTTCAAACTTCCTGCCTAACCAGGTCCATTGATGTAGACTAGCCATTTTCTCTTTACTGGGCGAAAATCCAGTCAGCTGTACAAAATGCAGGCGCGTACCTTGATGGTTCTCTTCACCGGGCAAGGACACCAAGACACACTTTGAAGGCTGGGGAGAAACATGCTTCTGTGGCATCATAGCTGGCTTGCTGCATACTGCCGGCATTACTAAGACAGTGCACCAAGTTCGCTGAGTATCTTGCAGGTGTCGCAAGATTTGGCATGCATTTACCTAAATTTCACCGCCAGCGTAGCAGTGCTGGAGATAATATTGACGTTTGGAATGTTCTTAAGCCCTCACCCACTATACTAAGAGAAAAATTTGTTTGCCTTTAGTGTCCCTTGAAGAAACGAGCTGCTAGAAGACACATGGTAAGGCCCTTTTTAAACAGAGCTATGTGCCCATGACAATAATGAGTGAGCAAATGGGAAGCTATATTGTGCAAGCCTGATTCAGTGAAAACACCACCAGAAATGTCACGAATTATTTTATTTCGGCTTAACTAGCTCTGCAAAAAAAAAACATGAAATGAATCCTTGTAATGGCTTGAAGGGCTAAAGTGTTATATAATGACCCTTATTAAATGCCAAGAAGCTGCCAACGACATCTGAGTTTACATTTTATGCATAGCACATGAGATACTCTACCAAGTGAATGCAATGCCATTTGTCTCTATGTTTAAATCCTTGGAACTTTGTGTAAGTGCACTAAGATCGACCCTAGGGGTGCTAGTCAGTGCCTATCACAAGTGGTAGCCGACGATACTTACACAACAAGCTGTAATAGAGGAGCACCGTCGAGGGTAGTAGCACTAAACTGGGTTCCATGATGAAATACAGAAGTTTGCAGAAAAGCAGAGGAGGCAGAGGGCACGGGAAATCTCTTGGAGCAGTTGCCATCTACTGTGGACATAAAATAGGCAGGAAATAACAAGGGTTGGGAACATACAGTGAACGAACATAAAAACTGTAAATGGCAGTATGAGTGCACAATATAGAACATACAAGCAACAGAGACTCTATATGACAAGAATTGAGGATTGCAAGGACTACCAGCCCGCACTTAGAATGAAAAGCCTGGGACAGTTGGGCTCCAGAATGAGACATTTCACTTCCAAGTATGCAACAAGATCAACTTTCATGAAATAACTATAACAAATAGTGAAAAGACAAGTATGGGACTAAAGTAAGGGCAATTCAATTGAAAAACAAAACAAATAAATATAAGAACAGCACAGCAGTAAATGACAGACAAACAAGAGGAACAAGAACATGCACTGACTCCCAAATTAAATGTTATAAGAAATCACACGCACACATATAAAAGCATGCCGCAGCCTGCCACAGCCTTTTCAGCATGGCGTTCATGAACTGAGGACGTGACTGAGCTTAGCTCACTTGCCAGGGTGTCATAGCATTCTCTTCAACTGCTTGTTTTAGTGATAGGGCCCCTTAAGCACAAGGCACCTCTAAAGAGTGGCCAAACACAAAAACGGTGCAGAGCTGAGACCCATCATTTGCCACTTTTGACAAGATTATTTCCCCACAACTATTGTGTAATTAAAGGTGTAAGCAAATTTTTTGGAATATTATGCTGCATGTGCATTCCGTGATTAACTGCATGTAACATATACTGTGCTTTGTTTTAGCTGCAAAATTATGAGTGCACATAATACTTTCTGGAAACTTAATAAGCATTAAGCTTAACTGTGCACACAAGCTTTGCATGTAGAATTATAATGCTTGTACATGACTGCACATTTAAGGTAGCAGCATGAGCATTTGCAGCAACAGTGCCCGTTCAGGAGTGCCCATTCATACCTCGTTATACACCAGCGGCAAGTGGCACCTTTAGCAGCTGTCAACAAGGCTGAGACGGGTGCCAGATCTTGTTGGGCACCACCAATGTGATAAGAAGCTGTAAAGCGAAGCGCAATGTTATTAAGTAGGCATGTGTCGTACATACACAATATGAGGCACTTAAATGGCACATACAGAAAGATACCTTTAAACAATGCGAGTGCGTGAGGACAGTGACCATATCTCCTGTTCGTCTTATTGTCCATTACGAACGCAATTATGCGAGTGATCTATAAATAACGAGAGCCACAGGCATGCACATAAAATGTTGGCGGGTTCGTATGCTCATACTTGCTGTAGACCTTAGCGAGCAGCTGCGAAGGGACTTTTTTTAAGCTCCTCAATAACAGAACTTCATTAGAGAGCTAGGGGCTAGGAGGCGATGCGAGCTGCTACGAATAAGACTAGGCGCGCCTAGGTACAGGTCTACACGCACGCACATACACGGAGAAAGATTGCAGCCGTATTTAGTGCCACGGCTGAGTACAGTATTAACCACCAACGCAGAATTAAACACACATGAGTCAATAGAACTATCTAAGGCTGAGCAAAAGAAAAAAAGAATGTTTACGTGTTTACGGCTCCCACAAAAGCTGCTTCGTTTACGCGTAGGAGGTGCGCTGATCTCTTCACATCGATACGAAGCCATGACAATGCACAGATGCTGCTGATTACTAATAGAGGCTATCTATGCTTAAAGAAGGTAGACGAACGCGTAAGAACTTGCAGTGCAGTGCTCATCGGAGGCAAGAATTATCCTACTAGACCTCCGGCAACCTTCTTCTGCTCCGTGGAATTTCCACGACATTAACCATATGAGCACGCAGAACTTGGAGCAAAACAAGGGTTTGATTGCACGAAACGCTCAGCAGTACACTCACCTGCACCTGCTATGAAGCTTGCACACAAAGGATTGCCACAGAGCACTTAACCGGGCGGCTCCGACCCGAATGTGCGCGTTTTTTTGGAGCCGGCACCAGTGATGCCAACCTAAGTCGCTGCTTTTGCCCTAGATTGAGCACCAAGAAATCCCTAAATGGTACGAAAAATCTCTAGATAGCAATTCTCATGTCGTTAATTTGGCTAATTCACATTTATGAGTGTCTAAGCGCAATTAGCGTTTTGGGTAATTTAGTCTGCTCATTAACAGCAATTGCCGCCCTTCCACATTTTTTATGGAGCGGCAGTGACCCTTAGAGTCACTGGAAAAATTTTTCCAGTGAGTCTAATGACCCTGGGATAAGGAAGCCCTCTGACGGTGCTTCCTCATCGGCATAATCTTGACCCCTACAACCCATGGCACGCCGTAAGCGATCAGACGCCTCTTCGAGACAAACAATGAAGCGTAAGCGTGTAGGCGAACCGACTGGAACTTCGCAACAGGAGCAGTCGCCGGTCGCGGTGGCTGCCACAGACCTCTGGGACCCTTTTCAGTACCTGAACAAGGAACCTACTGAAATGTGCCTGTCCACGGTCAGGCGACAAATTGTAGAGCTTAATGACTGTCGCCCCCCCGGATCCTTCGTCGTGCCAGAGGAGCATGACATAACCCATATCCACGTCCTCGTCCTAGGACCCGTCGGCACGCCCTACGATGGAGGTTTCTTCCACTTCGTGCTCAAGTGTCCTGCAGACTACCCTTCAAGGCCACCGCTGGTTAGGCTTATGACGACAGACTCTGGTCGGGTGCGCTTCAACCTAAGTGTCTACGAAAACGGCAAGGTGTGCCTGCCCCTGCTGGGAACAGACACGGGAATACCTAGTTGGACACGGGATCACAGCATCGGAAGCGTGGTGACTGCCATCAGGTCTCTGCTGGCGAACGAGAATCCCATCGCAGAGGGATCGGCCTTCGGTGTTTTACCAGCCTTGGGGACGTGGAGGAATAGCAGCATCTGCTATAACGACGTTTTGCAGCACGAGACCATCAGGGTTGCGGTGTGCGGCACGGTCGAGGACTGCCTCAGCAGTAATTCCCCTCTCCCGGATCCTCTGAAGAACGAGGTTTTGAAGCAGTTCTCGCACTTGTACGACCAGTACGAGAAGGCAGTCCGGGAGCGGCTGCCCATGACGGGTTCCTGCATGAATGACGGTTACGACTGCGTCGTCTACCAGTACAAGACGCTCCTGACTCGCCTGCAGGACCTGCGCGGGAGGGTTGGCACGATGAATGGGTAACATCACGGCTTGTGTGCTGCGTGAAAGCATCTAGCGACGTGACCTGGGAAGGCGCCGTTGTTGGGCATGTGCAATTTCGACCGAGGCCATCGATGACAAAATTCATCAGCGACACATTTGCACAAGTGTCCATTTAAAAAAAAAATATTCTTTCTCATTTCTCCACAATGGTATAGATTGCGCTTTCGCCACCTTTTAAAGGGCAACTCCGGCGTTTTTTTTTTTCGCCATATTCTGATATCAATGTTTTCCAACGGCACTGATATTCCTGTAACAGCTAAGGTAGTTCAGTTTGCTCAGAAACGCACCAATGATTTTAAACAACCAACTGAAAGTCGTGTTAAAACCGAAACCGAAACGGATAGGTAGTAGTGGTTTATTGGGAAGGAAGAGACGCTAATTTCTGTCTCCCATACTGGGGACACGGCTAAGCGCCTTAGGGGAAGGGAGAAATGGGAGGAAAAGATAAGATAGATAGATAGAAGTTTTAAAAAATGCAGAAACCCGGACGTCGCATTGCGGTCAGCAGGCTGTCGGTAGTGGTGGAAGCGGCGGGGGTCCCACACTCAGGGTAGGCTTCAATACCCGTCTCGTCCAGGAACTCCACCAGGCTCCGGAGTGCTGGTAGATGGGGGCGAGATGGGAGGAGGAGGTGTTGCATCTTGGTGGCAGGGAGACCCTGTCTCCGGTAGGCTGTGATGACCCTTGAGCGTTCCTCTGCCAGTCCAGGACACTCACAGAGGAGATGCTCGAGGGTCTCGGGGTCGCCGCAGCGGCTGCAGGCCGGGGAGGCGCAGCGTCCTTTGGCATGGCGGCAGGCTGCGGTCCAGACACAGCCAGTCCGCAGGCGCAGCAGGGCAGCCCGTTCCCTTCTTGTGAGTCCCGCCTCTGGAAGAAGTATTGGTCCTCGCCCCTTGGCCACCCTTTCGTCTGGATGGACTGTGACGAGAAGCTTCCCGAGACGAGCCTGCGTATGGTCCCTAGCCGCCACGGCTCGGGTGAAAGGGGTGCCTGGCTGATGAGCTGCCTTGGCCAATGTGTCCGCCTCCTCATTGCCGGCTATGCCCACATGTGAGGGCAGCCAGTGGAAGGAGACGGACGCTCCTGACGCGCAGAGAGCCTGGAACTTGCACGCCAGGAGGTTCCCTGTAAGCCCAGCGCGGCGGGGGTTGGCCAGTGTCTGCAGAAACGGATAGGTGCGTCGTGCAGCGTATGCGATGACGCCGCAACCTCCTCGCCATCAGAAATATGGAGCTGGAGCCCGAAAAACGCCAGTGGAGCGGTCATATCCGACGATACATTGAGTTCTGCCAGCTTTTCTGAACTTGACAGCGACGATTTGAGCGCTCAGGTGTCGACGTTTTGCCTTTGACGGCCCGCTGGCTCAGGTAGGCAGCGTTGAAGGTGATGACGTCAAAAACACAGGGTGGCCCGCATGGGAATCCGCTAAAAATTTTTGAAATTCATTTACAGGAAAACTAAATGACTTACAACGCCTGACTTGGCATATATTATTAGTGTACAGAGGAGAATACATATTGAAAGTTTCGTTGAGATCTGTGGACACTGAAAAATCGCCGGAGTTGCCTTTGACATTCTCGTATTATTGCTGTAAATGAAAGCACGGGCGTGGAGAACCCCAAAAAGAGTATCACGGTGCCTCGCAACGCAATGAATATATTTTTAATACGGCTTCCTTAAAAGACCACTTTCGGTTTCGATTTCGAGGGGGCGGTTTCCTAGTGACGTGTCAACATGGTCGGACGTACGTCTGAGTCACGTAGCGACAGCAGTTCGTTATAGCGTCGCCGCAACTCTGTCGTCTGTGGTCAATTACACGTGGGGCACGCAAACAACGACAATTTCACGGTCGTCCAGTGACTCTGACAGCGATTTCGGCGATTTTTAATAGGCTGTGCTCATACGTCATCGTAGTGTCCATTGCGCTGGGGCTGGCTTGTAGTGCTGGGTGACGAAAACTTTAAAACCAAACTAAAATATTTTTTACGTGTTTCCTGGCTTCCGTGTGCGGATGGCGTTAACAATACATGGCTAGAAAACGAAAAAATGTACATTTTGAGGCTCCGAAAAATCGTGTCAGTACTCCTTTAAGGGCCCTCATGCACCCTGAGGTTGCAATTTGTTATGTAGCGGCATTTGCGCACCAGAGTTCAAGGAACCCGAAGCTGCAATAATTTTTCAAAACGGTGCGACAGTGTAGCGAGTTACATGGGTTTGATGATCGACGAAGCAACCGTCGTTCGTCTCTCGCTTTACTAAGCTTCTGTCACTCCAGCGTGTCTCCTCGTCGCGCTGCTGTGAACGCTACGTGAACGCTACATCACTAGGAGCGTCATGCAGAACCGTGAAGTTGGCGCGGCTCAAGTCCCTAAATATTCATAGCGAAAAATCTAGGGACTTAGGCGCGGCAAACCGCGCGCAGCAGTGGTCTATAGAGGAAGAAAAAGGAGGGAGCGAGCGTTACGTCACTCTGCCAACGTTGGGAAGCTACCAGTGGTCACCTTTTGCGTCAGAGTCACGTAAGGATCTTTTTGTTCCTTGCCCTTGCGTTTCTTTTTTTTTCCTGTAAAAAGGAAATGCGAAAATAAACTTGAAACTTAAATCTGCCGAGTGGTACTGGTGGTACCCTGGACATGGTCAATTTCCGCTATACTGTGAATTCCCGCCAACTTGGCAACTCTGATTGGTCCAGAGGGCAGCTACTGGCTCTCTTAAATGGCTCGAATATGCTACCATTACAGAATGTGACAAGATGGCGGATTTTGACAGTGTCCAGGATAGCACCCCGGTAGCTTTTCATCGATGCGCATTCGTTTTTGGGGGCGAAGCTCCTTAGGCTCGAGCCTTGTCCCCACGGCGTGAGTGAGTATGAACTTTATTTGGGGTCCGGAGGAGAAATAAAGCGGTGCCGGAGGCCCCGTCAATCAATCCACCGCGTGACATAGCACTTAGAACGCCCGCTGGAAGCGCTGTGACAGCAGCGCTCGCTCCCAGCGCGTGCTCTGGGTTTGAGTGTAGACCGCTAGGGGCGCTGCGGTGTCGCTCGCTCCCACGGACGTTCCGTCCGTTCCGTCCGTTTTTGTCCGTTCTCTCTAGAAAACTAGAGAGAACGGACAAAATAATTATAGAGAAAGATTGAAGTAAATTTAAAAGGCATGAGGAAAATTTAAAGAGAGAGAGAAAAAAAGTGCTTAAGTCTTCTTACGAGCCTGGTGGCGCACATGTCACCGACCCGCTACAAAGGGGACGCTCATAGCATCCATCCATCCTCCCGGCTTGCGATCTCTCTCTTCGACAGTGGCAGTCATGGAGTGCACACCGTTTAACGTGCACTGACAACACACAGTACACATGCCAGAGGCCCGTGTACTGTGCGTTGTCAGTGCACGTTAAAGAACCCCAGGTGGTCTAAATTTCCGGAGCCCTCCACTACGGCCTTTCTCTCCTCTCTATCTCTTTCACTCCCTTCCCCCACCCCCACGGACGCTTAGCCGTGCTCCCTACATGCGCTGCAGAAATTAGCGTCCTTTCCTAACCGAACCACAATCATCATCAACATCATCATCATCATCGTTATGAATGAGGACAAGGTGGCGCGTGCGCTGGGTTTGAGTGGAGACCGCTAGGGGCGCTGCGGTGGTGGTGCAAACCACCACCGCAGTTTCAAGTTTCTTCGTGTGCTTTTCTTTGTGTCCAGTATTTTACCCGCGTAGGGATTTTTCTTTTCGATACCACGTGATAGGTATTTTCAGTTGCTACCGTTTGAGTGTCAGGCTTTATTGGATAAGTGTTTTTTTGCTTGCTTGCGGTTTTTTTTACCTTTTTAGACCGGGTAAGAGAGGAAAATAATCTTTCTTGTTGCGGCTTTCTTTGTGTCCCGCATTTCCCCGAAGACGGGTCTGCCTTTTTTCTTTTTGTCAAGGCCACGTGGTCGGCCTTTAGTGGCGCTGTTGTTTGTGTGAGTTGGAGAAGGTTGTATTGGGCGATAAGAGATCGGTCGGGGAAGTCAACTGAAGATATTTAATAGTACCAAATTTTGGGCCACTTTTATTTCTAATTTTATTTTTGTGCGCGCTTGTCGTTGCACAAGGCGGGAGAACTGCCTTTGTGCATTGAGGATATATCGGGACAGTTAGTTTGCGGTACGCTTGCAGCCTACTGATTTATCGTATAGACCTATTCCCCCGGCCTACGTCACGAAGATGCGGTGGCGCTGTCGTCGGGAGTTTTGGTTTCGCATGGTAGGCATCCGCCGGCGCGCCTACCGTAGCAGCCGCTGCGTTTCGCTGGTGCGGGCGCTTCTCACCCCGTGAAATGAAGAAAAAAGTGTTCACCGAGGACCTGGCGCCGTGGGTTCGTTGCTCAGCAACGCACAAGATATGTGCGATAAAGTTTTTATCGGTTCCTGCTTATGTATGTCTTAAGGAAAGGGACGAACCTGTATGCCGCTGTTCGGCGCATCTCTTATGCGCCAAACATTTTTGTCACGGCTAAGCATATGTGTAATTATTTGGCGTTAGTGCGGCTTGTTTCATTTCAGAGAAATAGCATCGTCACAAGTTTTGTCAAGTGTAATGCTCGACACAAGTTCTTGGCATAACAAAGTGCGGACACCAGGACCGATGGGGGGGGGGGGGGGGACGCTTACCGCTAGCGCGCACGACGTTAGCTTAGCTCGATGTTCCGAAGTAATCGCGGTCGCCGTGTATTATTGAAGTGGGGAAGATATACATACTCATACGAATTTCAATCACTCAAGTGAAACAAATATTAAGAGCTTAATTTCACGTAGCCGTGAGCCGAAAGGTCGATTACAGCGACGCTTTTGCAAATTGCTTACGGCTGCGATAGCATACACACGAGAAGTGTCGTTGGCAATGCTGTAGTGGTTATGATGCGCTTAAATTTTTTTTTCGATTGTCAGACTGCTCGAATGAACTACACGCTTGAAATTGGCCGCGTCGTACAGGACTTCACGCCTTCACGATCGGAACTAAGCGTATGGACAGAGCCGCAAGCCGCGGTTATGCGCCTGCTGGCGGTTATTTAGATCCTTGTCCTTGGCACGTTATTGCTTTTTTTTTGTGTGTGTGCGCGTTATCACAGCCGTATTTACATAGGTTCTAGCGTCACCAATATCGCATGCTTGAGTACCTATTCCGTTACATTTGTTTTTGCGCAAGGATTTCGTGTAGGGATTAGAGGCTTTAGTCCGAAACAGTATTTTAGCTGAGGCATCTTCAAGTCGTATTTAAACAAGTCTCACTGTTGCAAGTGGTTCATCCTTGCGCCAGTTACCGAATTAAAGCCATACGCATGAAGCGATGCCGACATGTAGCTCGCGATCGTTCAGCATCATGTGGCAAGATGCTTATCCTTTCAATCAATTTCTCACATCTTGTCATAGCTGGGCGTCGGCACATTCGTTTCTGATTCAATCGAATGCTTCTACAGAGCTAACGCGACTTCATCTCACGCGGCTGCCCTTCGCAAACTGTTGTAAATACGCCGTCGGCGCTCCGACACCCCGTGCTCGGAGGCAGCTTTCGCACGCGCTTCGCCGGCGGCGGTGGCGCGACCGTGCGGGGTCGCGGCAAGCGGTGGGCGGGGCCTCCGCGCCGCGACGTCGACACAAGCCCTGGTTATATCGCCGGTGCCTACCACTGTTTACCAACATGGAATAGGTCTATACGTGCATTTTTCGTGCGGTGTACTGGATGAATTAGTAAAATATACGTTTGAAGCCCAGGACAGTGTAGCGGTGCACCACTAATAACCGCATGAGGTGTGCGTGGTAAATTTTTAGGAGGCTTAATTTTTGACGAGTGTGTGACCGTTCATTGCGCTAATCATGGCGAAAAAAACGGTGAAGTGTACAAAGTGTGGCGTGGGAGTCAAAGTAGATGTTTGCGGAGATGATGGGGCATGCGAAGTAGAAGTGTCATGTGGCCAGTGTGCGATTATGGCGAAATTCCAGCAAATGGAGGAAACTCAGACCGCCCTCTTAAAGCGAGTAGGCGAGCTGGAGGACGCTTTAGAGGCGGAACGCCAAATAAGAAAGGAGATGGGCGAAAGGCTCAGAGCAACCGAGGAGCAGCTGACAAAGGTCACCACTCAGAATAAGAAAGAGTCAGGTGACTATCATGGAGAGGGAACGTCCTTGAACCCACAAGAAAAGTCGACAAAAGGAGCACAAAAGCGGGGCTCGACCTACAGTGAAGCTCTGGTGAAAGAGCGAGCGGACAAAAGACCACCCGAACCTCACCCTGAAAGTCAGTCCAAATGTCCAGAGCAGACAAAGGCAGCAAGGCAGCTGGAAAACGTAATAATAGCGGGGGACTCCAACCTGGCTCCGTGCTCGCAAACGATTCAGGAGAGGCTAAAAGGAGACCGAAGAGTAGCTGTAGGGACATTCCCAGGGAAAATGTTGGGGTGCAGTAATGCAACAAGCAAGGGAAGAGCTGACTCGTAGAGATCAGGGGCGCAGTTTGGTTGTGATAGCTGGCGGGCTGAACAACGTGGTTGAACGGAAGGACCCCAGAAATAGAGAAGGTTAACAAAAGGAGTAGATGAGTTGCGGAAAGTGTCCCCCCGGGTGCAAATTGTGGTGTGCACAATCCCCGAGGTACCCTTGAAAGACCTAAACCTACAAAGAGCAGTTGTCACCGCCAACGAAACGATTTGGCGGGTTAGTCGAGCTAAAGGCTTCGAGGTTGTCGACATAAACGAGAAGTGCACAGATGGGGTGGTTCCAGAGAGATGGACTCCACTTTGACCGTAAAACTTGGGCATGAGGTGGGCTGGCGCCTAGCGGGACGCACAAGTAGCTTTTTTAGGGGGCACACGAGCCCTCCGGTGTCCACGGTAGAAAGGGAAGAAACATCTATGAGGGACCCTTTGGAACACAGAATGGGTAACAAAGGGAAGAAGGGCAAAGGGGAAAGAAAGAAAGAAACTGCAGCGCGGTTTAATAAGCTACTTAAATATGCAAGGTGGCAGAAAACCGACAAAATGTTAGAAATAGAGGAACAGTTGAACAGAGAACAGATAGCGGTGTACGCCGTTACAGAAAACGCCACCTTCGGGACTCGGAAGAGCCACCAATTATTGCAAATTATGTGTGGGAAGGGTGCAACAGGACAAAATCAGAAAGAAAAGGTGTGGGGAATCGGTATGCTAATTCATCGGGAAGCAAAACTGGTGTAGGATTACTTCGACATGTGAAGAACACCTCTGGGTATCTGAAACGGTAAGCGGGAAGAAAACTATGTTGGGTGTAGTTTACATGTGGACTGGAAATAAAGCAAAGAGAAAATCAGGAGTTAGTGAATTGCATAAGCAAGAATATTCAGAAATTGGTAACGGGGCCGAAATAATCCTCTTAGGAGATAGTGAATGCTCATGTGCATGACCTCGACGGATATACAGATTATAACGGAAGTTGATGCTAGAGCTCTGCGAACAACATAGTCTCGATATAGTTAACATGAGTCCTAAGTGCGATGGGCAGGTAACATGGGAGGTCGGAAGCAGGCAGTCAACAATCGATTACTGCCTCATGACAGAAGGAATTCACGAAAAGTTGAGACAAATGAGCATAGATGAGGAAGGGAGTAGCAGCTTGGGGAGTGACCATAAACGCATAACTTTGCGAATGGGATATGTAGATCATAAAGAGAGCATCGAATTAAAGTCGGGCAGCTCCTTTCTAAGTGAAAAACAAATTAGGAACGTAGTCGCAACAATCGAGGACATAGTGAGCAGAACAAAAGGCAAAATGTGGGATTATAATGAGCTTATTAATCTAATAAGGACTGAAGTTACGAAAGAGAAACAAAAGAGTTGCTGGAGGGGAAAGCGAAAGCCAAAACGATGGTGGAACAGGGAAATTCAGGACGCAATTGAGAATCGCCGGGAAGCATCTCGAATACATAGGCAGGCAAAAAAGGAGCAGAGGCCACAAGACGAGGTCAAGCAAAATGGGAAACATATCTCGAGAAAAAGCCCTGGTACAAAGTTTAGTTGAAGCCAAGATAAAGGCCAAAGTGAACGTTGGATATCGGACATTCGCGAAAAGAAGGACGCATCTAGGCTTTTCCGAACCACCTGCAATCGCTGGGGAAGAACACTGTAACTATGCAACGGCATATTGTGGATGAAGAAGGAAATAAATTGGAGGGGTACGACGCATTGACTTATATTCGAAACGCAACAGCCGATTCCTTTAAGAAGCATGACGAGGCTCCCTTTACGACGTGTAACAGTAGCAAGGGAGACCAAGTGGAAGAACTAGTTCTGGAAAATTTCAATTGGAAGAAGGCGGAGGAAATGATTCCAAAACGAACAGCCACAGGATTAGATGGGGTTAGCATTACTGTAATAAATGAGCTCGGAAGAAACAGCAAAGAAGCCCTATTAAAAGCAATTGAAAAAAGGGTAAGGACAGGCGAATACCGGACAGTTGGCGTCAAAGTAGGATGAAGTTCATTTATAAGGGCAGGGAGAGAAAAATAACTTCGCTCCTATAGACCCACTGACCATTACATCAGGTACTCTACAGGTTGGCGATGCAGGCAATTAAATTGAAAAATGCAGATATGGACAGAGCTTAATGGCACTTTTGGCGAACTCTAAAATGGATTTCGAGTCGACAGGAGATTAATGATAACTTTTTGCGCTTACGCAGTGTATAGAAATAGCCGGAAAAGAGAACAGACCTCTACATTTGGCATTTTTGGATATTAAGTGTGTGTATACAATGTGAATCAGAATATTTTATGGGACATAATGAAAAAGGCTGGTATAGGGGATGACTGTATAGAGTCTTAAAGGGCCCCTAAACCACCCCGACAGTTTTTTGAACATTTCAAGTTAGCACGCGCATCAAGTTGAAAATGCCGTCGCGATGAACGATGTCAAACGCGGCAGCGCTACGCGCCGCGGGCGCGCCACAAACTCGAAAAAACAATCCCGTGCGCCTCTCCGGCCAGTTTCCGGCATGCCAAAGTTAGCCGTGACGACATTGTGGTTTTGCTGACGTCAAAAGAGTCGAGCTCCGCTTATTGGTCGAAGGAGGACGTCGACTTCCGGTTAGTCTGCCTAGAAATGCACGCGCTCCCTGCCTGTTTGTTTTCCCCTCGTCGGTGTCGTTCGGTGGTGTTCGCGTGCGAATTCGTAAATGCGCTACGCTACGCAAGTGACAAGTGAGGTACAGCCGACTAGAAACTGCAGCAACTGTCAGAACACGACGAATAGCGCTAACAAGGCGTTGGCACAGCACCAACGAGACATTTGCGCGAACGCGGGAGCCCGGGGAGGCAAGTCAACCGGATGCGCGTCATCGCGATGTATGTCACGTGACATTCGGAGGAGCACTCGGCGAGGAGGTGGCACTGGCAAGCGGCCGGCGGGCGCAGGAGAGAGTGAAACAAGCAAGCGCCGCGTTTTAATAATCAAACGGGTGTAACTCGGCCATTTCTGCACCGTTTCGAAAAATTCTTGCGGCTACGTGTTTCTTGCGGACCCCGGTACAAAAGCAACACCACAACTAAATTCGACCTTTTGGTGGTTTAGGGGCCCTTTGAAGGAAATAACAGTGGAAATACAGTGTGTGTGGAATGGGAAGGTATGGCGAGTAATGGTAGAATGGAGGCCGTCGATATAGGTAAAGGGTTGAGGCAGGGATGCCCGTTGTCCTCACTATATTCATGCTTTACATGAGGAGAATGGAGAAAGCATTGGAGATGAGCAATATTGGTTTAAGCTGTCGTACAGACAGGCGGTATAGTGATAGAACAAAAGCTCCCCGGTTGTTTTATGCAGACGATATTGTGCTATTTCGAGACAGTCAAACAGATTTGCAGGGTCTGGTTAGTATATGTGGTCGGGAAAGTGAATATTTAGGGCTAAAATTAGTGTTACAGATGCGGCTGGATGATCTTCAATGACAGCAACGATCAGACCATATCATACAGGGCGAGGAGATACCCAGAGTACGAGAGTACAAATACCTCGGGATATGGATAAATGATGGGAATAGATACATGGAAGTACAAGAAAAAGCTATGATAGTTAAAGGAAAGAGGAACTCTGCAATAATGAAGCATAGAGTGCTGTGGGGTTACAACAGGTACGAGGTAATTCGAGGTTTGTGGATAGGTGTAATGGTGCCAGCACTTACATTCGGAAACTCAGTGGTGTGCATGAGGTCAGAGGTACAATCAGGGCTGGACGTGAATCAGAGGACGGTCGGACGTCTCGCACTGGGCGCCCATGGGAAGACACAAATGAGGCTGTTAAAGGGGATATGGGATGGTCTGACTTTGAGGGAAGGGAAGCTCAGAGTAAAATTAGGTACGAACAGAGATTAAGGAATATGAAAGAAAGTAGATGGGCAGCGAAAGTATTCAGGTATTGTATAGGAAGAACGTGATTCACAATGGAGGAAGAGAACTAGGAAGCTTACAGTAAGTATACATCCAGTACGAAACGGATGGGACGAAAAAGAGCGTTAAGAGGATGGTCAGAGTGGCGGAGAACTCGGATTGGATAGCAAGAATGGAGAAGAAACCGGCATGAACAACTACCGAAAAAGGAAAGACGAAATCAAGAGAGAAAAATTTTACGATATTCAAAGGGAAGCGCTTTACTGTTTGAGGCAAGGTCCGGTTGCCTGAGAACCCGAAGTTACAGAGCGAAATTCGATAAAGAAGGGGATACATGTACGTGCTGTGGAAAAGCTAGGGAAACGACAGGACCATATTTGATTGAATGTACAGATGTCCACCCAGGTGTAGCTGTGGACACTACCCTACAGGAGGCCATGGGTTTCAGGAGTAACAGGGGAAAGCTGAACATGCCGGCGATAGATATAAGTAAAAGGCGCTTAGAGCATTGGTGGCGCAAAAGTATGGAGCAAACAAAGCGCAAGGTAGTTCGGGTAAGATTGTTACATCACAGCAGAACGATAATAGATAAAATAAATAGACGAGGAAAAAAATTAGTTGTGAAATATGTGTAATTCGAGAAAAGAAATGGTTGTAAACGAAAAAGAAATAAAGCTAGAGCTTGGTGGCCCGGCCACCGCCCCGTTATAAAGGGGACGCTCCTAAATCCATCCATCCAAACCCGTTACAATGGGACGCTCATAGCATCCATCAAAAGGTATGGAGCAAACAGAAACGCAAGGTACTTCGGTTAAGATTACTACACGGCGGAACGATAATAGATAAAATACGTAGGCGAGGAGAAAAATCAGTTATGAAAATATGTGTGATTCGGGAAAAGAAACGTTTGTAGAGGAACAAATAAAGGTA
This sequence comes from Hyalomma asiaticum, assembly GCA_013339685.2. Taxonomy (NCBI): domain Eukaryota; kingdom Metazoa; phylum Arthropoda; class Arachnida; order Ixodida; family Ixodidae; genus Hyalomma; species Hyalomma asiaticum. The sequence goes on along the minus strand of CM023481.1, from coordinate 84,797,542 downwards.
GCGCTTGGTGGCCCGCGGGCTACCGCCCCGTTATAAAGGGGACGCTCCTAATATCCGTCCATCATTAAGGCCCCTAGATAAAAAAGTCTCAAGGTAGGCAACACTCATGTCTCTGCGCCGTCCTCCTCGCTCTCACGCGTATCTTACTTTTTTTTTCTGTCATCCGCGTCTGTGATTGGTGGATTCCTTGTTCGTGACTTGTTAGTGGTTTGTGGTGGCAATTATTTTTCTGCAAGAGGTTCATAACTAGTGCGCATGCGCATATGGTCCCGGTCGGATTGTGACTGTGGCCAAAGACGAAATCCTAGCCAAGACATACGCTGTACAAGAGATGCGTTCCAGTTGGCGCCATGTTGGCCAAGCTTGCTTCTCGGTGCATGTTGATCGCTGCTCGATAGTGTTTTTAAGAATGCCGGATTGCTTTGATGTCGGCTGCAGTCGCAAAACGGAAGATGGTTATGCTCTCTTCAACACCTCGTGGTGTTCGAAATGGAGCACGCTGTGAAGTGTGGTTATGGCACATTTCACGCGTCTGTGCAGCGCCGTTGACAGTTAATTTGTCGGCTTTTGTTGAAACACTAGGCAACGAGCGTCCATTGCGGGCCCGTTGTTGCAAATATATGTGAGTACGTACGTACGGTTGAATAGAGCAGCAGTACTTAATGAACGCACTTTTGGGAACACCCTGGCATCACGATTGCGAAAACGGTCGTAAGTTTCAGAAAAACTTTCATCGCAGTGCTCCTAGCTATGCGTTCGTTCCCGTCTGGCCGGGGTTTTCCCTCGTCTGTACAAAAGCCGGCTATGATTACTCGTGACAACAAGCTGCTGCACGTTGTGCCACATCATATGTACGAGCAAAACAGCACATTGAGAGAACTGGACAAACTACAATGTATGATGCGAGACGCCATGGCTAGTGGTGTGAAACATAGCACTTGTACAACGTGCCATTTGGGCAACATACATCATGCTTCTTTTTATGGTGTACCGTTTATATTCAAACTAAGTAACTGGACGAACTACCATGTATGATGCGAGACGTCATGGCTAGTGGTGTGAAACATATAGCACTTGTACAACGTTGCCATTTGGGCAACACACATCATGCTTCTTTTATGGTGTACCGTTTATATTCAACTAAGTAACCGTTTATACTATATCTCACTTCCTTCTATAAAAGTAAAATTGCTTCCATTAGCAATAACTGAAACGAAACAATTGCCTTTTTTTTATGCACGCTTTGAAGCTTCTGGGGGAGCTAGAGGCAAATAAGCGAGGAGGAAAAGGGAGGTGTCGCTACCTTGAAAACATTTTATCTAAGGACCTTACCTAGCGTGTGTGTGGAGGCCCATCCTGGAGGCAGTGCATCAGACGGGGTGCGTGCATGTGTAGGCCGATCCCGGAGGCTGTGCACCCAGACAGTGTCGTGTGCTGTCGTGAGAGAGCGAACGGCGCGCGTTGACTATGGAAACGCTGCGATGAACGCTTTACCAGCTCGCAAGGAACGCGAAACGCGCCCTCGCCCGCGAGAGACAACAGTGACGCAGGTAGCGTCTGCTAGCGAGTTTCTCGATTGAAAAAAAATCGCACACATCTCCCGTAAGGGAACCCTAGTTGTATGCGAAGCAGCTATGGGAGCTCTGTAAAGTTGCTCTTTATTCATCATCGTAGATGACCTTAAGCTCCGGAGGACGTTTCCCCTTGAGTATAACGCAGTGGCGCACCGACGGGGGGGGGGGGGTTGTAACCCCCCTTGAGGCCGACCTAACCCCCCTCCCACTCCGTAACTGCTCCTATGTCCTAGAAGAATGTGGCGCTAATAATAATCATCATAATTGATGTTACTATTATTTGGCATTTTATTTACCTTTTTACACACGCAACTGTGTAATCGCATGTCCGGCCCTTCGTGAAAAATTGAACCCCCCCCTGGCGGAGATCCTGGGTGCGCTACTGGTATAACGGCCTTATGGTCCGTAATAAATCGCACACATCTCTCGATTCAGCTTCGCGAGCCCTCGCCGCCTCCGGGTCCGCTTGCCGGCGCCAGGGGGAGGACATTTCCACAGAACCAATGGGGACTATTTTTTGGAATAAAGTGCCTGAAAAAAACTAAAGTAGCGCCAAGTGCGCACCTTCGCCTCTGCTCCTCTCCTAGCCGCAGCAGCAGCGCCTCTAGAGACGGTCCACCGAGAACTGCCTACGCGAAACTAAAAGGCCTTGCGAAAACACGCGGCAGCACCGCTGCACGGGGCGCACCGACAACAGCACTGCGTAAGCCGCGAGTTTGGCGGCTGGTAGGGCCGTAGGAAAGGCTATGAGTGCCAGCTTCGCCGCAGAGCACGCGCTCGACTTCGCGGGAACCGTCGATCAGCGGCCATTGTCTCCGCCGTTTCCTCGGCGTGAGTGCGACATAGTCGTCCGATGCGCCGGAGCCACACATCTCGACGTTTGGCATTTCGCTTTCCTCGCGGAAGCAAAAACTCCATCTTTCCGTGGTTGTACGTGCTTTTGTGCATCCCAAAAACATGCAGCGCTGTCGGCAGATTCAAGCATGATCGCGCGAGGACGAGCAGACGCCGCGCGCGTTGCGCGCCCTGGTCACGTGGGGTGGACAACCAAGATGGCGTTCGCCCGACCTTTAAAAAGCTAGTTGCGCGCCGTGTTTGCCATCGCTTAGCGCGGTAGAAGCTGAATTTGCACGGCGCGCGGGGGGCGCTGCGATCGAGACTGTCAGCGCAAGCACATCGGCAAGCAAACGCTGGGTGTTCTCTGTGCTGGGCTCTCGCGTCGTGTGCTACTCGCTGGCGGGGATGGGTTTTACCGGTGCGAGCGCTTTGCTTACTTCATTGTTCTACAGGCCAATTTTATGACGCTGTATACTTTATGCGAAGCAGCTCTTTGACTAGCCTGTGTAACGCCCTTTGTGCGTCCGTACGGCGAGGGCGAGGGCAACGCGCTGCCCTCGCCGCAGGTGTTGGAGCGGTGCCAAGTAGAGGTCCGTTCGATTCATAAAAGGTGCACGGAACCGCGCACTAAAAAGGTGCAGGTGGTGTCGGACACCCGGTGAGCAGTTCCCGGCACCCGTTTTCGCGGTGCAGATGGAGCTCCGTCCGCCGCCGCCCAAATGTGTGAATCGAGCGTTGAGGTGCAGGCCTGTCGTCTGCGGCAGGGCCAGCTCGACGAGTTTTTGTTTCTAGTAGCCTGTTTGTGCTCGCTGCAACTGTGCATGGTGATATGCTACAACAAAACCTGCGCGCGGCCGTGCGAACAAGACGTGATATTTATATTATACGCATCCACATATTGGCGACACGAACGACGCGATCAGTGCCTACAATCTGCATCCTACCATTTGTAAAAAGAAAAAGTGAACGAGCAAACAAACCGCGTTCAGAGAAAATGTCGAACATTTATCACTTTCACAGAATTAATTGCTGTGATTTCGCCGCGGCGTACGTCCTAACCATCTCCATTAGACTAGCTGACGCCGTCGTCTGCACGCGTCGCCTGACGGGCTAACGAGGCTGCACCACGACGCTGCACCCACAAGCTTGGAGGTTCAAAGGTGCACGGCACCGCGGCGGCACCTTAGCTGCACCCCGCCACAATCAAGGACGGAGGTGCAGCGGGCGCCGCGTACCGTGAGGAATCGAGGACGGTGGGTGCAGCGCACCGCAAAAAGGTGCAGAAGGGCAGGGACCTTGCTGAATCGAGAGACCTTAGTCACGCCGCAGCTGCGCGTGACGTCACGCTCCCCTCGCAGTGCGCGCTGACGTCACTCTCTCCCTCGCCTGCCGCGCGCTCGCCGCAGCTGCCGCCTCGTCCGTTCGCCCGCAACACGTGCCGCTACCCACGCTCGCTCCGCTACCGCGACGACAAAAATTAACACCATTTTCCCAAAGGGAACCCTGATTGGATGCGAAGCACCCGCGTTAGCGCCGTTCACCCTGACGCCACCCGTGCGCAATGCTGCTGCTTCGCATCACCCAGGGTTCCTTTGGGAAGATGGTGTTATTTTTATATTGCACAACAACTCATAACTGCGTCGTAAACGTGAACCTGTCTCTGCCATGTTGCTACACCACGCACATAAACACACGTCGAGCACGTGCACGTACTCACTGATAATGTGCGGCATATTTTGACACGTTCAGAAAAAGAAGCACGCCACTTGCTTCTAAATACATTCTACCGTCGTATTTACCGGCACTTTCCTCATTACTTCTCTCAAGCTCTCTCTCTCTCCTCCCCCCCCCCAGGGTCGCTTATAACCCAGCGCCCTCTTGCGTTTAGCCGAACGTACGACAGCGGCCAAGTGCTTTCTCAAATAACTTCATTTCAATCTACGAAGCAACGAGAGAGGAGGTTTCTATTTTGGAAGCGATCGTAGCGCCGTCTGGCTGTTGAAGGCAGGAACACGCACTAACAAATAAAGATGTTGTTTGCCAGCACTTTGAACAGTTTGGTAGTTTTACGCTCGCAATTCAAGTTTAGAACTGCAAGGGCGCTTTCGAAGCGTCAAAAATGGCGCTGGCCACCGGCAAAATCAGATGATATGCCGTCGTCGTCTGCTACTGTACCGCGGGTGCCTCACCTCGGTCGCTACAGGCAGGCACCGCCAAAATTTCTCTCGCTTGCATATGTTATTGCATCCCGTTTCCATATTAGACACTTAGAAGCATCTTGGATACTTCCTTGGAAGGTTACCGCTGCAGTAAGGACGAGTAGAGCCACAACATGCATCATAGAAACTAACGGCAAGTAAACTGCTTTATTGTAATGACATCGATGTTTACATGAAATGAGGGACAAGTGAGTAGTGTTTTACGAGATGCACTGGCGAGTATCGTTCATAATCGCTGGTACGCAAAAAGATACCTGTAGTGGGGCAGCCCCACTACAGATATCCGGAGCACAGCTGTCCACCGCTGAGGGAAAATATACATAGAACTGCACGAATCCGTGTCAACAGAGTATACCACTTTGCGCCCTGCACTTTTACAATGGTGTCGTATGACTCTGTTCACAGTACCATTATCTTTCAGCTTGATTTGAATATAACCGCGTAACTTTCACAGGCGTCGAATGGTGCGCGCGCGAGTGCTGGTACTCACTGCCAGCTTTCCCTCGCACCATCCATTCAAGAAGTTTCATTATTTAATAGTTTTGAGCGTTCGTGCTCATACGGTTTCTGTGACTTAAATAAATGGCAACTCTTTTTTTATGCGGATCAATTTGAAATGGCGTTTTCACCTGCTGCCGCCGGCGGTGCGCTGTCGTCGCCTCGATGTGGCGCCACCTGAAAGCGTGGACGCGCAACTCGCAATATGTCCTCCCCCTGCCGGCGCTTCCGTTAGGGTGGCTAGAATGGGGAGGTGTGAATAAACGGCGGCACTTGCCTACGGGGCGCGCGTGACCCCTCCTCGCACCGATGCCACCAGGGGGAATGTGGCGCTGCCGCTTCCTGCGGGGTAGCGGGAGCTGCGGTAGCACCGCCTCGCCACGCTACCGCCGCTGTGAGCTGGTCTCGTCGGCAGTTTTTGACTGTTTGACGGCGCGATGTAGTCGACAGCGAAACGAAGACTGAACGGTACTGCTCCGTGCCAGGTTGCGACACAGCGCACAGAAAGCACTGGAAAAAGCTTCCTCTCTTCCGTGCCCCTGCCTGCAAAGAGCGTTTTCAAAGAAGGAATTTCAATGGAGGCGAAAAGTTGAGGCCCGTGGTGCTATGCGATGTCAGTATGGTTAAAAACCCCAGTGTTAAAATTTCCAGGGCCCTCTACTTCAGCGTCTCCCATAATCATAGCATGGTTTCGGGACGTAAAACGTCAGAAATAAATGAATAAATAAATAAATCAATCAATCAATGAAGCGTTTGCCGAATGGGCTCGGGCAATCCCAAGGGCTGACAAGGTGTTGCAGGAGAACTTCTCATTCGAGGAAATATATACTGGAGACCGCAGTAACTGCTCTCATAGATGACAGAAGATGGAGGGAGAGGGCAAGAGGAATTAAAAGATAAGGACAGGGAGAGCGAGATATTATTTGTAGAAAACATGCACGCAAAGCTCTCGAAGTTCGTTGTATATGCGGCCACTCGGGCGTTGTCGCCGAGCGAACACTGAAAACCTTATTGGTATTATTGTCGAATATTTCCGTCAGTTCCCCCCCCCCCCCAATGTGAATAAACGATGCCACGGCCATATTTATTGTTTCACTGTTTGCAGTCATGAAACAAAAGGAACGTCGTGAAACAAAAGGAACGGCTGTGTGCCCACTGTCAAGAACACCCGAAATGGTGGGTTTTGAGGTATGCGCGTTTCTGCACGATATAAAATCAGTACTTAATTAGAAGGCAAGATGGTGTACGTTTATACAGGACAAGTAAATGTCGTTCCTGAGCCGCAAAAGTATCACAGGCACCGAATAAAAAGTAGAAAAGTGGAATATTACATATAAACGCCCAAATATAGAAAACACTGCCAAGAGCATATTTACGGCTCTGGGAAGGGTGAGTGGGAGATTTACGATAAAATTAACATCCGAACCCCCCCCCCTCAAAAAAAGCCACATATTAGTAAATAACTACGAGAACACTGGCTGGGGGGACACGATCAAGAACGAGAGCATCATTAAGTGGACCGACTTAACAACTGACACATGTGTACAACATTTTTGAGCTGAATGTTTCCCAAGAAAGCTACATTTAAGCTGCTTGGAGAGGTCTTAATTAGTTTGAGAGGAAGTCTTAATAGTGAGAGGCTTTATCACATGCATATATGCAGTTCTTAGTATGTGTATCACATATCGCCTGATTCCGTCTAGTGCAAGTGCTTTAATGGACACCACCGAAGAACAAACTGCGCGGTCAGACTGAGCTGTACGTTGGCACACTCGCTAAGGAAAACAAGAACAACACACACACACACACCACACACACACACACACATTTACGGTTATAAACTGGAAGTTAGTGTGCGAGGAGCGCTTCGCAGTGCGTCGTCTGCTCCATTCCCCGCGCTCTGTAGGCTCCCTACCGCGCTGTAGGCTCCCTACCACGCTCATGCCTACAGCGCCCCTTGCGGCATCGGTGCGCTTTGGGGTCACGTTTGCGCCGCCGTTGGCCCGTTGCTCACACCTCCCATTCTAGCCACCCTACTTCCGTTCCTCTGCAGTTAAGATCCCTATATATGTAAAGCTAGGATGGATGGATGGATGGATGCTATGAGCGTCCCCTTTGTAACGGGGCGGTGACGTGTGCGCCACCAGCCTCGTAAGAAGATTTAAGAACTTTTTTTCTCTCTCTTTAAATTTTCCTCATGCCTTTTAAATTTACTTCAATCAAATCGATCATACTATAGCAAAAACGGAAATTCATAGCCCAGTTCCCTGCCCCTTATGGCAGAAAGTCCCTATTTTCCCTATAATTATTTTTGTCCGTTCTCTCTAGTTTTCTGCCACCAGTATTCTAACCGTCTCTTACTTATTTCAATCGCGGCTATGTTCAGATTCCCGTTGTTCGCCCTAAAACCCAAGGCTTCCTGTAGGGTGGTGCCCCAACGCACACCTGGGTGGATATTTCCGCATTCAATCAGAACATGCTCCGTTGTTTCCCTATCTTCCTCACAGCATGTGCATTTTTCTTCTTCTTTGCTGAATTTCGCTTTATAAATACGCGTTCTAAGGCAGCCCGATCTCGCTTCAAACAATAAAGCGCTTCCTCTTGAATTATCATAAAATGCCTCCCTCTTTATTTCGTTTTTGCCCTCTCGGTAGTTATTCAGAGTCGAGTTTTTTCCCATCGCTGCCCTCCAGTAAATCTTCTCCGCCTCTCTGACTTTTCCCTTTACGCTCTTTGTTGTCAATTCTCTTAGAGCCGTATATTTACTGGTGAGCCTCCTAGTTCTCTTTCTCCACTACGTGTCAACGCTCTTTCTATATAAATAGCGGAACACCTTCACTGCCCACCTACTCTCTTTCATATTCCTTAGCCTCTCTTCAAACCTTATTTTGCTCTGCGCTTCCCTTGCCTCAAAACTCGCTCATCCCATATCGCCCTTTACAGCCTCGTTAGTCGTTTTCCCGTGGGCACCCAACGCGAGGCGTGCCACAGTTCTTTGATTCACATCGATTCCTGATTGTACCTCTGGCCTCATGCACACCGCTGAGTTCCCAAATGTAAGCCCCGGTACCATTACCCCTTTCCACAGATCCCTAAGCACCTCATACCTATTGTGTCCCCATAACGCTCTGTGCTTCATTATTGCTGCGTTCCTCTTTCCCTTTGCTGCCAAGGCTTTTTCGTGTACCTTCATGCATCTATCACCCTCATTAACCCATACGCCAAGGTACTTCGCTTACTCTCGGTATCTCTAGGCCCTGTATGGATACCGCCTGGTCGTTGGATCATTGAATACGATCAGTCGGCATTTTGTTACACTAAATCCTAGCCCTAGAGCCTCGCCTTCCTTCCCGCATATATTCACCAACCGTTGTATATCATCTCGACTGTCCACGAATAAGACAATATCGTCAGCATAAAATAAACCCGGAAGCATCTGCTCAATCATCATGCCGCCCTGTTTGTGTGACAGATTAAAACCAATGTTGCTATCTCCTAGCGCTTTTTCCATTCTAACCATGTACAGCATGAACAACAGCGGCGACAAAGGACATCCCTGTCTCAGCCCCTTGCTAATATCAACGTTCTCTCTGCTACTGATTCGTTCCCATTCTATGCAAACTGTATTTTCTCGATATATTTCCCTCAAAAGCTGTACACAATCGTCGCCTATGCCCATTCCTTCCAAAATATCCCACAATATTTCCTGATTAACATTGTCATACGCTCCAGTGATGTTTAGAAAAGCCACATACAACGGCCTCCTTTCCATTTTAGATATTTCTATACACTGAGTAAAAACAAATAGGTTATCGTCTAAACGCCTGTCTACTCGAAATCCATTCTGAAGTTCTCCCAAAATATTGTTACGTTCTGCCCAGGCTTCTATTTTTAATTTTACTGCTTGCATAGCCATCCTGTATAGTACCGATGTAATGGTTAGCGGTCTATACGAGCGAATGTTATTCTTTTCCCCCTTGCCTTTATAGATTAAGTTCATTCTGCTTTTTCGCCAACTGTCCGGTATTTGCCTCTTCTGTAAGCATTTTTCTACGGCTTTCAATAGTGCTTCTTTAGTGTTCTGTCCTAATTCGTTAATGAGGCTAACGGGGACCCCATCTAAACCCAGAGCAGTGCGCTTTGGAATTTTTCCTTCGGCCTTTTTCCAGTTGAAATTCTCAAGTTCTAGCTCTTCCTTAATTTCGCTCTCCGTCATGGTTTTATCCGCTGGGGTAATCTCTTGGACGATCTCTTTAAACGAACCGGCTGTTACCTTCTGGATGTAACCCAACGCTTCGTACCCTTCCAATTGATTTCCTCTTTCATCAACAATATGCTGTTGCAATGTGGCAGACTTTTTACCTAGCGCTTTTATGTGGTTCCAAAATATCCTAGGCGCGCCCTTCTTTTTGTCATGAATTTCTGTCACCCAGCGTTCGCTTTCACCTTTAATTTTTGCCTCGACCAATTTCTGTACAGCGACAACTATACGCGCGCCCTCTGGAGGGGTTCAAGGAGCAGCGCTAGCAGACGATGCTCCGCATGCTCGCGTGCATTCTGCGGCTTCCTGAAACCGCTCCGAGTGCCCGCTTGAACCACTTAATTATTGCCAATTGCGGCATAACCTTCTCAGGAAACTTGAAACGATAAGGGTAACCCCTAACGATCCCGGTGCGCGTTAAGCCTTGAAATAAAACACTCGTGCTTTCGAAGCACCTCATTCTAATGAACGGTGCTTCATAGCGGTGGCGATACAGCGCATCTGACGTCGTATGTAATTGACGACTATGCTGCTAGGAAGTCTGTGACATTGGCGGGGCTACCGCGAGGTCGGCGCGCTCGGCGGAATGGAGCGCTGCTTTGAATGACTATGCACTACTGCTTTGGTTACTATAGCAACGCGAGGGACTCATAGTTAGGCGGAGTTTTGCGGGGTCGGAAGAAGGTTTGACGGATGGCTTCAGCAGCTTTGCTCTATTAAAAAAAGCGACAAAACCCGGGGCAGTTTTACATTTTTGTAGATACAGCATCAGATTGCAACACATGGTTAGCGAAAACATTTCTGAAAAATTACTTGACAAAATCACGAAATGATTATGAAGCACGCCGTAATCGGAGACTCCGGAATAATTTGACCACCTGGCGTTGTTGGGTGTGCCCCTGCTTCAAAGTGTACAGGCGCTTTTTGCATTTAGACCACACCGAATATAAAAATTGACAGCTCC
>CM023481.1:84688858-84787089 GCA_013339685.2 Hyalomma asiaticum | reverse complement strand
AAAAAAAAAACATGAAATGAATCCTTGTAATGGCTTGAAGGGCTAAAGTGTTATATAATGACCCTTATTAATGCCAAGAAGCTGCCAACGACATCTGAGTTTACATTTTATGCATAGAACATGAGATACTCTACCAAGTGAATGCAATGCCATTTGTCTCTATGTTTAAATCCCTTGGAACTTTGTGTAAGTGCACTAAGATCGACCTAGGGGTGCTAGCTCAGTGCCTATCACAAGTGGTAGCCGACGATACTTACACAACAAGGCTGTAATAGAGGAGCACCGTCGAGGGTAGTAGCACTAAACTGGGTTTCCATGATGAAATACAGAAGTTTGCAGAAAAGCAGAGGAGGCAGAGGGCACGGGAAATCTCTTGGAGCAGTTGCCATCTACTGTGGACATAAAATAGCAGGAAATAACAAGGGGTGGGAAACATACAGGTGACGAACATAAAAACTGTAAATGGCAGTATGAGTGCACAATATAGAACATACAAGCAACAGAGACTCTATATGACAGAATTGAGGATTGCAAGGACTACCAGCCCGCACTTAGAATGAAAAGCCTGGGACAGTTGGGCTCCAGAATGAGACAGTTCACTTCCAAGTATGCAACAAGGATCAACTTTCATGAAATAACTATAACAAATAGTGAAAGACAAGTATGGGACTAAAGTAAGGGCAATTCATTGAAACAACAAAACAAATAAATATAAGAAACAGCACAGCAGTAAATGACAGACAAACAAGAGGAACAAGGAACATGCATCTGACTCCCAAATTAAATGTTATAAGAAATCACACCACACATATAAAAAGCATGCCGCAGCCTGCCACAGCCTTTTCAGCATGGCGTCATGAACTGAGGACGTGACTGAGCTTAGCTCACTTTGCCAGGGTGTCATAGCATTCTCTTCAACTGCTTGTTTTAGTGATAGGGCCCCTTAAGCACAAGGCACCTCTAAAGAGTGGGCCAAACACAAAAACGGTGCAGAGCTGAGACCCATCATTTGCCACTTTTGACAAGATTATTTCCCCACAACTATTGTGTAATTAAAGGTGTAAGCAAATTTTTTGGAATATTATGCTGCATGTGCATTCCGTGATTAACTGCATGTAACATATACTGTGCTTTGTTTTAGCTGCAAAATTATGAGTGCACATAATACTTTCTGGAAACTTAATAAGCATTAAGCTTAACTGTGCACACAAGCTTGCATGTAGAATTATAATGCTTGTACATGACTGCACATTTAAGGTAGCAGCATGAGCATTTGCAGCAACAGTGCCCGTTCAGGAGTGCCCATTCATACCTCATTATACACCAGCGGCAAGTGGCACCTTTAGCAGCTGTCAACAAAGCTGAGACGGGTGCCAGATCTTGTTGGGCACCACCAATGTGATAAGAAGCTGTAAAGCGAAGCGCAATGTTATTAAGTAGGCATGTGTCGTACATACACAATATGAGGCCCTTAAATGGCACATACAGAAAGATACCTTTAAACAATGCGAGTGCGTGAGGACAGTGACCATGTCTCCTGTTCGTCTTATTGTCCATTACGAACGCAATTATGCGAGTGATCTATAAATAACGAGAGCCACAGGCATGCACATAAAATGTTGGCGGGTTCGTATGCTCCTACTTGCTGTAGACCTTAGCAGCAGCTGCGAAGGGACTTTTTTAAGCTCCTCAATAACAGAACTTCATTAGAGAGCTAGGGGCTAGGAGGCGATGCGAGCTGCTACGAATAAGACTAGGCGCGCCTAGGTACAGGTCTACACGCACGCACATACACGGAGAAAGATTGCAGCCGTATTTAGTGCCACGGCTGAGTACAGTATAACCACCAACGCAGAATTAAACACACATGAGTCAATAGAACTATCTAAGGCTGAGCAAAAAAAAAAAAAGAATGTTTACGAGTTTACGGCTCCCACAAAAGCTGCTTCGTTTACGCGTAGGAGGTGCGCTGATCTCTTCACATCGATACGAAGCCATGACAATGCACAGATGCTGCTGATTACTAATAGAGGCTATCTATGCTTAAAGAAGGTAGACGAACGCGTAAGAACTTGCAGTGCAGTGCTCATCGGAGGCAAGAATTATCCTACTAGACCTCCGGCAACCTTCTTCTGCTCCGTGGAATTTCCACGACATTAACCATATGAGCACGCAGAACTTGGAGCAAAACAAGGGTTGATTGCACGAAACGCTCAGCAGTACACTCACCTGCACCTGCTATGAAGCTTGCACACAAAGGATTGCCACAGAGCACTTAAACCGGGCGGCTCCGACCCGAATGTGAGCGTTTTTTTCGAGCCGGCACCAGTGATGCCAACCTAAGTCGCTGCTTTGCCCTAGATTGAGCACCAAGAAATCCCTAAATGGTACGAAAAATCTCTAGATAGCAATTCTCATGTCGTTAATTTGGCTAATTCACATTTATGAGTGTCTAAGCGCAATTAGCGTTTTGGGTAATTTAGTCTGCTCATTAACAGCAATTGCCGCCCTTCCACATTTTTTTATGGAGCGGCAGTGACCCTTAGAGTCACTGGAAAAATTTTTCCAGTGAGTCTAATGACCCTGGGATAAGGAAGCCCTCTGACGGTGCTTTCCTCATCGGCATAATCTTGACCCCTACAACCCATGGCACGCCGTAAGCGATCAGACGCCTCTTCGAGACAAACAATGAAGCGTAAGCGTGTAGGCGAACCGACTGGAACTTCGCAACAGGAGCAGTCGCCGGTCGCGGTGGCTGCCACAGACCTCTGGGACCCTTTTCAGTACCTGAACAAGGAACCTACTGAAATGTGCCTGTCCACGGTCAGGCGACAAATTGTAGAGCTTAATGACTGTCGCCCCCCCGGATCCTTCGTCGTGCCAGAGGAGCATGACATAACCCATATCCACGTCCTCGTCCTAGGACCCGTCGGCACGCCCTACGATGGAGGTTTCTTCCACTTCGTGCTCAAGTGTCCTGCAGACTACCCTTCAAGGCCACCGCTGGTTAGGCTTATGACGACAGACTCTGGTCGGGTGCGCTTCAACCTAAGTGTCTACGAAAACGGCAAGGTGTGCCTGCCCCTGCTGGAACAGACACGGGAATACCTAGTTGGACACGGGATCACAGCATCGGAAGCGTGGTGACTGCCATCAGGTCTCTGCTGGCGAACGAGAATCCCATCGCAGAGGGATCGGCCTTCGGTGTTTTACCAGCCTTGGGGACGTGGAGGAATAGCAGCATCTGCTATAACGACGTTTTGCAGCACGAGACCATCAGGGTTGCGGTGTGCGGCACGGTCGAGGACTGCCTCAGCAGTAATTCCCCTCTCCCGGATCCTCTGAAGAACGAGGTTTTGAAGCAGTTCTCGCACTTGTACGACCAGTACGAGAAGGCAGTCCGGGAGCGGCTGCCCATGACGGGTTCCTGCATGAATGACGGTTACGACTGCGTCGTCTACCAGTACAAGACGCTCCTGACTCGCCTGCAGGACCTGCGCGGGAGGGTTGGCACGATGAATGGGTAACATCACGGCTTGTGTGCTGCGTGAAAGCATCTAGCGACGTGACCTGGGAAGGCGCCGTTGTTGGGCATGTGCAATTTCGACCGAGGCCATCGATGACAAAATTCATCAGCGACACATTTGCACAAGTGTCCTTTTTTTTTTTAAATATATTCTTTCTCATTTCTCCACAATGGTATAGATTGCGCTTTCGCCGCCTTTTAAAGGCCCTCATGCACCCTGAGGTTGAAATTTGTTACGTAGCGGCATTTGCGCACCAGAGTTCAATGAACCCGAAGCTGCAATAATTTTTCAAAGCGGTGCGACAGTGTAGCGAGTTACATGGGCTTGATGATCGACGAAGCAACCGTCGTTCGTCTCTCCCTTTACTAAGCGTCTGTCACCCCAGCGTGTCTCCTCGTCGCGCTGCTGTGAACGCTACGTGAAAGCTACATCACTAGGAGCGTCATGCACAACCGTGAAGTTCGCGCGGCTAAAATCCCTAAATATTTATAGCGAAAAATCTAGGGACTTAGGCGCGGCAAACCGCGCGCAGCAGTGGTCTATAAAGGAAGAAAAAGGAGGGAGCCAGCGTTACGTCACTCCACCAACGTTGGGAAGCTACCAGCGGTCACCTTTTGCCCGTGACCTTCTGCGTCAGAGCCACGTAAGGATCTAGATGGACCTGGACATGGTCAATTTCCGCTATATTGTGAATTCCCGCCAACATTGGCAACTCTGATTGGTCCAGGGTGCAGCTACTGGCTCTCTTAAATGGCTCGAATATGCTACCGTTACAGAATGTGACAAGATGGCGGATTTTGACAGTGTCCAGGATAGCACCCCGGTTAGCTTTTCATCGATGCGCATTTGTTCGTTTTTGGGGGCGAAGCTCCTTAGGGTCGAGCCTTGTCCCCACGGCGTGACTGAGTGAGTGAGTGAGTGAGTGAGTGAGTGAGTGAGTGAGTGAGTGAGTGTGAACTTTATTTGGGGTCCGGAGGAGAAATAAAGCGGTGCCGGAGGATCCGTCAATCAATCCACGGCGTGACATAGCACTTAGAACGCCCGCTGGAAGCGCTGTGGTAGCAGTGCTCGCTCCCAGCGCGTGCTCTGGGTTTGAGTGTAGACCGATAGGGGCGCTGCGGTGTCGCTCGCTCTCGGCTTGCGATCTCTCTCTCTCTCTCTTCGACAGCGGCAGTCATGGAGTGCACATCGTTATGAATGAGGACAAGGCGGCGCGTGCGCTGGGTTTGAGTGGAGACCGCTAGGGGCGCTGCGGTGGTGGCGCAAACCCCGTTACAATGGGACGCTCATAGCATCCATCTAAATGTATGGAGCAAATAGAGGTACTTCGGGTAAGATTTTTACTTCATAGCGGAACGATAATAGATAAAATACGTAGGCGAGGAGAAAAATCAGTTGTGAAAAAATGTGATTCGTTAAAAGAAACGTTTGTAGAAGAAAAAAAATTGACGGCAGATCCACGAGGTGAATGATGATGAGATTGGGCGAAGCTCCTGGAAGTAATCATCGGTTAAACCGTGAAATTTCTTCCGTTAATTCGCCTGATAAAAATGACGTGAAACGATTGAGTAAATAGCGTCTTTCGTTAAGCAGCTGGCGTCTTTTCGTTTTGCTTTAGAAACATCTGGCGTCTTTCGTTAAGCAGCTGGCGTCTTTTCGTTTTGCTTTAGAAACATCTGGCGTCTTTTCGTTTTGCTTTTAGAAAACATCTGGCGTCTTTCGTTGGTTTATTTCATCAATCAACGGCGTTTTGAACAAAATTTTTATTGTTTAATCACGCACAGGAGAAATCTCACCAGGCACTACCTTGGAGGTAAACAATGGCTGCTACTGGGAATGAGAGACAGCAGAAGTCGGCTTTTAACACTTCTACTTCTACTAACGTTTCCTACTGGAACATGCCAATGGCTGCTAATGGGGAATGAGAGACAGAAGAATTCGGCTTTTAGTTAACGCGCACGCTGCGAATTTTTTTTATTGTTCAACAACGCACAGGAGAAATCTCCCACCGGCACCACCTTGGAGGTCAAAGCGTAAGACTGGTTACGCACTACGACTACGACTACGACGAGGGACGAACGGGTGCCGCTTTAAGGAGCTTCGCCCCTAAAAAACTGGCAGATCCCACGTGCAGTGGGAATGAAGGAAATGCGAAGCACACATAGGAACGTAAAATGGATTTGCATTGCTGTCTCCCTATAGCGAGTTTGGTACATATGAAGTTAACGAAACGGCCACAAGAGCACCATTACTGTGGCATGTAAACCATGCCGCTCATACACGCATATCATGATTCTAACGTTATGACCTGTCATTTACGTTCGTCATGCAGTCGTGTTGTGCCAGAGCAATTTTGGTATACATCGCTTTAAGGAAACGAGTGGGATGTAGATCATGCAGCTAATGACATGCATTTCACGATTTTCATGTTATGACCTGTCATTTATGATCGTCATGCAGTCATGTTGTGCCAAACCAATTTTCGTATAGGCTCCGTGCAGTCGAGTTTTCCATGTGCGACATCAGCGCCAGAATGCACTGCCTGGCGGAGAGAAGAAGCAAAATTGGGCAGACTGTGACAGGGAAATGCGCGAACGCGATGCGCGTCTCCAATTCTATAGCAGCAGCGACCGCCCGTCCCACCTTCTTTCGTTTTATTCCCTTTGAGACGCGCGCTCCAAACCTGCGGCAAACTGTTCCAAAGAGCGACGCCGCGAGCGTTCGTGTGGTTCGCAGCACGCCCGGAAAGCAGCGAAGAAACGCGCGCGTCGCTGTCGCCTCGGTTTCCACCGTGCGCGACTGAGCCGTCGGACGAGAGCTACGTAGCGCCCTCTGGTCAGTAGACGGAGCCCATACATCCCATTAACGAAACGGCAGTATAGCGCCAGGACCATGGCATGTAAATCATGCTGGTCATGATACGCGTGTCATGTTTTTCATGTTGTGACATGTCATTTATGTTCGTCACCCAGTCATGTGGCATGCCAATTTTCGTATACGTCCCATTAACGAAACGCGTGGCATGTAAATCATGCCGCCCA
The DNA here is from genome assembly GCA_013339685.2 of Hyalomma asiaticum. Classification (NCBI taxonomy): domain Eukaryota; kingdom Metazoa; phylum Arthropoda; class Arachnida; order Ixodida; family Ixodidae; genus Hyalomma; species Hyalomma asiaticum. The sequence goes on along the minus strand of CM023481.1, from coordinate 84,780,521 downwards.
TGACATGCATGTCATGATTTTCATGTTATGACCTGTCATTTATGTTCGTCATGTAGTCATGATGTGGCATACCAATTTTCGTAAACATCCGATTAGCGAAACGGCCAGGAGAGCTCAAATCGTAGGCGGCTAGATAGATAGATGATAGATAGATAGATAGATAGATAGATAGATAGATAGATAGATAGATAGATAGATACGCTCAAACTCGCCGAAGTTCGCTAAGAACTGCTTTGCATTTAAATAAAGGTAGCGCTTGGTGGCCCGCGGGCTACCGCCGGGGGACGCTCCTAACATCCGTCCATCATGAAGGTCCCTAGATAAAAAAGTCTCAAGGTAGCAACACTCATTGTTCTCTGCGCCGTCCTCCTCGCTCTCACGCGTATCTTACTTTTTTTTCTGTCATCCGCGTCTGTGATTGGTGGATTCCTTGTTCGTGACATTGTTAGTGGTTTGTGGTGGTAATTATTTTTCTGCAAAAGGTTCAAAACTTATGCGCATGCGCATATGGTCCCGGTCGGATTGTGACTCTGGCCATAGACGAAATCCTATCGAAGACCAACGCCTCCTAGAAATCAATGCCTGGAATGTCGCTCGTTTTCCCATAGGGAGCTCCCTGCCGCGTGTTTCGACCAGGCGCCGTGCGAGAGCGCTCGCCTCCGGACCGCCTGGTCACCTGACATCACAGGCGTAGCCAATCGCGTAGCCGGGAGCAGCCGGCCTGGGCGCTGTACGGACCGCCGGCGAGAGCGTGCGGCGGTAGTTTGATAGCAGACGACGCCGCCTTGAAACGCGTTGAAACCTACCTGCTCTCTGCAGCAAAATGTTCTACTAAAAGAAACCGACCAGCGACAAAATACCCAGTAATGTTACTGGCATGATGTAATTATTCAGGCACATAATCACAGCAGCATTTTCTTCTCTTGCACGCGTAACAACACGCGTATGAGCAGTCGTGGAAAATTCGTCATCTCTTGGCGAACCAAAGACACTAAGAACGCGCCTGTTTCGACGTCGCCTCTACGTATCGATGCTGTAGCAGACGTTTCGTTTACCTAACTTAATACACACCTAAGGTGGCGTGGAATATATGACATACGTATGTTTTCTAACAGTTAAATAAGCGTTCCAGTAGGTTTATTGCTAATGCTGAATTGTGGTGGCGAAGTCCCTCCCGAAATGGACATTGTCCACCCCCCAAAATCCGCCTCTTACAGCCTGAACTGGAAGATGCGGCATATGGAGCTTCCCGCACAATGGGATAAGCAGGAACTTTTGACAAACGTGCCGGAGTAGCCTAGCTAAGGAAGGTGAGCTCACAGTACTCGTCTAGTGACATTATAAATAGCCTGGATAAATTATGAGCTACATTTGCTTTCGGTAGAAAGGTACTCACCTATTTGTGTGTGAGCGCGCGTGTGTTTCGTGCTGCTCCGCTACTAGCGTGCCAGGAATTATGTGAACTGGCACACATCAGCGTACCTTTGGATTCCCCTTTTCGGCGTCGGACGTGACCTCCATGAATGCGCTGACGTGCGCGGCTTTTTTCAGCTTCAGTAGTTCCTGTTTGTAGGAATCTACTGTCATGCTCAGTCTCTCGTTCTTCGCTTTCAGTGCCCGCTCTTTTTCACGCCATCGCTTGCGGTTGACGAAATAAGTCAACGGGTAGAGCCTGAACGGTGTCATTGTCTTCATCGAACGTTTGGCGTACACCATCCCCGTTCGTATCGCACTGAAGGTACCTGCACTGTCGGCTGTCAGGTCCGTCTGCATTTGTGCGAGATCGTCAGTCACCTCGCTTTCTTCATCGTTGCGACCGTCACTGTCTTGAGAGTTAGCTGGCCTTTCCTTTGCGTGTTCAGGTTGTTCGTGCGATAACGAAGCGCTTGAGGAGGTAAGCTTGCGCTTTTGAGGTGAGCCTTGAGTAATGCTTTCAGCTGGTTGTGGAAATGACGACACCGCTTCGCCGATTGCCACTGGCGTGCTTCTCTGCTCATGTCGTGCTGTCCGGTTCAGCAAGCCACGGAAACAGTTCGCCGTGTACTGTTGGCCCTGTCGTGTTCGTGGACATACTGGCACTGATGACGTATCGCGCAGGGCCCGGCGTCGGTTCGCCGAACACGCTTGGCACTACACCGGGCTTGAGTAAGCGGCTGGTGAAGTGTGTTTTGAAGTCACTCGCATGGAAGTGGAGACTGCATACGACGCAGTGGTCCTTGATTTTTGCGCTGGGAAAGGCGTCCAATATTGCGTGCAGCAACTTCTCACGCAAGGAGATCGCTGCTGGCATTTCATGATAAGACACTCCCGGTTGCTTCCGTCGGCAACTCGATGAGCAGCCCGGCACACAACAGCAACGCACTGCCACTCAAATGAAATGGAGAACTGGCTCCGCAAAGACAGACGGCGAAAAACATCATGCAAACCAATGTAACTCTGCTGCATTGAGCAGACGGAATTACCATCATTCGTGTGAACCTTTATTTGCTGTTAAAAAATGGCCTTCAAGAAAGTGGACTTTATTTCATATGGCAATTTGTTACCTCGCAAGAGCGATAAAAAAAAGCGTCTGCATATAGCAGCGGTGACAACGCGCGGTCGGCAAGGTGTCGTCTGCTCGCGAGTAGCCAGCCGCTGGGCTCCCGGCGGCCGCGCGTCGGCGTGTTTACAGGCAGCGCCTCTATTTTTTTTTTTCTGTGCCTGTTGCGTTGCGCCCGTTCCCATTGCTCTGCGATTGCCGGCCTGTTTCTCCGAGTGACCGTGTGGCGGCGCCAGGCTATTACCCTCTCAACACGGTGCTTCTCGCTTCACAGTGGTGCGTTGCGGGTCGCCACCGCGGTCGCATTTGGAATTCTAATTGATTTCTTTCGCTAGTATTCGGCGCTTGCGAATTACTCCTGATAATGTACGAGAAAATGAGAGAGTGTTCTAAAACATGTCAGGTCGTTTATATAGTACGGTAAGGCAATATATGATAGGGTCAATGAAGACCTAGATAAAAAGTGACATCGGATGCACAGGCTCAAGAGAAAGGACAATAAATAACGATTTAATATGCTCAGCGGAACATGTAAAATAATATAACGATTTATTATGCGCAGCGGAACATGTGAAATAATCGTGTAAGGAAAACTAAACGAACAAAAGATGGCGGAAATGAAACTGCTAATAGGAGGTCATGCAACCTCTTCAAAGTTTTAAGCACTTGCGGGACAATGGCTTGTTCTGGTAAAGCCTTGCGACAGTTTTTTTTTGTCGGTGAAGTCAACAGCATGGTTTGTGAAAAGTGGCTTTATGAACTTCTTACACACAAGTTCCATTAGCCCGCGCCTTTGGCTTTGGTCACAGCGGTCATAAAGCAGCACCGGCAATGTAACGATTACTTCCACACTCGCGGCCAAGCATGTCTCTATAGGCTTATGCAGAGATGCGCGGTCTGAAAGCATTATGTCCACAAACCTCTTGAGGGCATGGAGAAGACGCACCAGCTCTGGAGTGGGGTAACATAAACCACCCCTGTCTCGATGGGCGATCAAACCGTCCAGCGCGCCAGTACTGCTCCCTTTTGCCTTTGTGACTAGAGACACGCAGCGCCCGCACTCAATTTTCTCGGTGACAACGCGGGATATGTATCCCGCAACAAGTGAAATTGCTGCCATATCTGGTGTTGGCAGGAAAGGTTTCGTTGAAGTGCATAGTTCACGCAGTAGTTGCTGCGCCGAATTCACTGTAGCGGCCGCACTTCTTTTTGACGATGCGGCCGCACTTGTTGACGACATGCTGCTTGGCTTGCCGCTCACAATGATGTTACCCGAGGAGAAGAATGAACTTGAACTGTGCACATTGCTGGTGCTCGAAGCTGCAACTATGCCTGTCTTGAGCATCTTTTCAAGGCCTGAAAGTGCGCTTTTCACATCCAGCATGTCGTTACAACCGGCACTGCGCCGAAGGGTACCAAAGAGCGATTCGATGGGGTCGCTCGAAAATTTCCTTGTCAGCACAAATTTGAAACCTCCGTGTAGAAGAAATCGGATGCACTGTACGTTTGAGACAGTGGTGAATACCAGTGCATGGTGAGTTCTGCGGTGCGCTTGTCGCTTTGAGGTCTTCAATGTATTCCAAGAAGACAAGTTCCAGCCAATGAAGTCTGGAGTCCTCCGGATCGTAAAACTCCTTGGTGTCCGGGTGGTTCTGATGAATGTGCTGCTGGCAATTGCTGACGTCCATGAGAGTGAACCATCTGCACATATTCTTCATGAATTCAACTGTTGGGCCGGCATCTGCAAACTTTGCGTCGCATGTGTGCCCCGCGTGGTCTTTCATAAAGGACAAAGCCGCTGTCACGGCTGGTGAAAACAACTGGACGGCAGGCTTCACTCCCATTTTTTTGATCTTTGATGGGTAAAGGTATTTCCTCGTGAGAAAACGGACCGGCTTCAAAATAGAGCCCTGTTGCATCTTGTAGAGGTCCTTGATGTAGATTGATTAAATTTCGCCATTTCTCCCAAATTTTCTTGCCAGGAACTGTGATCGGACGTTTTTGAAGATGTGGCTCTGATCGAATGCCAAAAACAAACTGCGGCTAGGATCGGTGTGATGCGGTACACGGGTTTGCGGTTGCCCACGTGATAGTATTTCCATTGCAGCGACGTTTGTTTTGTGGTTGTCACTCACAATTCGAACTATTTCAAATCCCAACTCTTCTGTATTTTTGATGACGTGTTTTGTAGTTTCCGCGTGTAGCGCACCAGTGCAGCGTCTCGTAAAGAAGTATATCCCACCGGGATCCTAAACCTTGCGTGAAGGCCACAGAGCAGAAAACGCAGGAGCGAGTTAACCAGTTCGCTCCTGTCCGAGTGTGACAAAACTTCGTTTAGAGAGCCCATGTCTACGTCTCCAAGGAAAACGTCTCTTTCTTTGTTATATTCAAGCCCCTGCTTGATTCTGATTTCGTCTACGACGAGGCTGCAGATTCTAGCTTGTTCCGTCCCCAGGCATTATATATCTCCATGCTGAGTCTTTTCTTGACTAGGTCACTGAAACCTATTTCTCCTGTAGTGCTTCTCAGGAATTTCTGAAGCGTGGTTCTGCTTGGCAGTGCGAGTAGCTCGGTCCTAATATATTCATACGACTTCGTGGGGAGGTTGCGCAAAATTACACACTGTCGTATAGTGGTTTCGCACCACTTCGGTTTTTTTTTTGCCTTGTAGTTCAATACCTGGTCCATAATTAATCTTGCTTTTGTACTGCCCTGGTTTGACGCTCTCGCGACTTGAAGAAATTTGTTGACATTGCATTCCTCCTTTAGGCGATGCAACTCCTTCTTGTAAGCGTCCACAGTGGCCTGGAGCCTTTCATTCCGTTTCTTCCAAGTTCTTTCCTTCTCGCGCCATTTCTTTCGCTCTATAAAGGCTGATGTTGATGCTCTCAAATCGGCTTGAGTACCAAATGATCTCAAGGCGCCAGCGCCGGCTTCCTCCACTAGCTGCACATCTGCTGACACAAGGAAGCTTGCGGATTTCAAGCAGTCATTATTTGACGTCAAAGAAGGCAGCTGGTCGTCGGTGTAGTTTGCAGCAACGCTTTCCGATGCTGGCTGACTGTTGGGCTCAGTGACTGCAGCAGGCACATTCACATGTTTCTTCGGTGCATCCGAGGCTGGTGCAGGACGCGAATGGGCTTTCTGGCTTGCGGTCAAACTAGCCAGCGTGTCCGTGGAAGAGTCACGCTTTCTCTTCTGTATGCTGCTGCAACTGCTTACCTTGGGTGGCTCCTTCTTCATGTACGACGGATAATGTAGAAAAACACTCGGCACCGTACCGGGCTTTAGCAGGCGCCTCTTCGTGTCCACACGAAAGTCGGTTTGCAGAAAATGTAGACTGCACACGGCCGAGTAATTCGAGGTGGAATTTGGCTCCCAGTTCTTTCGTGCGATAGCTCGCAGCCATTGTTCACGTAGCTTCGTGTCTGCTGGTATCTCGTGAAAGGACACACCTGGTTCTTTCTTTCGCTGGCTAGAAGTGCAAAACGGAACGCAACAGCAGCGCATCGTAGTCGATAAAACGGACGGAAAACATCACCGCTGAAGCAAACAGACGGGTCTACAAATGCCACTACGAGCAACCGGCAGTTGAAACTTGTCTGCAAATTGAGTGCAACGCGTATTATGGCCCCTGTAAGATTCATAACGACAGTTTATTTAACCACTACCTTTTGTTTCACACGAAGACAATTACTTTAAATGTTGTATCGAAAGGACCTAACAATGTTTGTAATTCTTTTTTGCAGACGACAGAAAAAGCGCGAAAAACAGGCGCGCGAGCGCCGGAGAGCGTCGTCTGCTGCAGGGTAATAAGGCAGAGCCGCCCAGCGGCATACAGGGGCGAAATCGAGAGAGTAGCAGGAGAGGGCACGGCGTCCGCCGTCGCGCTCACGCGTCAGGCACAAAAAAAAAAAATAGAGGAGGCGTTGAGAGCGGCCGCCAGTGGCGCTCGCCTCCGTACCGGTGTTACCGGTGGGGGAGGGTAAAATCAGAGGGTAGGGCAGCGCGTTCGCGGCTCACGTTCCAGGCATTGTTTTTCTAGGTGGCGTTGCCAAGACATACGCTGTAGAAGAGATGCGTTCCAGTTGGCGCCATGTTGGCCAAGCTTGCTTCTCGGTGCATGTTGATCGCTGCTCGATAGTGTTTTTAAGAATGCCGGGTTGCTTTGATGTCGACTGCAGTCGCAAAACGGAAGATGGTTATGCTCTCTTCAACACCTCGTGGTGTTCGAAATGGAGCACGCTGTGAAGTGTAGCTATGGCAGATTTCACGCGTCTGTGCTGCGCCGTCGACAGTTAATTTGTCGGCTTTTGTTGAAACACTAGGCAACGAGCGTCTATTGCGGGCCCGTTGTTGCAAATATACGTGAGTACGTACGGACGGTTGAATAGAGCTGCAGTGCTTAATGAACGCACTTTTGGGAACACCCTGGCATCACGATTGCGAAAACGGTCGTATTTTTTTCAGAAAAACTTTCATCGCCGTGCTCCTAGCTAAGCGTTCGTTCCCGTCTGGCCGGGGTTTTCCCTCGTCTGTACAAAAGCCGGCTATGATTACTCTTGACAACAAGCTGCTGCACGTTGTGCCACATCATATGTACGAGCAAAACAGCACATTGAGAGAACTGGACAAACGACAATGTATGATGCGAGACGCCATGGCTAGTGGTGTGAAACATAGCACTTGTACAACGTTGCCATTTGGGCAACACACATCATGCTTCATTTTATGGCGTACCGTTTATATTCAACTAAGTAACTGGACGAACTACAATGTATGATGCGAGACGCCATGGCTAGTGGTGTGAAACATATAGCACTTGTACAACGTTGCCATTTGGGCAACACACATCATGCTTCTTTTTATGGTGTACCGTTTATATTCAACTAGGTAACCGTTTATACTATATCTCACTTCCTTCTATAAAAGTAAAATTGCTTCCATTCGCAATAACTGAAACGAAACATTGCCTTTTTTTATGCACGCTTTGAAGCTTCTGGGGGGAGCTAGAGGCAAATAAGCGAGGAGGAAAAGGGAGGGTGTCGCTACCTTGAAAACATTTTATCTAAGGACCTTACCTAGCGTGTGTGTGGAGGCCCATCCTGGAGGCAGTGCAATCAGACGGGGTGCGTGCATGTGTAGGCCGATCCCGGAGGCTGTGCACCCAGACAGCGTCGTGTGCTGTCGTGAGAGAGCGAACGGCGCGCGTTGACTATGGAAACGCTGCGATGAACGCTTTACCAGCTCGCAAGGGACGCGAACGCGCCCTCGCCCGCGAGAGACAACAGTGACGCAGGCAGCGTCTGCTAGCGAGTTTCTCGATTGAAAAAAAATCGCACACATCTCCCCGTAAGGGAACCCTAGTTGTATGCGAAGCAGCTATGGGAGCTCTGTAAAGTTGCTCTTTATTCATCATCGTAGATGACCTTAAAGGGGTCCTGAACCACCCTCCGGGCTTAGTGAAAAAACATATTCTACGGCTTGCCTACGCTGTAACGAACATCTCAGCCAAATGCTTGTAGTCATCCGCGAAACGTAGCGTTCACAAGCGGAGCATAAAGCTTCCACTTCTTCAGGAGCCCTCAACTCAAAAAGCGGCTTCTCCTCACGCTCTTTGAATATGCTCTATTTCGTCATAGAGCATTTACAAGGAGCGTCGCTGCTACTGGCCGATGGCAGACACGCCCGCCTCGGCTGTGTGCGGGCCCTTCGCAGAGCGCCTTTTTTAAAACCGTAAGCGCGTGCGTGCCGTGCGTGCCGTGCGCTCGCTTTTCCTTGCGTTGTGAGCACCTCTATAGGCAAAATAGTTGCTGGAAATATGTAAAAATATATTTGTTAATGGCGCAAGCCGCATAGATGCCATTGGAAGGCGTCCGTAAACTACCCCGGCGTGGACGCGAACGGTGCGGTGCAAAAGTCACCATAAATATAGTTTTCCAAGATGCCAACACATGCATGCCTGCAGCCTGTAATACATCACAAATTAATCCCAAACTTTAATTCATCAGTGATTGTAGATGGGTATATTCCCTATGGTACTCCAATGCGCTACCTTCTAGTACTCGTACTCAATAACATGGCTGAAGTCGAACCCAAAATATTTCTTCTACAAGGTAGATTAAAGGACTAGGTCTGATTAGGGTGTACTTGAGGGGATTAGAGCTCATTAAGGCGCATTAGGGTGGATTAGGACAGACGGAGGTGCATTAAGGTGGACTATGGCATATTATAGAGAGGATTACGCTAGACTTAGATTAAGGTGAACTAAGGGTTACAGCAGATTAGGGTTGACTAAGGTAAATTAGTTTCGAATGAAATCATTACGTCTGTAATGTTTGGCTTAATATGGCGTAACTTAATAATCTGAGCTTATAGAGACTTGACTTAGTCTTAACTTAATTAGTCAGGACCTAATTAGTGTTACACTAATTAGACTCGGTATAATTAACTTATACCTATTGATACATTGTTTAATACGCTGGTCTTCATTACTCATGATATAATTATGCTTGAGGTAATTAGTCATATCCTAATTACACATGGCCTAATTAGTACGGGCCTAGTTACGCTGTTCTTTGACATATTATCTTAATTAGACATCGCTTGATGAATACTACCTGGAATAGGCCTGATTTAATGAGTGTTAGCCTAATTAGTCATGAAATGTTTAGTCTCAACTTAATGAGGCTTGACCTTGAAGTCTTAGTATAATTTACCTTTGATTAATAAGTGCTAGCGTAGGTTTGACTTAACTAGTAATAACCTAGCTATGCGTGATTTAATTAGTACTAATTAATTAAACAAGGTCTAATTAGAAGCTTCCTTACACTAGATTTGTCCATATCAGCTAAATTAGGCTTCGCATAATTAGATTTACCTTAATTAGACATGGTTTATTAGTATCATGGCTTAATTAATTATAAATCATTAGTATCCGCTTAATTAGGTGTGACTTACTTGTCATAGCTCAATTCAGGTTGAATTAGTTCAGTTTGGCTTGGTTTGGCTTAGTTGGATTAGTCCTGTCTGAACTAGGCTTCAATTAATTATTCCTAATTAGGCTCCTTTGAATTAGGCTTAGCCTTACCTAACTAGTCCTAGGAATCTTAATTAGGCTCCATTGAATGAGACAGCCTTACCTAACTAGTCCTAGGGAGCTTTGTCTTTACTACAGCGTGGTAGTGTTATGCTAGCATCGCATAGCTTAGCGGAGTTTTCGGCAGATTTCCCAGTTTCACCAATAGCTTAAACAGCTTCACTCTTAAAATTGAACTAGTGTATTCACACATTAAATCAATCCATCCATCTTACCGCATGCCGACGCACCTTATTCTACATTAACCTGTCGGCAAGGGTCCGAGTTGTGAAGGTCTTCCTTTCGAGTCATAGTAGTCACGTTCGAGCCCGGCAGCATGGTTATCCCGTCTACAATCACTAATCAACAATTAACTAACTTGGGGTTATGCAGGACAAGGTGGAGCAGCGTTGGTAGTTGCGCTGTTTGTCCTGACGCCGCGTTATCCCCAATATCGACGACAACCAGCGCACTGACAAAGTAAACGCTCACACCTGAAGCCTAAACGTATTTGATGAACGAAAACAAAGCTTCGGAGGATCGAAAAAAAAAAAGAATGCGGTGATCGCGAGGGCACGCGACCGAGCCCAGGCGCGAAGCGAGCAGGCGGCCACAAGCGCGCTGCGAAGAAACAGTCCCCGGTAGTCGCGCGCTTTTCGTCAGCCACTCTGACCAGCGCCTCCTCTGACACGTCGCTGAAGTCTGGTGACGTAAAGCGGTGGGCGGGACACCTCCTTCGACACCGCCCTAAGGAGCTCTGTACCCTCTATTCCGCAGAGTTGAAACAGGACTGGAAAGGGAAGTTTTCCGGTCGCAATATCTTGGCTCCTAACAAACCGTTTTGAAAAATTCTTTCGGCTGTGAATTTCTGAGAGGCATTCAATACACACCCAGCCGTTTTCAAAACCAAGCCCGAGCGGTGGTTCAGGACCCCTTTAAGGTCCCTGGATAAAAAGTTTTCAAGGTAGCGACACTCATTGTTCTCTGGGCCGTCCTCCTCACTCTCGCGCCTGCTCCTTCTTTTTTCTGCCATACGCGTCTGTGATTGGCGCATTCCTTGCACGTGACGTTGTTAGTGGTTGGTGGTGACGTTTATTTTTCTGCAAAAAGGTTCAAAACTAGTGCGCATGCGCCTGTGGTCCCGTTCGGTTTGTGGCCGTGACGAAAGACGAAATTCTAGCCAAGACATACGCTGTAGAAGAGAAGCGTTCCAGTTGGCGCGAAGTCGGCCAAACATACTTCGCTGTGGATACGTCAAGTACTTGCCAGTTTGTGAGCAATGCCGGGTTGTTGTGCTGTAGGCTGCAGCAACAAAACAGAAGATGGTTTCTCGCTCTACAACATACCTCGCGGCATCCGGAATAGTGCACGCCGTGAAGTGTGGCTACAAAACATTTCACGCGAGGACTTCTGTGCAACGCCGTCGACGCGGCTTTGCGAGGTTCACAGTGAGGTTTGTAAACGGCGAAATCCTGTGCATAAACAAGAAACTCAGGCAAGAAACCAAGCGGCCGCGCCAAGATTCGGTTGACACGCTGGAAGACATGCGAAGTGGCAGCGAGTTTGCTGCAAAGCCCCGCGTTCACTATCACACTTTTTTACTACCGAACGCTCGGTATTCCAACACATTTCTGTTGCTTACCGCTGACTATATGACGACGAGCCGCTGACATCGTGCAAGGTTCATCACTTCGGGACACGTAGCGTGCACTCGCGTTGCGGTGCCGCGGTCCCTGTAATTGTCACTCTAATAAAATTCAGTTTTAGAATAGCGTGTACAAGGCTTTGCTTCAGCGTTTGGCACCACTGAACACACGTCGTAAGCTACCGCTTGCGGGCTCCCGTTACGTGACGGAAGACGGAAATAGCGGGCCAAAAACGCTAACTTAGCGTTCGCTATCCTAAAGCTGCCTAATACAACACGCACCACGATTACCTGGGGTCCTGACTGCGAAATTGACGTAGTCTCAAAATATATATATATATATATATATATCGCACTTCGGCTAGTCAAGCGTTCGTTGCACTCTGGCCGCAGTTTTCCCTCCGAAGTGCTTAATGCGGCTGTGATCACTAACGGTGCTGCCCTGTGGTCACTCACGATGTCCAGCAAGAAGCGCGTTAATTGTGACACATCATTTGCACGAGCAAATCAACAACTTCGGAGAACTCAGTGGATGGTCTACTACTGCTACGCCGTATACGACGCCGTACTGAACGCGACGCCATGGCTAGCGGTGTGAAATACAAAACTTGCACAGCGTTGCCAGTTGGGCAACACACATCATGCTTCTTCTTATGGTGTACCGTTTATATTCAACTAAGTAACCGTTTGTTCTATATCTCATTTCCTTCTATTAAAGTACAATTGCTTCCATTCCACATAATAACTCAAAGGAAACATTGCCTTTTTTATGCACGCTTGGAACCTTCTTGGGGGCGCTCCAGGCAAATAAGCGAGGAGGAAAAGGGAGGGTGTCACTACCTTGAAAACTTTTTATCTAGGGACCTTATTTTGCATGTCTGTGTGGCGCCCTCTCGCGGACACGGTACGAAACAAGCTGTACGGCATCGCGCCGAACCTGTCGTGCGCTACCCCATCGTTTCTCTATGGCACAACTTGGTCGGGCAGCGACAGACACAGCGAGCGTGGCGGTTATTTTCGATTTGAAACGCTGTACAAATTTCTGGGAGGCCTCTCCGGCAATTGTGAACACTTACAGAGAAAAGAGCCGACCACGAGAAAGCCTTGGGTGTCTGAAAACGTCGCAAAATGCCGCCCGAACGGGAAAGGCACGAAAGCGAGCAGACGCCGCTTGCTTCCCACATGGTCAGTTGAGGGGTGGAATCCGGTTTGTTTGGGACCGCGTGCGTAAAAGAAATAAAAAGGGGGAGGGGGGGGGAGCGTAACCTCTCGTGAAAGCGTATGGCACCTGCCCCTGCATCCAACACAGCCCGTGGGCCTGCCTCCCACAACGGCCACCGCCACGGTGTCGGTGGCAGTGGCCGTCACTGCTCCCGCTACGAGTGCCGTGGGTCACGGCTACCCGACGAAGACGACGCAAAAAGCGTGATCACACGCAAACACCGCTCGCTTCTCATCGACGTTCGGTTGAAGAGCGGTATTGTATATATGCCAAGGGCAAGCTTTCTGGAAAAAAATAAGAAAAAGAAGCAGCATCCTCTTAGTTCAACGACATAGCCCACACCGAGTGTGGGAACGCAGCACGCAAGCACCCGGGATCGACACGTGTAGGGCGTGCATGCGGTACCACAGACAGGTCAAGCCCCTCAAAAGCAAGTTTGCACTGCTGTGCCCAAGCTCACGCTGTGTGCACAAGAAACGCGAGGATCGCTTTTGCTGACTTTGTGTGTTTTATTTGTTAATGTTTTTCTCTACGTCCCCTTTCCGTTTCTCCCTTCGAAAATAAAGCAGTCGTCCTGGCGCGCTGAAAGTGAAAGAACGTGTCGTGCCTTTTTGGAAGCTCCGAAGTTTCTCTCCGATTAAGTCTACTGAGAGATAGCTAGAACACAATCGGCGTAAGGTTTGCTGCCAGTAGCGTTCGTTCAAGCCACGGAGCACCAGCATACCTGACCGGAGTCACGAACGGATGCAACCAAACCATGCATGGATCACTGAAAACGCTAAGCGAAGCGCAACTGAAGGAATTCACGGCAGCAACGAACGAGGAATACTCGGGGATGATGTGTGTTTGCGCGACCTAATGTTTAATGAGTTCAACCCCACGTCAACTCACGGACTTATGTGAAGTATACGTCCTCCATCGTCGGATACAAGAGGCAACGTGCTGGAATAACAGCTCTACCTTCCAGGGTATGGGTGTGGTTTATAAGTTTGGGTGTGGTTTATAAGTTTTCTTTTAGCTGCGGACGTTTTTTGTAGGACAAACTGCGCGTTTTATTAATCAAACATTGATTGAACATAGAAGGTCGCTATCAGGTGGAACGCCGTCTAATCTATCTTTGCACTGCCAGGTCTGTAGCTGCACGCCCGAGTTAGACGAAACCGAGATCCTGTACAGACATAAGAATGAAGAGACGCGTTTATTGGTCGAGGCCTGGCATATCAGTAACAGTGGAAGTGCGTGCGTGAGTCAGCCGTCTATTGTTGTTGTTGTTATGTGGGGCTTAACGTCCCAAAACCAGTTCTGATTATGAGAGACGCCGTAGTGGAGGGCTCCGGAAATTTCGACCACCTGGGGTTCTTTAACGTGCACTGACATCGCACAGCACACGGGCCTCAACATTTCGCCCCCATCGAAATGCAGCCGCCGCGGCCGGGATTCGATCCCGCGACCTTCGGATCTGCAGCCGAGCGCCATAACCACTAGACCACCGTGGCGGGGCGCCGTCTATTAGCTTGAACAGAGAGGAGATAGAATGCCTTAGCAGTTGTCTATCGCGTAGACCGGCACGTGTAATCGTTTGACAGGTGGCGCTACCATTCCGAGCATGCGCAGATAAGCTGTTTGTCTTCTTTCTTTTTCGCCTCTGTGCTCTGCATCAGTTGTTAGTCGGCGTTCGTGTTGTTTACTTCTCCCCTTGTGTCCGTGTCTTGCACGCCTCTTCTTCCAGTCAGACAGTGTATGTACCGGGTTGTCGCGTCAGAAGCGATTCCAACGAGTTTCTGCTAATGTGCCCTGGCTGTCGTGTGTAAATCCGTCGTCATGGCAACGTAAAGCAAGCCCGTCAGCAGCGACGGACGCTTCTTGCGGGAAACACCAGCTCATCAACGCATGATCCTCACCTTCCCAAGGCTCACATCAGTGTGGCTGTATAAAGCCTCACTTGTAATTTTTGGGTCCTGCGGTTTATGGCGTCCAGTGGTCATCGTACTAAATTGGCAGCCGGCGGTTCGGTAAACGCGATAATGCCGGCGTCGCCCTCTCCATCTAGGAAACAGCCGAATTTAACCGCCTTTCCCTTCTGCATAACCCGAGATTTTCTATCCTTCATCTTTCTTTCATTTTTCTTTCATTGCGCGTCTGTGGTCCTTAATTTTATCCCAAGTCTTTTCTTTATTCTCCAGTTTTCTGCACCGTATTTTAGTGCGGACGAACGAGTGTAAAGATTCACTTGCACCCAATATCCATGTAATAGAAGGTATCCTAATATTCATTGGTCTTTCATCATCTGTTTGGGAAATAGGCGCCACGTCGAAAAAAAACGAGAATAAATAATTATGAGACCCGTACATTGAGCGCGTCTGCATGTGATGTGCTGTCGCACACACTACAGCAAACATGCCCGACATTTTATCAGTACCGACATTACGACGGACGCTGCCATGACCCCTTAATTACGTGTGCGAAGTGGTCAAGCTTCAGCGGTTAATTTGGGTCACTGTTGCACAAGTTAATGAGAAAGTGTGCCCTTGGCGCTTGCTACTTGGCGGCATCGCCACTGTCCGAACCGCGGTTGTCGGCAGTGCACAGGGAATGGAAAATGCAAGGAAACTTCAAAGGCAGAAATAAATAAATAAATAAATAAATAAATAAATAAATAAATAAATAAATAGCAAAGGACATATCGAATTTGTTACCTTTGGTCATAGACGTAATGCTGCCACGGCATAGCATGATTCACGAGCGGTTACAGCATTTCTTGGAGTGTATGCTTAGGTCTTGCATGGACATTTGCTGCCCCGTCTGTATAGCGTTGTTGTTAAGATACCTTCCAATAGTGGACTCCACTGTAAAATATCAACGTATTTTCGAGAAGGTATCACAGTGTTCAAAAGCAAGAGCGCAATTATGGATAAGCGTAACTAATAAATAAATATTTGTTGCGTACTGACCGGATATTTCACAGAAATCTATTGTCCTCTTAGGTACTTCGAGCGATGCGTCTTCATCAAGCTCTTTTCTCGCTCTTTCGTAACAGTACCTTCTCTGTAGAGGCGTGGTTGCGTAATTCGTTCCAACATTTATATCTCATGTTCTCGTGGACCCGTCATTTATGGCATACTGTCGTCTTCATTCTATAATTGTGCGCTCATTGCCAATTTTTCGTCGCCATGGGTGGGATCGAGAACCTCGAGTCCCACGAAGTCATGATTAGCGAAAATTTTTACCGAAGTAGACGACACCATTCCAATATGAGTGTTGTCACTACAATCTAAGCAAGAATAACGTCCCCAGGAAACACAGCTGCAACATTTTGCTTGAACTAATTTTTTATGTGGCGCATGGAACACTGTCGTGACAGTGACGACAGGGCTACAACTGCATAGTGACCATCGTGTGATAACAATGAAACACCAAAATGGAACAAGAACCACAAATTGACGAAAAACACAAGGGTATGGCTTCGCGTGCTTGTTCTGGAGTTTACTGCCACGCTAGCGCCTCCACAGTGGTTCGCCGGTCCCGGTTTGCGCATTACAGCATAGGCAAACTGCAAGACGGTTTAGATTCGCATACTGCGCACCACAAGCGCGGTGCTAATGACGTCGTACGGGGTTACGGGGCAGCGACGCCATACATACGCGGAGGTTTTGTCCTTCCCCCCATCAAGTGACAGCGGTGTCATTTCGGATGCATAGGAAGGACACATATGCTCGCTTTAGAAGAAACTCCCTTTTAAATTCCCTTTTAAATTCATAATTCGCAATTCGTGTCGCTAGCTTTAGCATTAGTCTTGAAGAAAACTTGTAAGCGCAACCTTAAGACTAAACGAAGTTGAACACACCGAACAAAGGACAAGCTAGTCCTGTGATTGGGTGTTCTCTCCTCTGTCTAGTCCTCGAGTGCCACTTACTTCACTATCACCATACCAGCTGATATGTCTGGTGCATGCGCACGATTCAGTCACTACATGTATGTCAATATGCCCATTAATATACCTAGCTGTGAGTTATCTATGAACACTTTCTACTTGCTACTTGCTTGGAATTGCCAGGCGAACACCCTCAACATTTTCGAGGAATTCGGGTAAATGATAGCCTTTATACTATAATTATTTTTTATGTGTGCTACAGGTAATACCTTTGATAACGTCAATGGTAAAAACAACTGTATAGAAATTACATTGCATACATCAAAGGGAGAGTACGCCCAGACTGTAATCATGATGGCGCAATTTGTCTTATGCAGTAATGCAACCGTAATGAAGATATCTTGTTATTGCATTGTTTTATTTTTACAATACAATATGTTTCGACAGCGCACTGGCTTCAAACACACGACCGCACTATACTAACCCTAGCATCTTGCTCATTCTACTGTCCTTGGTTGGCGCATAACGGCAAGCAGATGCGAAGGCTTTAGTCACTTTGGCAAAATGCTGAGATAGTGAATGAGCACTGAATGAAGCTACTGCTGAGCGTGTGGTTTCACGCTATACCCTATTTGCAAGTGTGCTGCTGATAAATATAATCCAACAGTAACTGCGTTCCTATTAAGCAGTTTCTAAAGGATTCATTCGTAAACGTTTTTGCAAGGTTTGGCAATGATGATTTGACTGCGGGTGAATGATAACCATGTCTTGAAGTGACCAAGGGCTCATTAGAGTTAACCCTATGACCACCTAGGGTTCATTAGAGTGAACTCAAATTGATGTACTTGCCTTGAGCCCCGACCAATTCGGGCTGCCGTGTCCGGGAACCGGACTTGCTTCCTCATGCTGAGCAGTTCGATTTCTCACCTGCTATAAGGTACCACTGCGCATCAACACCAAATTAAGCAGAGAATATTTCGACATTGAAAATTACTTCGAACAAATGCGATGCATTAGTGTTGCCTTATGGATAATGAAGAAATATAACCATGGCGACAAGTACTACAGATGTCTTGATACCATTAAGCATTTTGCAACCGCTTGTGCTCCTGTGGCGTATTTCCCAGGGCCGCATTATCATGTAGTCCAAAAAGGAAACATAATAAAATCAATGCAGTTATTTAATACCGCGTATTATTCTATTAAGAAGGGTAATCAAGCTGAGCCGGTGAACCGAAATTATTCGCACAAGCCTTACGTAGCAAGTCTCTTTCTTTATGTTCACAACAACCACAAATAAAAAAATTACTCCATTCCAACCTGTGAAAATGGGTGTAAAGCGAAGGCTGTTAGAAAAGCACCGCTAGCACACTTGACATGCGATAAGCCTCATTCTTTCAACATATATTAAGCAACCAACACCAAAACCCCTCGTCAAACACTCTCTTTTAGTAGAGTTCGACGGCGACTTCCCGAAAGAATAAGAGCCAGCAATGAAGTTGCTGTCGCCGGCAACACGTTAAACACAAACAACACGTACACACTTCAAAGAAGCGCCCAGCGCGTTCTCGAATTTTTCTTTTGCCGTCGCTTGCATCCTGGCTGTTTCTCATGGGTCCAAAGTACACGATGCCTACCCACACTCGTAACGATTCCGCAACAAAGCTAAATATTTGGCTAGAACAATGACTGGCCTACCCATAGCTTTATGAGAGCTCCGTGCATCAACCGACACACGCATCCCGCTTTCGCACGTTCACTTTCCCTGTAGTTCGAACCCCATTCCGCAATCTGCCCGCTGGAGGGGCCCGCAGTTTCTAAATAGTGATTGTAAGGGGGAGGAAATAGGCTCAGATCTCTGTGGCTCATACTCGGAACACGGCTAAGCAACACCGCAGTTTGCTCTCCCTCGTCCTCCTCTCCTGCCGGCGAGGAGAACATCGCGCCACCAACGTATCCGTCGTGCTAACGTAGTAGCGCCGGTAATGAGAGCCTTGCTGTCACATCCGCAGTGGCATGTTTCAATATTACTCTCTTTATTTTTCATTGTTTTGCGCGATCTACGAACAGAACTCGAAAGAAGCACCAGCAGTGGTTCTCCTCTGCGCGTGGGGCGAAAGAACTCGTTTCAGGAATTCGACGATCATTCCTTCCTCCGCTCGTCGTGATGCATCGATACAACTGCGGAACCGACACAGTTTTTCCAAAAAGTAATAAAGCTTTTCCAAACTGCTACATCGTGATGGTGGGTGGAGCGCATAGCATCCCAGAAGTACGCCAGACGAAGGCTGCCTGAACAAGAGCGTTTTATTAGGGGCGGCTATCGTTTTTATAGCCACCGTGAAATTATCTATAGTACAATTTGGTGTGACTCGGTGCAAGCATCAACAACGCTATCTATGACAGTAGGCAGCAGCCATGCGCGCGCACATATAGCGCATTCTACTTTGCAGCACAAACCAAACGAAACCGACGCGCCGCCAGCCTTCGTGCATGTGAGCGTTGCACTGCCTTAGTTTTCCCTTACGAATGATATTGCCGAGAAGGATGCCCACCAACTAGAGGCTAATAAATTCGCAGTAAAAAAGCAGATGCAAATACTGGCACCTAACTTTTGCGGTAACGGTTCAGCGCACTGCACATTCTTTATCCCCATTGAAACGTTCGTAATAAAGTCCCGCTTCGATATCGTGTTTTGGATCTGGATAGGCTCACTTGCGGGACTTGGAGTTCCACAGTCGCCGAGTCGCCGAGTTCTTTCGTCGCTGTGCCCAAGATGCTGCAGTCGGCTTGTCGTCGAAGCTACTGCGACTCGAACCCTCTCTTGGAAGACGGCAAGGAAAGCTGTGTTCTCCACCTGTGTAGCCACTTTCGCCCTGGCGCTGCTTGGGATGCTGTCACCCGTGCGAAAAGTTCACGTCGTCTATCTTCCTCCTTAATTGTTCTTGTTCTTGTTCAACTGACAATTTGTGGCTCACTATCCTCATACCTGCATGGCCGAGCTGCTCGTTCTGAGATCTCACTTGATCTTCATTGTCTTTGTCAGAAAGTCGCTGCGATACAGCTGAAAGGTTCCTGTTTATCATGTCGGGCACGAGATTCTCGTTGATGATAAGAACGAATCTCTTTAACTGCACGGTTAACTTGCGCTCCTTCGGTGAAAACTATCGTCATCAACGGATAAGCGCTGATGAGCGTTTCGAGTTGCATAGCAATTGACCGCTATCGGTGCGCCAGCTGTGCAGAACCGAGCATCTGCTTCGGGAGACCTAGAGACGACTCCGCATAGCTACCGGCTGCCGTGAGACTATCGAGCCGAACGTGTGCTTAACTAAGTGTGATCCGATCCTGCAGTCAGTGCAGTAAGACTGTCACCGTCTGCCTATTTGCATGAGTTGGTCCGTCTAAGTTAATCTTAGTTGAGCATGGCTAAGTCTAGCTAAGCATGGTTTAGACTAGCTAAGCTTAGTCTAGGCTAGAAGAAAAAAGAGGGGTGATGACAGGAGGTGATGGTATGACCAGGGGAAAAAGGAGGAGCAAGGGTAAAGCATAGCATAGCATTTTATAGTAAATTATAACAACGGCGCGGAAAAGAAAAGTGAGCGAAAGGACGCTGGTAGTGGTCGAAGCATAGCATATTGACGTACAGTACAATGCAATAAGTGGCGGTATGGGAAGTGAGGAGGAATAATGTGGGTGTCAAGAGTAGGGGAAAGGGTAAAACATGAGATAGACTTGCAGAGTACAGTATACCAAAGGGTGGGAAAGGGAAGTCATGATGAGGAGGAGGGGAACGCAACCAGTCTCGCACCAATGCTGGCCAGCTGCCCAATAAATTTTTCTAGGGATCAGTATACGCAGCAGGCATAATGATTAAAGGAGTGTAGACGCCATAATCTTCTTCGGTTATTATATTATCTTTCGTATAACGTCGGATATTGGAGCGTATTATAAAGACCGGCATGTTCGCTGTCATCGATCCCGAGCTGTGTGGCACGGGGCGCAATCGCCGGAAAAGATCCCAAGGACCGACCTATCAACCCCTCGTAAATTATCCTACGAACGCTTGGACAATTAGATTTTGGTCCCCTTCGGCACGCTAGCAAAACGCCAGCAGTGGTTCAAGGACCAAGTCGGAGCCAAGGGAGATCAAACAAAACAAATATATTCTCATCAACTGGAGTTACACAAAACGTGCACAAACACGGCTCTTCCAAAGAGAAATGCAGATGGGTTACAACTTTTCACGAAACCAACAACAAACATACATCTCATGCACTGCACCAAAGAATAAAACACGAAAAAATTCTATTTAAGAGCCTCTTCTCAACTTGAAGCTTGCAGGCAGGACTCGTTGGCTCGCTGGCGGAGCAGCGTCTTCTTTCTTCTCGCTAAGTCACACGCAGCTTCGACTGTTACGACTGCCACTGACCGCCCGTGGTCGACTACATTGCCTTGGGAAGCCGTTCTAGAAGTTTCGGTGCGGCCCGCGTGATAGAAATGCGCGGAGAGTTTGAAACCTTCTTGCCTTTTGTCGGTCCCTAGCCGTTTGGACGGCGCCGCTTTCTCCCTCTCAAGGCGCGAGGAGTGCCAGTATGCACTCTCCGCATCTTCTCTCTCCCTCAGTCTGTCTCACGCACTTGCTCGCCGCGATAAGATGATTCACTGAGGCTTTCTACAAAATTCTCCTTTGTTCACGTACCACAAGGTTTAGCCAGGCGAGATGAAGCGTGCCTTCACCGATTAAGACTTAATGTAGCATACACGAGAGATTATAAGCACAAAATACAACAGTCTGATTCTCCATTGTGCTCCACATGCAACACACGAGAGGACATTGAACACGTCCTGTGCAACTGCCAGCGCTACGAGTCGGATAGAAAGACTCTGAAGGCAGCGCTTCACTTGCCACACGGTACGACCTTGGAGCTGCGGCATCTCCTAGGCCCGTGGCAAGACAGCGCCTGCGCACTACGTAGCACCAAGGCGCTGATAGCGTTTCTACGGGCAACATGCCTCAATGAAACGCTGTAAACCTAGTTGTATATATGTATATATGAGTGTGTGAGTGTGACCGTATGTACGTGTTATGTTAGATGTGATCACTGTAAATATCATAATCACCGCTAAGTACCTGGAGTAGCAAGCCAGGCCATTAACCAGGCTAACATCTCCAGTTCATCAATAAAGTGTTCTCTCTCTCTCCTTTGTTCGTGACCATGGGTGTCTCTTCCGTCCGCGCCGCCTTTCTTGTTGTTTTTCTGGCTTTCCCTTTAGCTCGATACCGGGTTTCTCGAGGAAATTGGCTCTCTTTTGTGACAAATATACGTGATTATAATGCCGTCAAGGTAATTAACACTATCGTGGCGCAGTTCACGATTTCTAGGAGCCCGCCAACACACCGGGAAACTCTTGAGTGGATACATAGACGGGTAACATCAGGTTAAATACCGAAGCGGTAACGACAGATACCCGATGTCTTGTTTGATCCGCTCTCAATGCTGAGGTCTTCTCAAGCATGACGGCTTTATTTGCGTAAGCATTTCCAACGTTACTGTTCTTGATCCTTGATGTAACGTTGTGTTGTTGGTTGTCGCAATATGTCGGGAATGGGGAACCACACTTCGCCTGCAGATTTTAAATATCGATTTACATAT
The DNA here is from genome assembly GCA_013339685.2 of Hyalomma asiaticum. Lineage (NCBI taxonomy): Eukaryota > Metazoa > Arthropoda > Arachnida > Ixodida > Ixodidae > Hyalomma > Hyalomma asiaticum. The sequence continues at coordinate 84,758,509 of CM023481.1, read as the reverse complement.
CCTTGATTTATCTATTCGCAGTGAAATTTCGCCTCGGGGTGTCTTGTAAGCGCGGACAGTTGAAACTGTATTCAATAGATTGTACGATTTCTGCTTCCACACGGCTTTAACAGTAGGCTTGCGCATGGTCTCGCGTACAGGGGGCCAGTTCTCATCAGAGTGCCCTTCCCCACACCCCTCCTGATTTCGCTTTTCAGAGGATGACCTCTTCATTGAGTCGTATAAGATGAATCGTATACGGAAGATGTTTAATAATTTACACAATGTGGAAAGCTTAAACACATCCGAACAGTAGCGCACCCAGGATCTCTGTAGGGGGGGTTCAATTTTTCACAAAGGGCCGGGCATGCGATTACACAGTTGTTGCGCGTGTAAAAAAAGTAAATAAAATGCCAAATAATAGTAACATCAATGATGATGATTTTTATTATTTTTTTCGGCGTTTTGCAGAGACATTAGCGCCACATTCTTCTAGGACATAGGAGCAGTTACGGAGTAGGAGGGGGTTAGGTCGGCCTCAGGGGGGGGGGGGGGTTACAACCCCCGAACCCTCCCCCGTCGGTGCGCCACTGCATCCGAAGTGTCACAGAGACCGGTTTGCGCCTCAGCGCGCGCCCTTCAAAAGCTTCACGTCGCTTCTTCGATCACAGTTTTCTTTTTTTGAGTGCCGTGCGCGTTGTGTGCCGTTCGGCATCTGCGTGCGTGTTCAGTGCCGTTCGGCATCTGAGTGCACGGCACTCAGATGCCGAAGGGAAAGAAGCTCCTTGGCAAGCGTATGTTTCACGGTAACACACACGTCTTGGAAATGCAAATGTGCGACGGCGAAGTACGGATGCGCCAATATCAAAAGTTTCAGTCATTTCTGCGTTCTTTGAGAAGAAGAATCTGCAGCAGAGTGGCATTGGGTATGCCCTAATGAACATTTGCCTTATATCTGATTCGATTAGACAGAACTGTCTCTGCAAACTGTGCGATGGAAGCATTGAACTCGTTGAAATTGCGAAAAGTGTGTTTGTTTTGCTCTGCACTATGAAACTAGCGACATTGTGTGGTGTTATCTGATGAAAAAATGGTTCAGCCGAACGAGCCAGCATTTTGAACTCATTAGGACTTAACCCTGGGCACCGCACAGTCATGTGGCTGAAGGATGTCGACAACAGCCGACGATCCTTTGCCGACAGAGCTGCACGATGCCCCGAAAATGAGGCTAGACAAGAAGGAAGACTGACTCAAAAGCAGAAAAAAATGACATCAACAAAGATTATCAAGATGGTGGTTACTAGGGGAATGATTTTTAACGGTGTTTGTGGCAACGAAACTTTACTTTTTCACTGTTTTCTTTCCTTAATGTCGGTTATCTTGGAAACACGTTTTTTTTTATTACTTAGGTACCATTGTCTTCAACATCATCCCACATAACACGTCTATATTTTTTCTGACCATCTATTCAAGTGCGCGCGACTACTGTCGCAGAATTGAAAACATGCATCAAGCAGTGTTTTTATTACGGATTCACAAACATGCCAATCAACCCCGAGTTTTGGTACTCCCGAAAAAAAAATGATGAAAATTTTTATTTTGACTTACTTTAATAAATCAGCTACAGTTAAACGAATACAAAATTTTAAAGAAAAATATGTATGATTTACATGCATACATTGAAGCTTTGTCGATAAAACAGTTCCTGAATGCGGTAGAAAACGCATGGTAAGTATGAGGCTTACCCGGTGCCCTTAACTTCATGAGATAGTACAAAACTTCTGTGGATAGGTTTCCGGAGCCCTCCCCCATATACGCAGTGTCGTATAATCATACCGCGCTGTTGACGTGCAATACCCCAGCGACGTTTCTTACAAGGTAATCGGTGGATGTGCTGAAATGATCCGGCCTTGCTCATAACAAACAAAAAAGTCGTCGCCTGCGTCGTTGACTTCTGGCATGACGTTTCCCGGACAGTCCTGGCTATAAAAGGAGTTCCTCCCTGTGGCTTCGACTAGCTGAATATATTGCTGTTCAAGTTACTCGCCGTTGAGCCGCATCAGCTGGAAAGGGCATTGCACTGGGGACGGAATATGATGTTTCGAGAACGAAAAATCAATTTGGAAACTATTGAAATTACACGCTTCAAATAATTCCTTATATTCCTTTAGATGAGTTCCTCAGCTAGCGCTGAGGAACTCATCTAAAGTGTAATATACAGTAGTCCTCTTGAGTCATGTCGACAAGCTGTTTCTCTCACTCTTTGTTCCGTAGGAACAAACACTATTGCGAAGATTTCGATGGCATTCCTAAGAAAGTAGAAGAATTCCGGTAAGAAAGTAAGTATGGATTTCTGCAGGCATTTATTTTACCATATTATTACGAGAAATGAACGATAAGTGAACACAGTTTCAAATATCAGCCGGAAAGGACGCGTCAAATAGAATTTATTAAATACAACCTAAATTAATATTAACGCAGATAATTTAAACAATCAATGCACCATCGGCCACCATCAACCGTGGCATCCCAAGCACAATTCCCTAGCAGCAAGCGATGCAAGAGATGCTGGGATCACGCATTGCCCCTCGATGTCCCGTCCTGCTTCTCATTTCAGAGCATCGCATGAATGTTCCATCCTCGACGGACGGTGATGCCACTTTGGAGCCGCAACCGCTGATCAGGGACACAACGCGGCGGAACTCCTCCGTCTGCTTCGAGGAAATCCTGCATTGTTGATGAATTAGGTGATCGTTACGTATGAATTGACGGTGATTTTCTGCCAAGTCAACTCGAATGCCGATAGTCACCTTCCCTTTAGCGGTTCCTCATGAAGGGCAACCACGTCGCGCTCGCTCCTAAAGCAGGAGAAGAATCGGCGGGAAGTTGAGGGTGGGAGTGCACAGCTGCCATTCGTGCACTCCATTCACATTGCCAGTGCCTCTGCCGCAGCGCTTCATCCTGGCCTAGATTTCCAGTAGTGTGGGCATCCAGGAAAAAAATTCAGTGGCACAGTAAACAAGCGTGAAAAAGACAAACAAACTACAAAGAAACTTGAGTAAAGCAGTGAACAATGTGCTGTTCAAATTTATACACGAAGCCCAGTTAGGTAAACCTGAAATACAGCGTGTTTAGTGGTGCCTTCTTAATTCGTCACCGTCATTGTTGAGTAGAATTGATAGGAATGTTTACCTTATCGTCCTTGCATCCTTGCGAGTAGCGTTCGGGTGGCCTTGACTCGGCGAGCAGCGGCAGCAGCGACAACAACAGAAGGATGGCGGTTGTGCACTCCCCACTTCCTGGCCTTTTGACGACACTGATGGACCATGTGCCGCAAGGCCCGGTTCTTACCTGGTAGTTACAAAACATTTTTTCTAAGTTGATTCAAGTTAAACTAGAGCAGAAACAACTCAGCTTGTTCTCTTTTATAGAGAGTGCGCTAAGAATGCTAACCAGTGGTGAGACCATGCGAGTAAATACGGCAAGGAGCTGTACCACTGGCCTATTCCACCGGGACTGCGGATAAGTTTTGATCACCCACCTGGCATTCTTCAAATCACCACTAACACCAAGTACGCGGCTGGGCTTGCATTTCGCGCGAATCATAATGGGACTACCAGGGCTATGAATCCAACCCACGTCTGCGAGCTTAGCTGCGAGATATTTCACCTGTTACGCTACCGCTTCGCATGAGCAGCAAGTTAGAGAAAATTTTGTTACAGAGATGTCCCAAGGAAAAGAGCGATGTATTACTCTAGTCGAGGGGATAGTGAGGGGTACGTACGGAAAAAGTACAACGGATAAGCGAATGAATACCCCATGCGTCGGAGTAGCACAAGGCGCGAATGGAAAAGTGGTGTAGCCCAAAAAGAGAACGTAATAAACAAAATTTGAGTTAGCTGCACCGTTCGGGAATTATGCGCTGATGTTTTATGCACTCATCTGTTTATGTGCATTATAGTAGGAAAAACTAGAGAGCATTGGGCGCTGGCGCTGAACTAACCAACAGTCAGTGCTGCACAAGTTCTCTCTTCGGCTGGAAACGTTATTTAGCCTGGTAAAAAGAAGCAAAATTTCAAGATGGCGTCGCTATAACCTGTCAACCTCACCTGCCCTAACTGAGGTTGCCGTTGCGCTGAGTCCCCGTGCCTTCTCGCCTCTGGCCCGGCCATGCCCCGGTGCTGCTTTTCCCGAAGCCTTCCTCCGATGAACTGCCTCTTCGTAGCTGGTTTCGGAGGCTCAGTTGACGAGCCGCAGGTTGCTTCGAGGTGACGTTTTCTTCGAATGCGAAGAGACATCTGAAAGGCCCCCGTCATGGAACCTGCTGACAGCAATGCCGAGCTGCTCGTGCTTAGATCGCACGTGATCTTCATCGTCCCCGTTTCACAGGGAGGCGCTGCTGACGTTGACAGAACAGAAAAGCTTCAGAGGGGCTTCTGCAGTGGACAAGATTCTCTATGCATGTTTAGTGTGTCGCTATGGCTACCTGACGTCATCATGCGGTACAACACTTCTTTTTTTTTGCTTTTTTGAAAGGAAGATTCTATGGCCTCGTAGCTGTCAGCGTCCTTGGCGTTGTTCGCGCTGTGTGTCCACACGCGAAAGTAATCATCACCGTGAAAGCAATGCACGCGTAATTCGTCCTTAGGCATCGAGTACGCAAGCGCAATGCGTGCGCCCTGAACACGTGCCCGTGGTTCAGTGCACGTTTCGCAAAAGATGTTAACTTATCTGAACCTGATGAACAACTTGGATATTCTACCAAAGAAACAAGTGAAGAAAGAAAGGAATTTGGAGTGAAAAAGACAAAAATAGATTAGTAAAAAAAAGAAATGAAAGAAAGAAAAATCATAATATAGATAGAAATGACTAGGGAAAGTAAGACAGCAAGAAGAAAAGGGAGAAAAAAGACGGCAGACATACAGACAGACAGGCAGACAGAAGGAAAGAAAAATAAGAAAGGCCCGCATGTACGAAGCTTCAGGATAATTATTATCAGCGTATTTAAGATCCACGGCAGGACGAAGGCCTATCCTAGTGATTTGATATATGCGCTGCGTTGGGCAAGTTGATCCCTCGTGATACCGTAGAGGTTGCTCATTTTTAGCACTTCACCAAAATTTTCGCTTTCCCTTGCGGAGTTCTCCAGGTCGTGGTGTCCATGCTGTCGTTCTCACTCGCCATCTGTAGTCTGTTCTTGGTATTACATTTCCGGCACAGGTCCTGTGCTTTCCCTTGAATCAAGGATATCAGCTATACTCCTGTTTCTCTCCTTCGCAATTGCATTGACTTTGTGTCTCTTAACTTTACACCAATCATTTTTATTCCACTTCACGCTGTTGAGTTATTGATCTTATCTTGAATATTTTCGTTATCTTCCAGGTTTCTGCACCACAGTTTAGTACCGGACAAATGCAATGATAAGCTTCGCTTGCTCCCATTTTCCCGGTAGTGGAAGGGATTCTAAATATTATTGCTCTTACGTCTTCTGGTTGGAAAATAGGTGGCGTAACAATCATAAATAAAGGGAATAATCGTGACACCCGCGCTTTGAAGGTGCCTGTATACGATGTGATATGGCACTGATAAAAGTGAGAATGCCCGTTCTTTTAGCAGTACTGCTACTACGACAGACGCTGTCATGAATCCGTGATTGCGTACGCGAAGTTGTTAGGCATCAGAGCCTCGATCGCGTGGCTGTGGTGCATCGTAAGGCTAAGGCACGCTTTCGGCGCTCGTTACTTCGACGGCATCGCTACTGCAAGAATCAACGTCCACGGCTGTTCGCACATGATTATAAAAGAAAAATTAAAAGCAAGGCATCTAGCAATAGGTGAGTTGAATTTGTAACCTTTGGACAAAGACGTGACCCTCTTGCGCTACAACACGATTCTCGCGAGGTTACCCAATTTTTTGGCCTAGCGCGTCGGTATAGTGTTGTGGTTAAAGTGACGGGTCCGCTAGTCATTTGTATGTCGTTTCGGGAAATTGTAGCCAGGGGACGCAGAATATAGTTTAGTTTAGTGTCAAATGGATCAACGGAATACAGTAAATGTATATGTTATAAACGTTTACCTTAGGTAGTTCTAGGTATGCTTCTTCAGTCTTTCATCACCGAGATTTCTCTTCTTTTTTCGCTTTTTGGTAATGGCACGTACTCCATATAGGCATGTTTGTAGAATTGCTTGCAGCATTAATATCTCATGTTATCGTGGACAAGCCCTTTTGTCGCGCCATCATATTCATTATCATTATTTATTCATCGTCGCTTTTGCGGCGCCGTGGGTACGATCCGCGCCATCAATCCTCAAAAGCTCATATCAAGCGAAAAGTTTGATTGAAATAGCGCGCACACTTTCAATAAGTGCAATCTAAGCAAGAACAACATTCCTAGGAAAAGCAATTGGAAGGCTTTGCTGGAATTGATTTTTACGTGGCGAGCGTGACGTCCTTGTGGCACTGACGACAGGACTAAAACTGTATGATGACCACGGTGTGAGAACGTAGGGAAGAAATATCAAAACAGAACAAGTTCGTCAATTTGAGAAAAAAAGAGCGGATGGTGTAGCATGCTGGTGCTGAATGTTACTTTTAGTCCTGCGCCTCCACCGTGGCCTGCCTTTCCCGTTTCATACATTACAGCATGGTTGAATCATGAAAGACAGTATAGATTCGTATAGTATGCACCACAAACACTGTGTGTGTGACCCCTTACCGAGTGAGGGGTCCAGGACGAGATGCATATGTGGAGGTTTTGACCTACTCGATATAGAGTCACATCCGTGTCATTCCGGGTGCGTATGCGCGCAGAATGCTGGCTTCGCTTTGGAAGAAACTCTCGTTTAAACTGAATTCCTGAATGTTAAACTGAAACTGAATGTTAGCATTAGTCTTGAAGAACTGGTAAGTGCAACTCATAGAGATCAGAGAACAAAAGAAACACAGGACAAGCTTGTCTGTGTTCGGTGCATTTTCCTCTGTGTTGTCTTTGAGTCGCACTTGCCAGTTATCTCTAAAATGACCATACCAACTGTTATGTATGGTGCATTTGTATTGCACAATTTCTGTCAGTTTTAATTTTGGCGCAATCCTTACTCTATATGCCACGACACCATCTGTTATTGATGCTGCCCTTGTTGTATTCCTTGCATATTTAGAAGTGGGGGGTGGGCCTCAGGCGCTCTCAAATAAATTTATTTTCACCTTTTTGCCCGAGCACGTCCCCATTGCAACGATGCGACTAAATAAAACTTGAATTTCAATTTGAATAAAGTGGACGGGGGCACGACCGCCTTCGTAGATCAACGGTGGATCATCAGACGGGTTATCCGAGGGTCGTGGTTTCGGTTCCCACCGAATATAGGTTTGTCTTTTCGTCCACTGTAATTCCTTTGCACTTTCTCCACGATTACAATACTACAGTTAAGAACTCCAAAAGCTTCCCTTACGCTTTCGTAGCCTGGATTGTTTGTTGGTTCATTAAGATATATATATATATATATATATATATATATATATATATATATATATATATATATATATATCGAGGTTGGGCCTAGGGTGCACAGGTTTCGTGTAGCCGGTGCCAGCCCTAGACTCCAGCTCCTACTTTACGATGTCTCGCAATGTTGCGCTGGAGGCGTGCTGAGGCAGAGGGCTTACGGCGAAGCCAAGAAGCTGGAGTTCTTCCCGTATGATTGAGCTGATCATCGTACGCAATGAGGGGTCAGCGGCGGTGATGTTATCACTTGTGTCCGGTTGCAAACGAACAGACAAGTTCTTCAAGACGCTGGCACGTAGCGATAATATCGGCGACGCTGTTGGGATTGTGGATGGCCAACGCATTAAACGCGACAGCACCGATGTGTCGAACTTTTTCTGATTCGGTCATGGCTGTGTTCACACGTCGACAAAGGGCGAGGACATCCTCGATGTAGGAGGTGTAGGGCTCGCCGAGTTGCTGTCGACGAGTGCCGAGCGTCTTCTTAGCGAGCGCAGATCGAACGGCCGGTGTACCGAAGCCTTGTCCAAGCTTTTGCTTGAAGCTCTGCCAGTCTGGAAAATCGATTTCATGGTTGAAAAACCAAGTCCCCGTAAGGTAAAAGGACACATGACTTAGCTTGAGCGGCTCGTCCCAACGGTTGGCTGCGCTCACCCGATCATAGTCATCTAGCCAATCCTGAACGTCCTCTTCGCGGAGTCCAGCGAACAGGTGGGGGTCGCGCTGGTGCGCGTTGACAATCATATAGAGGGGGTGCAGCAGTCGGGGCCGAGAGGGCGGCATTAGAAGGATCGGCCGGCGCGTCGTGGGACATGACGGCGGAGAAATGGCACAGATCGGCGACCTGATCGGAGCTCCAGGAGTGAGAGCGGGATGGTAGAGGACCGAGGACCGAAAAGCACTGTCCACCACTTGTGAGGATTCGGTTGTCACGGTGTATTTATTAGGGTTCGATGATGCAGCGAACCGGCCGCGCCCAAAGCACCGAACAGACTACAGGTGATTACCCACACCCGATGAAGAAGGAGAGGCCTATGTGATGATGATTATGTACAGATAACGAAGAGGAGCCTTTTAAGTGTCCACAATATATATATATATATATATATATATATATATATATATATATATATATATATATATATATATATATATATATATATAATGGGGCCCCGCCACGGTGGTCTAGTGGTTATGGCACTCGGCTGCAGATCCGAAGGTCGCGGGATCGAATCCCGGCCGCGGCGGCTGCATTTCGATGGAGGCGAAATGTTGAGGCCCGTGTGCTGTGCGATGTCAGTGCACGTTAAAGAACCTCCACTAACCTCCACTAAAGAGACCTCCACTACGGCGTCTCTCATAATCAGAGCTGGTTTTGGGACGTTAAACCCCACAAATCAATCAAATCATATATAATGGGGATGACGGTGACGAAAATTTAAGTGTACACCGCGCAATGCGTGCACTAAGGGGAAATGTCGCTACTAAATCTTACTTTGTGGTTATTATCACATCGAGAAAATCGCTTAAACACGTGGCACAGAGTTTGCAGCCGTAGCATTTAACTCCGCGGGCAACTTCAGGCCATTAGAACATTGTTAATGTCCGCAAAATTCTTGCACAGTACTCTCGTTAAATCGGCACTCCGGTAAAAATCCGTGTCCGCACTAAAAGCTTATGCGAAATATATACATGAAGTTAATTAAATTGGTAATGCTAGTACATACAGCGCAGAAGCAGTGTTTGAAATTTCTGACCGTGGAGTACCCTCAGAAATATCGAGCATTGCTGTTTTCATTTTTCTTTTTTTGCTAAGAGTAACGTGTTATTATGGTTACCGCACCCCGGTAACGCCTTCATTTCTTTCTAGCGTAACGAGTAAGATATTTAGTTATATCTAGTTATTTAGTATTTAGTTACACAGAACTGGTTCAGATTTACAGCGGTTCGCCTGTCATATTGCCACTGAACGTCTGTTCTGCACTGCTGATATTTCTTTTTCGGTTTGGACAGGCATGCCGTGAGAAGAAAGGCAGAACGTGCTCACTGAGTTGTCTAGAAGTCGCTTGCCGAAGAAAGATTCACAGTTCCGTGCTTCGGTGGGCACTCTTGGTCGAGAAGAATCGAGTTGGGACGACCGAAAAGGGAACCAGAGCAAGCCTTCTCCTCTAGAATGTAAGCAATCCCTCGAGAGAGGTTACCCAGTAGGAATCCTCTAATTGTGCCTATCGACTTGGTGTAAGCGTAGAAAAGCTCTCGGTCACACAAACCCAGTGCAACCGCGATTTTCTCTGTTTTACCCGGGGTGGCCGCCCTTACCAAGGCGGGTGGGCCAGGTACACTTTGCCGGTCTATAGACGGTTTCGCCAGCGCTTGCCGTTCTCTGGCAACATTGTGCGTTCACCGGAAACGTGCCCTAGGAAACTTCCTGTTTACCTTGCTTTCGCGTGGTTTCAGCGTGCGTTGGTGGCCGCGGCTGCTTGTGTTCCGCTGATAGAATTATTGTGATGAAGCGCTCGCGACTCGGGCGCTGTTGTGTGGTGCCAGGATGCAGTCTGCGGTCCGCAACTAATTTGCTATCGCAAGTCAAAACGTAATGTTTCGCGACAGATGAGCGGAAAGAGCCCAGCGACCAGGCGAGAAAACTGGAATCCCACAAAGAGCGCGCAGATTTCTTCTGCCCAGTTCATCAAAGGCAAATAAAGCTCAATGCATACTCTAATGGCACAAAGGCGATGCGCAGACGTTAGTCTAAGGCCCCTAATTACAAGGTACACGTCGGACGCCGTCGCATTCCGCCCACGACAGACAATCTCGCTGACGCCTGAAGTGGATAGCAAAACGTGAAAGCTGCCTAAGGCCAAAAATCCATCGTAAAGGTGTTTCTTGTAGTTGGAGCCTTATCAGTGATGTGTACTGTTCGAAGCAGCACTCGGGACACCAAAGCAGCCGCGCTCGACATGAATAGCCGCACATTATACGTCGCGGTGCCCACGTTTTGTTGCCGTGCGTTTGCTTTTTTTTTCTTTTTCTTTCTTTTTTCTTTTTTTTAATGAAAGCGACGCCTGCGAGTGGTTTGGCGTCGGTGGGTGCAACTGACTCATCGCCTTTCGTGTTGCCGCCAATGGACATAGTCTCACCCTAGCTAATTTATCTTTCGGTGTGAGCTTGGACTATAGATGTAGGCAGGTTAACTTGAAAGTTTGGTTCGTAAATAGTGCACTCGTAAGGAAACCATAGTATTTTGCGTGACTCAGCCACACCTGACTTCATTGTATAACGAGTACGTTTCATATGATTTCAGACGCGCCGAACACATTAGATCGCGGTCGATTCCGATCGGCGCCGATCTCTAGGATCAAAAAGTACCCGGTGTGGCACAAGCGCCCCAATATAATGTTTAATGTTCCATCGTGATGTGTGCCTAGACCAAACCTTTGCGTTTGTCAACTAGCCCGTTTTCGGCAGCTTAGAACACATGTGATAAAACGTAGGTTACGCGTTTAGGCGATGTGGCGTTCCGTACACAACTCCACCTCTTATGTCAAAAACAGATGATCATTATTACGACCTTTTCAAATGGTCACAGTAAAGCTTTTAAGCTGTCATGGTAAAGTCAGCCATCGGTTAAACCTGTGATTTTAAGAAAACTAGGCATGCTCCATCACAGCCGACTTGCTCTCTGCTTGTTGCCTTTAATTATAATTTTATATCTGTTTAACAGGCTTGTTCGAAAACGGGACAATCTTGGTTACCTTTCGCAAGAATTCTGCAGTTAGCACAACTTTGCTCAGCAACATCGGCTGACATGCAGTCACACAAATCGTTTGTCAATTCATCGCGTAGCTGCCTTCCAGGCTACAACTTCCCTATTCAGCGGATCAAGCAACTCTTCTCTGCAGTTTATGCTTGTAGCTCTCTCGTGCGACGTCGTCGACCCCCTTCATGTAGTCGCTAGACATCGCTCTAAACACATTTGAACGAATGCGCCAGAATTATTTGAGCAACAAGCTCAAATGCACCAGAGGCAAACACCGTCGAGTCCATTGAAAATGTATTACCGGAAGTGCCGCACCGGAAGTCTTCTTGGCCACACCGTTCGGCGCATTCCTGTTTGTTTACAAACAGCGAACCCGTCTATAATAACCGACAACACGAATGCTCGCCTGTTTGCCTACTGTACAACACAGACAAAGGCCACGAGCTATATGTCATTCCTAACTCTATTGAAGATGCGTCGTGAACAGGCTTTGCGTTTACCCTCGTTAGGTCGTGGATGTATGTTTCGCGAGAAGGGCCACACCATGTAGGTCACCCTCGTCTCCTTGCGTCAGTAGCATCCGCCGTTCCTGCATTATCGTGAGAGCCACACCGACCTTTAAAGGATTCACCTCGTCCAGGAAAATAACTGTAGCAGACGTAAAAGGAGAGGACGGGCGATGTTGTAGCGGAGCGATGAGGTAGTCAACATATCGTTGAGCTTGCGGAGGACTTCGTAGGGTACTGTGCAAAGAAGGAGAAGCTCTTCACAAAGGGCTTTTCTTTTTACTATGCCCGATGGTCACCGCGCCAAGGGACGTAATGTTCCACATCTAACTCAAGCCTTGTTCTATACATTTACCTAAATTTATCGGTGACTGATGTGCCGGATTAATTTGGCGCCTTGGAGGTCCTCAAATGCTGATTCACCACACAAACAAAAAATTTGCATGCTGAAAATGTACTATTTAATGTGCAATACAAGCAGAATTTTGCCATAGAGGGAGCCGTACAAGATTTGCACTCTAGCTTCTTCTATATAGAGAGACTAATTTCTCCTCATGCGGAGATACCATGTGCTGGCCTTCATTGACATACGATCATGTACAATATTTAATGAGAAGGCGGGTAGCTTATGTTTTCATGAAAATGTCGAGAATATTGTGAGCAATTAAATAAACCGAGAGATATTCTTTTGTGTAAGCAGCTCAAGTCACGTACAGCTCGTTTCTTCGTGCTTCTTAAGATTACACGAAATAAAAGCGGTACCCTGGAAGTAACTGCACAGCACATCGATATGTCAAAGAAAAGTTCGCATAAATTATTCATAAAAGAAGATATCGCTTGCAGCAGACAGGGCCGTCATGTAGCGTCATATGCGCTCCGGGTAAGGCAGCGCGCACGCCTCATCGCTGGACTTTGGCAATACTTCTTCGAAGAGCCTTGGGCCGCTGATGTCAATGCTTCGACGTCCAATACCCCGAAGTTCGCATCCACTCGTCAAGAAAAGGCGGGGATGAATGCCGCTGTAGCGAAGATCAGCAGCCGCGTGTTTAGCGATCACGCCATGGGCACCTCCAAGCACACGAACGGGCGCACTCTGGGCACAAGTGATGCCGCTGTTCTGCAGCAACAGCCTGGAAAGACCGTTGTCGAGTCGGGTAGCACTTCATCTTTACCGTGCCATGTCGGTGCTCCCACCACCGGATTGGCGGCGGTCCGGCCGAGGAACACCTGAAATAACAGGAAAGGCGTCATTTTGAGTAATTATGGAGAAACCACTAAAGAAGAACCGCTACACAAAGTGGACGCTATATTAGCAAGCACATGCCTGACATCTGCTTAGTGAAGCGATCAGGCTGACGCAGTCCAAACAGTGTTCACCTTTTTCGCATTAAGGCATTCGTTATCAAACTGTGCCCATCGGGAGCCAAAGGAACCAAAAAGTCGGAGTTCTCATTCGACCAATCAGCAGCGGAGCTCGGACTCTTCTGACGTCACCAAAACCACGTCGCTGTCGGCACTGCTAACTGTGGAACACCGTAAATTCCATAAGAGGCGCTCGGATCGTTTTGCGAGTTTGTGGCGCGACCGCGACACGTAGCGGGGGTGGATTAGGGGCCCTTTAAGCGGTGAGCAAGTCTTTCTATACCGTTATAAACGCAACAATATGTAGAATTCAATAAATGGATCGACACGATTTTAAAAGGAGCTAATAATATCTTAATCAAGACCCAGAAGATAAATAGAGCGGGCGGTATGCGTTCGAACCACAGTCTGTGCAGTGGTGGCAGCAGTGCGTACAAAATGGGACGCGCAAGCATATTTTGCGATGTCCATGCAAGCGCAATGTTTTTGAAGAGAGCCCTAACGGCGCCTACGGCGACGGAGCGCTCCTTTCTGCGGTTGGCGCTAACGTTTGCCAGCAATTACCACAGCTGTTTATCAGCGCCAAGGAGCTCTTGTCAAAAGCGTTCCTTGAATTACTGTCGTGGCCTTTTGTCACTTTTTGGGGCAATTTATTTGTTTGTGGGGAATTAAGGCAAGGCTCAACGCACCATAGCGTGCACGTACGGTCGTGTTTGCGCCAAAGGTGTGAAAACCCATGTTTGCTGCAAGCGCGCAAAAAGGTACCCGATCGTCGCTGGAAGACGCGATGCTTCCTGTGGGCCGTTCGGAAGGTAGAATTAAAGAGCACATCGAAAGAGGCCTCAGATTTAGTTTGCGCGTGAACTATACCTATATTTGAGCCGTTGGTGGTTCCGAGAGATCCTGATTCAGCGGTTCTCGCGCGTTCCGATTACTTTCTGGCACACCTGTACACCCCACGTTTTGGAGATCTTTTCCTTATGATACAACGCAAATCATTTTTCGATACTTTGACGGAAACCACACGGTCTTTGTGATGTCCTTGTCGCGCTTCCTACTCTGCTGCAGTGTTGCCAAGTATATTACCATGTCCTGGTAATGGCATACTTGCCAACATATATTACGCTGGTATCAATCGGTTGCGTTTTATACGCTTTTGCACGTATGTCATACATTATAGTATCGCCGATTCGTTTTGCTTTTGTGGTGCAGATAGATTTGTTAGAGCCACCCTTCAGCTCGCTGAGAATTACCCAATTTTTGCAAAGCTCTAACCGATGTTACAATCTTCGTCGCACATGGTATATTTCAGCCAGTGTGGATAGGACGCGTGCGACAACTTAAGTGCTTCTCGTGTATTTAGGCACGCTAGAATAAACATTGAAGTTGATATTATTGCTACGTTGGAGCCTTGCATGTATCCTGGGGGCCTGATATATATCTCATAAAGCACTCGTTCAGTTTTCAATCTTTCTTGGTGCCTGTGCATATTCCTTGCACTTTTTAGGGGCGAACGCATTTCAAGCGAGAAAAGTACACATGAACCGAGCTTTAAGTTGTAATTGCCTATTGCATGAAAGCACCGCTTTCGAACATTATTTTCCAGCGTGAAGAAAGAAAAGAGAAGCATTCCAAATAGAATTCACGCCATTTTCCGGATCATGCAGGTGATTGATTCGGTGGGCGGTGCATCACATCATGAATAAATTTGGAGAGGTATAGTAAAGACCCATATTCCCCAATCTGGTTAGTCCAATGCAGTCTATTTCCGCAGGCTTCTTTCATTCTTTCCTTTCCATTCCATTAAAGATCAATGGGATATTTAGTCCTTCTATTACCCCTCACAGAGACCTTGGGAAACACTCGGTAATGGAGAAATGAAAAAAATAAATGGAAGCAAATCCACGTACGAGAGATGGAAATTTACAAAAGCAGTCATGCAAAACAGTGTAACACATGAAGACCTCGAAAAAAAATGTAAAAATAACGTATCAAGGACTCTAAAGGAAAAAAATAGAATGCGGTTGATGACATACAGGAAAAACGTTAGCACTGCGCGGTTCATTACGTGGCACTGCAATAAACTCTGGCAAAAAACTCCGAGTGACTTGACATAACCGTCGTTATTATTTTCTAAGCTTTCAGTGCTATGCGATTACTTCCCGCTGTTTGTATTTGTATCTGTGCTATCACCTTATATGTTATGCTTACTGTGGTTCAGCGAACAATCTCAAAAATTTTATACATATGTTTTTCCAGGGGAAAGAATGGAATTGCTTAAGGAGCAAGATGCTAGGTTTGGCATATGTCAGTAAATGTGAGAAACATGCTAATAACCTATCTGAATAACAAAATCTGTTCAATCAACATTTGACATAGGAGGGTCGTGCAGTCATAGCCAATGTAGAGCTTTTAGAAATAGAGACCAGTTAGTTGCTTGAAGAGCCGAATTAGTGCCAAATCACTCTTTTGATGCAAAGCACGATGTAGTTCTCTGAATCCCTGCAACATCTGGCGTTTCATCAAAATTAGCACGGCATAAATTTTACAGTGGACACTGCAATAATCGCAACAGGTCAATAGCGAACATTGCACGAACACGTGACTTCCGGCGCTTTTGATTGGCTGAGGTTCTCCTTGATGCGGGAAAAAATCCAGATTTTTTTGTTGCTTCATGGCTTTAAAACGTGACTATTTTTAAAAAAATTAGGCTCACATCGCCATTATCAATACCCAGCAAGCACTATAGGTAGAAAGAAAATCGGTAAACTATAATTATTCTGAGGGCCAGTAACAATGTCCATGACAATGCCTACAATCGCCGTACCTAAAATTTATACAGAATATTTTAGGAGAGAAGCCGCTCAAGGTGCAGGCTTGTCCCTCCACGTTGTCTGTCCGTGCTCACGGCACAGCATCGTCTGCAGTCATGAGAAAGAGCGAACGCCGCGCGTTGACTATGGAAACGCTCTGCGATAAACGCTGTACCAGCTTGCAAGGAACGAGAACGCGCACTCACACGCGGGAGACAACGCCGACTCAGGCAGCGTCTGCTAGCGAGTTATAAGAAACCGGCTGTTCGCGCTGCACAACCGTTCAACGGCCAGCCCATATATATAGGCACTGGATCTCGACTTGCAATGTAGTGGCGGTGGGAGATTTCTCTTGTGCGTAGTTGAACAATAAAGATCCGCGGCGTACGCATTAACTAACGGTAATTCGGAGCTCGGCACTATCTACGACGTCGGAGCGCAGTGACATCATAAAGATCAGGAGCATGAACGACAAGGCGTGTGCAATTATACACACGCGTTGTCACTCATTTACATGCGTGAGTGGGCAATGTCACGAGGTGATTTATCGAAACACCGAACGAACCCCAGTCCCACTCGTCATGATTCACTTCGTGGAGATGTGTGCATTTTTTATGAAACTTTGAAAGCGCCTTTTGAACAGTGTTGTACGGAACGTCGTTCCAAGGAACGACGTTCCTGGAACGAGTTCCTTTTGGGAGGAACGATGGAACGCCATCGTTCCTTTAGGGTTTGGTGGAACTGTAACGGGAACGCGTTACATTTACGAAGGAACGGCAAAGGGAACGGCGTTCCGTCTGTACACATTCCACTCCACGATGATCGCACATACGCAGCATATCACGCAGGGCGGATAGGCTGGACTTCAACAAGCCCTCCCTGAAGTCCCCGTTTTCGGCAGCTTAGAACACATGTGATAAAACGTAGGTTACGCGTTTAGGCGATGTGGCGTTCCGTTACACAACTCCACCTCTTATGTCAAAAACAGATGATCATTATTACGACCTTTTCAATGGTCACAGTAAAGCTTTTAAGCTGTCATGGTAAAGTCAGCCATCGGTTAAACCTGTGATTTTAAGAAAACTAGGCATGCTCCATCACAGCCGACTTGCTCTCTGCTTGTTGCCTTTAATTATAATTTTATATCTGTTAACAGGCTTGTTCGAAAACGGGACAATCTTGGTTACCTTTCGCAAGAATTCTGCAGTTAGCACAACTTTGCTCAGCAACATCGGCTGACATGCAGTCACACAAATCGTTTGTCAATTCATCGCGTAGCTGCCTTCCAGGCTACAACTTCCCTATTCAGCGGATCAAGCAACTCTTCTCTGCAGTTTATGCTTGTAGCTCTCTCGTGCGACGTCGTCGACCCCCTTCATGTAGTCGCTAGACATCGCTCTAAACACATTTGAACGAATGCGCCAGAATTATTTGAGCAACAAGCTCAAATGCACCAGAGGCAAACACCGTCGAGTCCATTG
This sequence comes from Hyalomma asiaticum, assembly GCA_013339685.2. Taxonomy (NCBI): domain Eukaryota; kingdom Metazoa; phylum Arthropoda; class Arachnida; order Ixodida; family Ixodidae; genus Hyalomma; species Hyalomma asiaticum. The sequence continues at coordinate 84,741,107 of CM023481.1, read as the reverse complement.
AAAATGTATTACCGGAAGTGCCGCACCGGAAGTCTTCTTGGCCACACCGTTCGGCGCATTCCTGTTTGTTTACAAACAGCGAACCCGTCTATAATAACCGACAACACGAATGCTCGCCTGTTTGCCTACTGTACAACACAGACAAAGGCCACGAGCTATATGTCATTCCTAACTCTATTGAAGATGCGTCGTGAACAGGCTTTGCGTTTACCCTCGTTAGGTCGTGGATGTATGTTTCGCGAGAAGGGCCACACCATGTAGGTCACCCTCGTCTCCTTGCGTCAGTAGCATCCGCCGTTCCTGCATTATCGTGAGAGCCACACCGACCTTTAAAGGATTCACCTCGTCCAGGAAAATAACTGTAGCAGACGTAAAAGGAGAGGACGGGCGATGTTGTAGCGGAGCGATGAGGTAGTCAACATATCGTTGAGCTTGCGGAGGACTTCGTAGGGTACTGTGCAAAGAAGGAGAAGCTCTTCACAAAGGGCTTTTCTTTTTACTATGCCCGATGGTCACCGCGCCAAGGGACGTAATGTTCCACATCTAACTCAAGCCTTGTTCTATACATTTACCTAAATTTATCGGTGACTGATGTGCCGGATTAATTTGGCGCCTTGGAGGTCCTCAAATGCTGATTCACCACACAAACAAAAAATTTGCATGCTGAAAATGTACTATTTAATGTGCAATACAAGCAGAATTTTGCCATAGAGGGAGCCGTACAAGATTTGCACTCTAGCTTCTTCTATATAGAGAGACTAATTTCTCCTCATGCGGAGATACCATGTGCTGGCCTTCATTGACATACGATCATGTACAATATTTAATGAGAAGGCGGGTAGCTTATGTTTTCATGAAAATGTCGAGAATATTGTGAGCAATTAAATAAACCGAGAGATATTCTTTTGTGTAAGCAGCTCAAGTCACGTACAGCTCGTTTCTTCGTGCTTCTTAAGATTACACGAAATAAAAGCGGTACCCTGGAAGTAACTGCACAGCACATCGATAACCAGAACTTATATTTTTCAGGATATGTCAAAGAAAAGTTCGCATAAATTATTCATAAAAGAAGATATCGCTTGCAGCAGACAGGGCCGTCATGTAGCGTCATATGCGCTCCGGGTAAGGCAGCGCGCACGCCTCATCGCTGGACTTTGGCAATACTTCTTCGAAGAGCCTTGGGCCGCTGATGTCAATGCTTCGACGTCCAATACCCCGAAGTTCGCATCCACTCGTCAAGAAAAGGCGGGGATGAATGCCGCTGTAGCGAAGATCAGCAGCCGCGTGTTTAGCGATCACGCCATGGGCACCTCCAAGCACACGAACGGGCGCACTCTGGGCACAAGTGATGCCGCTGTTCTGCAGCAACAGCCTGGAAAGACCGTTGTCGAGTCGGGTAGCACTTCATCTTTACCGTGCCATGTCGGTGCTCCCACCACCGGATTGGCGGCGGTCCGGCCGAGGAACACCTGAAATAACAGGAAAGGCGTCATTTTGAGTAATTATGGAGAACCACTAAAGAAGAACCGCTACACAAAGTGGACGCTATATTAGCAAGCACATGCCTGACATCTGCTTAGTGAAGCGATCAGGCTGACGCAGTCCAAACAGTGTTCACCTTTTTCGCATTAAGGCATTCGTTATCAAACTGTGCCCATCGGGAGCCAAAGGAACCAAAAAGTCGGAGTTCTCATTCGACCAATCAGCAGCGGAGCTCGGACTCTTCTGACGTCACCAAAACCACGTCGCTGTCGGCACTGCTAACTGTGGAACACCGTAAATTCCATAAGAGGCGCTCGGATCGTTTTGCGAGTTTGTGGCGCGACTGCGGCACGTAGCGGGGGTAGACCTTTAAGCGGTGAGCAAGTCTTTCTATACCGTTATAAACGCAACAATATGTAGAATTCAATAAATGGATCGACACGATTTTAAAAGGAGCTAATAATATCTTAATCAAGACCCAGAAGATAAATAGAGCGGGCGGTATGCGTTCGAACCACAGTCTGTGCAGTGGTGGCAGCAGTGCGTACAAAATGGGACGCGCAAGCATATTTTGCGATGTCCATGCAAGCGCAATGTTTTTGAAGAGAGCCCTAACGGCGCCTACGGCGACGGAGCGCTCCTTTCTGCGGTTGGCGCTAACGTTTGCCAGCAATTACCACAGCTGTTTATCAGCGCCAAGGAGCTCTTGTCAAAAGCGTTCCTTGAATTACTGTCGTGGCCTTTTGTCACTTTTTGGGGCAATTTATTTGTTTGTGGGGAATTAAGGCAAGGCTCAACGCACCATAGCGTGCACGTACGGTCGTGTTTGCGCCAAAGGTGTGAAAACCCATGTTTGCTGCAAGCGCGCAAAAAGGTACCCGATCGTCGCTGGAAGACGCGATGCTTCCTGTGGGCCGTTCGGAAGGTAGAATTAAAGAGCACATCGAAAGAGGCCTCAGATTTAGTTTGCGCGTGAACTATACCTATATTTGAGCCGTTGGTGGTTCCGAGAGATCCTGATTCAGCGGTTCTCGCGCGTTCCGATTACTTTCTGGCACACCTGTACACCCCACGTTTTGGAGATCTTTTCCTTATGATACAACGCAAATCATTTTTCGATACTTTGACGGAAACCACACGGTCTTTGTGATGTCCTTGTCGCGCTTCCTACTCTGCTGCAGTGTTGCCAAGTATATTACCATGTCCTGGTAATGGCATACTTGCCAACATATATTACGCTGGTATCAATCGGTTGCGTTTTATACGCTTTTGCACGTATGTCATACATTATAGTATCGCCGATTCGTTTTGCTTTTGTGGTGCAGATAGATTTGTTAGAGCCACCCTTCAGCTCGCTGAGAATTACCCAATTTTTGCAAAGCTCTAACCGATGTTACAATCTTCGTCGCACATGGTATATTTCAGCCAGTGTGGATAGGACGCGTGCGACAACTTAAGTGCTTCTCGTGTATTTAGGCACGCTAGAATAAACATTGAAGTTGATATTATTGCTACGTTGGAGCCTTGCATGTATCCTGGGTGCCTGATATATATCTCATAAAGCACTCGTTCAGTTTTCAATCTTTCTTGGTGCCTGTGCATATTCCTTGCACTTTTTAGGGGCGAACGCATTTCAAGCGAGAAAAGTACACATGAACCGAGCTTTAAGTTGTAATTGCCTATTGCATGAAAGCACCGCTTTCGAACATTATTTTCCAGCGTGAAGAAAGAAAAGAGAAGCATTCCAAAGAGAATTCACGCCATTTTCCGGATCATGCAGGTGATTGATTCGGTGGGCGGTGCATCACATCATGAATAAATTTGGAGAGGTATAGTAAAGACCCATATTCCCCAATCTGGTTAGTCCAATGCAGTCTATTTCCGCAGGCTTCTTTCATTCTTTCCTTTCCATTCCATTAAAGATCAACGGGATATTTAGTCCTTCTATTACCCCTCACAGAGACCTTGGGAAACACTCGGTAATGGAGAAATGAAAAAAATAAATGGAAGCAAATCCACGTACGAGAGATGGAAATTTACAAAAGCAGTCATGCAAAACAGTGTAACACATGAAGACCTCGAAAAAAAATGTAAAAATAACGTATCAAGGACTCTAAAGGAAAAAAATAGAATGCGGTTGATGACATACAGGAAAAACGTTAGCACTGCGCGGTTCATTACGTGGCACTGCAATAAACTCTGGCAAAAAACTCCGAGTGACTTGACATAACCGTCGTTATTATTTTCTAAGCTTTCAGTGCTATGCGATTACTTCCCGCTGTTTGTATTTGTATCTGTGCTATCACCTTATATGTTATGCTTACTGTGGTTCAGCGAACAATCTCAAAAATTTTTATACATATGTTTTTCCAGGGGAAAGAATGGAATTGCTTAAGGAGCAAGATGCTAGGTTTGGCATATGTCAGTAAATGTGAGAAACATGCTAATAACCTATCTGAATAACAAAATCTGTTCAATCAACATTTGACATAGGAGGGTCGTGCAGTCATAGCCAATGTAGAGCTTTTAGAAATAGAGACCAGTTAGTTGCTTGAAGAGCCGAATTAGTGCCAAATCACTCTTTTGATGCAAAGCACGATGTAGTTCTCTGAATCCCTGCAACATCTGGCGTTTCATCAAAATTAGCACGGCATAAATTTTACAGTGGACACTGCAATAATCGCAACAGGTCAATAGCGAACATTGCACGAACACGTGACTTCCGGCGCTTTTGATTGGCTGAGGTTCTCCTTGATGCGGGAAAAAATCCAGATTTTTTTGTTGCTTCATGGCTTTAAAACGTGACTATTTTTAAAAAAATTAGGCTCACATCGCCATTATCAATACCCAGCAAGCACTATAGGTAGAAAGAAAATCGGTAAACTATAATTATTCTGAGGGCCAGTAACAATGTCCATGACAATGCCTACAATCGCCGTACCTAAAATTTATACAGAATATTTTAGGAGAGAAGCCGCTCAAGGTGCAGGCTTGTCCCTCCACGTTGTCTGTCCGTGCTCACGGCACAGCATCGTCTGCAGTCATGAGAAAGAGCGAACGCCGCGCGTTGACTATGGAAACGCTCTGCGATAAACGCTGTACCAGCTTGCAAGGAACGAGAACGCGCACTCACACGCGGGAGACAACGCCGACTCAGGCAGCGTCTGCTAGCGAGTTATAAGAAACCGGCTGTTCGCGCTGCACAACCGTTCAACGGCCAGCCCATATATATAGGCACTGGATCTCGACTTGCAATGTAGTGGCGGTGGGAGATTTCTCTTGTGCGTAGTTGAACAATAAAGATCCGCGGCGTACGCATTAACTAACGGTAATTCGGAGCTCGGCACTATCTACGACGTCGGAGCGCAGTGACATCATAAAGATCAGGAGCATGAACGACAAGGCGTGTGCAATTATACACACGCGTTGTCACTCATTTACATGCGTGAGTGGGCAATGTCACGGGTGATTTATCGAAACACCGAACGAACCCCAGTCCCACTCGTCATGATTCACTTCGTGGAGATGTGTGCATTTTTTTATGAAACTTTGAAAGCGCCTTTTGAACAGTGTTGTACGGAACGTCGTTCCAAGGAACGACGTTCCTGGAACGAGTTCCTTTTGGGAGGAACGATGGAACGCCATCGTTCCTTTAGGGGTTGGTGGAACTGTAACGGGAACGCGTTACATTTACGAAGGAACGGCAAAGGGAACGGCGTTCCGTCTGTACACATTCCACTCCACGATGATCGCACATACGCAGCATATCACGCAGGGCGGATAGGCTGGACTTCAACAAGCCCTCCCTGAAGTCCCCGTTTTCCTGCCGCCACTATCGCTCCCTCATAGAAAATCACGCGCGAAAACGCCATTGTATTGCGGTTTCGATGATTCGACGAGGGTGACGCTTTCCCTTCACTGCGGCCGCACGACGTCAGGGTATCCCACTACTCCTTCGCGGTGGCCGCTTACAGTGGCCGCTGGACAAAGTTTCGGGCTGTCAGCCAGCCCTGTATTGGTGCACAGCAACACGGCAGGAGCTACATGCAACAGCAAAGTTACTTTTTTCGTCCCTCCCTTATGATATCCCGCCGCCAGGGCTCCCTGCGAACTAAAACACTGTCAACGCGTGCTTTATTATATCGCGTCTCCCAGCATTGACTCTGCTAACGCGGTTACGGCCATGGTTGTCCATACTTGTAAGACACTCTTTGCATCAGTCTCTTAAAGATATTTTAGTTGAACTGAACGGGTCACGCCTTAATTTGGCGTCAACAGCCCTATGCCTTCGGCAAAAAGCAGAAACGAGTCTTTTTGAAAGGATATATACACGTGCTAAGGCGAACATGTGCTGAACATGCTTACGTGCGTGCGTGCGTGTTTGTAATATTGAGCGAAGATAACATCGCTCTAACCCGGACCTGGTTACTTATGGTCGGTGATGCTAAGCCTGTTTCAAATAAAAACCATAGTTTTATTGCTATTACTACGCGACCAGAGGGTATAGCTACACAGGAATAACCAAACATTTTAACGCACAGCATGCACCCGTGTACTTTACAATTATGCTTGTGTGGTGTGGGTCATTGTCGGTTGGCGTCCCGTCAAATTATGCACGTAAGGCTATTTATTTTCGTGTTTATTTCCTGCACCACAACAGCATTTCATCCTTGCCTTAATGTCGGTGTGCCTCCGAAATGAACAGGCAAATGATGCTTATTGCTAATGACACGAAGAAAAGAAAACAGCCCCGCGTTAGTTAATTCGGCGGTAAACGCACAAAATAGAAATGTTAAAATTCCTCATACCGGCATACTCAACGCAGCTATAATTAACAACAAAAGTACAGTATATCACAAATACTTTAAAGCGATGAGAATTATAGTAAAAGCAATATATCCAGATCTGCCGATTAGTTTATTAAAATGCTACAAGGGCTACCAATTTTGAGCACAATCGTTTAGGACCGGGAATACTGAAGACGTCAGGGTATTTGTTCGAGTATTTGCGCGCAATGCCATCAGTCAGGCACAAACTTTTATATGCTATCCTAAATCAAAAGGTCTGTTACTAGCTTTCAGTGTCAGATGCACCGCTGTTACATGCATGGGTGCGTATGAGTAACTACCTATTTGCACATTGGAGGCGCAGTATGTTGGGTACGCGTCTGAAGACTGAAGTGGAAAGTGCCATACGTGTCGCACTTGTAAAAGACTATATAGCCAAAGTTGCAGTGGAGTTGTCCGTAGTATGTTCGGTGCTCCTTGAAAATATATGCCTTGGAGCGTTTCGTTGGATGTTTCTTTGTCTCCAGATATGTCGCTGGTGACGTTGAAATTCTGGAAATATGCATAGGTCGATGCGAGATTTAATATGGTCACTTTAGTTTGCCTCAGTATTAACCTTGAATTTTAGAAATCAAATGTAACGTTAATGTAACGACAAGTTCCAATTTTCGAAATGTAAATGGAACGCGTTCCTTTTCTATTAAAGGAACTTGTAACGGGAACTCGTTACAAAATTGTGAAGGAACGAGGAACGAGTTTTCGTTCCTGTTTTGAAGGAACGTGTGCAACACTGCTTTTGAAACAACCTGGGCTTATGCATGCAGTTTGTCAATGGTGGATATTCAAACTTTTGAGCGCCATCTGCGGACATGTCCGTAAGAGTTAATCCCCATGTTCATAAGGGCGTCGGAACCGAAACTTGTGGTATCTCGGCCAGTATCAGCTGCTGCTTGCTTCTTTGCCTAGTCGCTCCGCAATGTTTTCGCACCGCTTGCTGCCTTGGTGCACGGAGCGTGTATCCGTGACACACTGGGAACAACGTAAAACTTTTTTAACGAAACACCTTTTTTGAAGGACGAAAAACATTCTGCCACTGCCGCGTAGGTGGCCTCATCAACGGTATTAGCATTGCGAATGTTTTGAACGACAGTCGACCGGCGTAAAATCCCCAATTGTCCTCGTTTCTATTTACCCCGTGAATATGATTTGACTTTCCAGCGACAAAATCCTTGAAAGATTTAAGATAGGCGCAGAGTTGACAAATTTCTGACGGACTGCTGCATCACACACCATCGATAGAGAATGATAACGCTCTTTTTGCTCGCAGTATTGCTTTTCTTGGACGAAAGTGAGTGTTCGCGAGAATAAATATCCATACGACGATGGCGTGGTTCGAGTGTACACATTACTTTAGTTGTTTCGAAATATGCAGTGTGTGTATTCTGTGTGTACTCGGGAGCACTTCTAAGAACATCTATTTATGAGTTCAATAAACATGCGACGGAGGTTGGAAGTTTCCTGACGCTGCTTCACGAATCGACGTTCATGAAAGGTAGGTTCTGTTATGTCATTAAAAACTACGCACTGCACGCGCCATGGTGCGAAATGATTGAATAACCTAACAAGATGTGCACTCCTTTTCTACCTGCTGTGTTCTTATTTGTTGTCTTTAATGTGAATTACATGGTAGGTAGCTAGAATTATTTGCGGTCAAGCTCCGGCCGTCCATCAGCGAGATCACGGCTTAGTGCTGCAGGAAGCCGTCGGGGCCACCTCCCAGCTGCATCGCACTGCCCCCGTCAACCTGATACGCCGTGCCCTTCACCAGCTGCTTAGCGGCCATAAAGCGAAAGTAAAGAATTCTGCTGCGAGTTGAACGTCAAAAGGGACACGGACAAATGCAACTGACGTACACACCCTGGCGCTAGTACGTCTCTTGATTTTGTCCGTGTCCCTTTTACGCCCTTAGCTTGCACTAGAATGAACAACCTGCATCGCCATCCTCGTCGAATGTAAAGAAATTTAAAAGCGCTGGGAAAATTCAACTACAGAACGCTTGCACGTAAGGCAATACGGCGGTCGTCTTGTTTCTTCTGAGTCCCGTATTTCCCTCTCTATAGTGCCCTTATTCGCAAAAGAGAGCTGCGGAGAGAGAGTGGTTGAGCTGAGCTTGTCGATACTCTTTATCTTATTTTTTCAAGAACCAACTGAGTACATTGACTGCTAGGCGACCGTCCGCCCTTTATTAAGGAAAAAAAAAAGGGGGGGGGGGGGTTCGTCCTATGACAGACGTATGTGTTACATGCACTAATCCCATCAGCAGATCTAGTGCTCACTTCAACAGACGTAGCGTGAGCGAAGTGCACTAGGGGATCAGCGTTGAAGTAGGACGGGCGGCACGTGAAAACTCAGACATACAGCAGTGCGATTTTTCCAAGACGTTAACGGCACCCCGATCATGTGTCCACCGATTGCTTCCCTCGAGAAAACGTCACACACGCAACTCTGTAGCTGGATAAACATGTGTTGGAAAGCAGCATATAACGACGCTCAGAAAAAACACGGTATTGATATCTTGCACGTCTTCCTAACTGCAGAACCGAAGGTCGCGGGATCGAATCCCGGCCGCGGCGGCTGCATTTCGATGGAGGCGAAATGTTGAGGCCCGTGTGTACTGTGCGATGTCAGTGCACGTTAAGGAACCCCAGGTGGTCGAAATTTCCCGAGCCCTCCACTACGGCGTCTCTCAATCAGAACAGGTTTTGGGACGTTAAACCCCACAAATCAATGAATGCACGTCTTTCTAATCCAACTGGCAAAGAACTTGGGACATTGTATCGTCATACGAACTTAATTATTTGGATATTTTACACTTGCACCTCCTCGATAACCAAGAACTAATTTCCACAAACGCTTCCCTCACATCCAAAGTACGCGTCGCAAATAAAGAACAAATTTCTGCGCACTATTTCCACTGGGAAGCAGTACGCCTGTAGTAGCTGCCTTCCATGATGTGTATTTAAGAGTTCAAGACATTGTTACTGTGTTCTCGTCGACATTTGCAAGCGCAGGGAGGTGCACTGGCCTTTCGTAGCTGGCATTTTCAGGAAACCGCGTTCTCTTGATGAGAAAGCACCATCACTGACAGCCTTCGAGTGTCTCCTAATGCTAGCGCTAGCAGACGATACCGCGACTGCACCCTAAAGAACATGGCGGGCGCACCCAGTGTTGTCAGATCACAGTGCATTATGGATATCACTGTCTACTCAAATGAAAGAGCTGAAAAACCACAGCGCCGATGTATTCTACCTGTACGTTTTAAAAAGAACCAAATATGAAGCAAGGCGTTATGATGTTATGTTAAATCTAACTTTCCACACTACTAAGAAAACCTTACGCATTCCCCCGATAAATTCGCAACAAATTGTTGAACGTTTACCAGCTGTGAGCGTCCAACCACTCTATGTGCAACTCGCACCTGCAGGTGCACGTCAGTGCAATTTATTTACAGGCTGCCTCATTTCAGAGTATGATCACAATCCGGGCCAAGTGAATACTTAAGAATTAACGCAGCGGCTGACTTCATGTGTTTCTGTTTCGCTGAAGTATGGCTTACCTGGCATGCACCCATATATGGCAAGGGCTTGGAGGCACGCAGCCGTACGTCGCTTCTTACGGCCTCGATGAGATTCAGCTTCGTCAAACAGTGGAGCTGCTGGCCCCGTGGGTGGTTGTGGAATGTCCAGACCAAGAGGCGGAGGCTGAACGCCTGTGATGTTGCTTCGCTGTGGTCCATCGAGCCACGGGCCATTGGATTCCCGAAAACTGCGCTTACAACATGCAAAACAAATTAAATAGTGGAATAGGTTTACACTGCGCTCGCTCTCCAAAAGTAGAATTTACGAAGCCATGCCACCGCTTTAACGTGCCATTTTATGGCTAGTTCTGGGAAAAAAAATGTCGTTGTGTCTACCGGCCATCACCGATAGAATCAAAATAAAGTCTGATGCCGCCCAATTCCTACGCTTAGTTACCATGGAAATGTGGTTAGCAATACCAAACGACTCGATAAAGTCCACTGGTCTATCACTTTCAAAAAAGAAAATATTTTCTGCATAGCTAAATTATGTTTCCTGCAGTGTTTAATTTTTTATAACGCCTCTAAAGCATCCGGACCTATATAATAATAATAATAATAATAATAATAATAATAATAATAATAATAGCTTCAAAGGGTATTTCACGTGTCAATACCGCCAGTGCTCATGAGGCCCGCATTGCAGTGGACGGTTTTGTAGCAATTTCAACCCCCTGGGTGTCTTTAACACATAAGCTTAGGGATATACACGGGTGCTTTCGCATTTTCACGCCATCGAAGTTTTACTGCTGCGTCCACTGTGCCTGATACAAAAGCATCAAATGTATACTGAATGCAAACGCGCATGGCTGTCAGAACAAAAAAAAAAGAGCCTATTCCTATTGACTGCGACGCCAAGTCAAATGCGCGCGTTGTCGCGGAAGACCGCGAACGGAGGAACACATACGACGCCATCGCGGCATAACGGCATTGCAGGTAAGGTATACGTTGCCGTCGCTTAATTGCGCCTGGTTGCATTGTTCGCGCGTTCCTTATCGAGAAAGCACTTGCTTCCGCCCAAACTCTTTCCTATCGTTCACTTACTTCTTTCCTACGGAAAGAGGAGCGGGAGCTTAGGTAATTACAATGAAAGAGCTTACAATGAAAAGAGTTTGGGACAGCACGACTGGCAATGTAAATTTTTGTCCATGTAGCATGAAGACAAAGTAAGTGCACACGGGATAGTGCCTAGCCGTTGCAAGTCGTCCGAAAAGCTTCTCATCCTTAATTGCCGCCGCTTTCGCAGTGCCTCATTCTGCTGGACGTCGGTGGGAAGCTGTTCTGGCACAACAGGCTGTTGATGATTGCTGGCTCAGATGCTGATATGAATTTCAATGCATTTCCATCCACAGCTCATAAGAAGTATGTAGTGGTCCTGAAGCATTCTTTGACCCACCACCACTGGGTACGCACGTTAAGAGATAGAAGTACGTGTACACCCACATTTGGTTTGGATTAAAGAGCATCCCATTCGGAAAGTTGGCTAAATAAAAGCGCATTTTCTCGTGCAGGTTTTCATAGGATGTACTGAGCAGGATCTTACTGTGACGAAGTTCTAGAAATACGCTGATACAGCGGGCCGACAGTGCAGAACAATTAGAAATGTATATATTGTGAAGAAACTCTGCTAAGATGTTATATCGCGTCACGGCCGATCAATCTTATGATGTCGCCTAAGTGCGCATCAAGTTATTATGCTGGGCTGTGTGACAAAGTGGAAAGCCGCGGAACTTGCGTACATAACTTACGAAAACGAACAAGGTGGTTAAGACGAATACATTTAGTTACCACTGCAATGCGCCTGACAAGGATGCGCAAGACGCATTTCATACATGTGATTTTGACCTTTAAAATTATACACCTCTCATAAAAGCGTGTAACTGCGGCTGCCAAGTATTATTAGTCCTCTCACAAAATTTATGAAGCGCAATTAAAGCAGTTGCATTGGAACAGAAATGCAACAATAGCAATCCAACCATGATATTCTCGTAGGGTGAGGCCTTTTGACAGCACAACCTCGGCTACCAAACGCTCACGCCGAAATCCAACCGAATCTAGCGGTGGCTACTGTTCAGTTTGTCCTGGTTACTATACTGCTCATTGTTTGTATGTAGTACAGCATTTTCTTGAGATATACGTGCGAAATCACTGTACACACTGTTGTGGAGGGCACTGGAAATTCACCACTTAGGGTTATATAACGTGGACTGATTACTAGCGCACAGGCCTCCGGTATCTTCGCCTTCATAGCGAAAGTAGCTAATGCGACAGGGTTCGAAGCTATGTTTTTCGAACATTTTTTGCAAGATGTTGCTAAAAATAGACAATACAATATTTGCTTAGCGCTAAAGTACACCCGTTAATGCGATTTTCTCCAGAGCACTGAAAAATGTCTGTTTTTATCTTATTAAATATAATAGCACAGCAATAATGTACTTCATCTTTTTAAATAAGTATATTTCATCACGCTGTAATACACAGAGAAGGTGAGCATATACGTACCTGCATATTCGCGGATGTCTACAGATGCTTGGGCCACCTCGCAGTGGCGCGACGGTTCTCCCCTGGCAGATGCCCTTGGCGTCTTGCGTGGATTTCGCCGGATGCCCTTCTCGAACACCTCCGTGATGAGCGAGTCACACGTAGCCTCCCTGAACAGTCGTGTCCAGTATACCGCGTAACTGTTATAAGCGTATTCGTCGCATTTGTCAGTGTGCTAGAACATGCAAAGTTGTTTCGAGTCACGCTGCTGTCAACAGTTCGAATTTCTACGTTCTCCCCGTTAGGCGTATGCATGGGGAGGGAAATGTTACAAACGCATAACACACGTCTTCAAAGCATGTCCAGTGAAGGCACAACTAAAGAACATATACGAGTCTAGTCCATCCTTGAAACATGCGTGTGCAACACTGGAAATGTTGAAGGTGCTTATGAATGTTACAAAAATTTGAAAAATAGGTAACCTAGTTAGGTTCCGGAGGGATCAATTATTTTAATAGCAAAACTGTTTATCGCAAGCCATCAGTAATAGCTGCAGCAAAAACTATGCACCGCACTATCCACCCAAACAGAGAATCGGGAATGATTTTTTCCCGTGGCTTTAATAACGTAAAATATTCCCATTCGCCGCGTAGTCGTAATGATTGTGCGCACTCAAAAATCTCAAATTAGCGCGAACCTGTATAAGTCACGTTTTCTCTCGTACCTGGAACCGATAGCTGTCAGGTGCACGCCACCAAGCATTCCGCAAGACAGTGGTCTGGTGCTGGACTGGTAGTGGCTCTCGTCGACACTCACGAGGACTAGGAGCTCGCCATCAACGTTCGGGAATAGTTTTGCTCGATGCCCAGTGTAGCTGTCGCAAGTGAGTCGCTCGCTCTTGGTCCACGGCTTTACCACAATGTCGACGTTCTCCGGAAGCATGGCCTCGATTGCCAAGAAGCTGGGCACGCACAGAACGTCCTCTCGGGTTTCACCTGGAGGCATGACGATATTCATCGACAAATGCGGCTCGTAGGACGACACGGCCTGGGAGAAGCTTGAAGCGAAACGATGGAGGAGGCTGCTGATTCCAGCGCAGTTATCCGAATCTATTCCTGCAGCTTATAGTAGGCCTAAATCGTTGCCGAGCTCATGAGATGGCACAAAATGCGTTCGGTGCTGCAGACTGCGCGTTCGGAAGAGCGATGACGAATCTGCTACGCCACGTGAACCTTGGCGCGAGCACGCGACGGTCCCCGTGTCGTTCCTTTTTTTCTTTTTCCTCTCTTCAATATTTATGTTCGTGCGGGGACCGCCTTTCGAGATGATCTTCGTGTGCTGCATGCCGGATTGAAAAACGACCGAGTGGGCAACATTGCCGACAGGTAACCACATAAATAATTTCTGTTTAAATCTAATTGTTTAGACTATATAGCTTGCGAGTTTTCTGTCTTGCTTGCTTCGAATGCATTTAAACGCGAAGTATGTTTTGTCGAGGCGGAACTTTCACCGTTACACTATCTATCTATCTATCTATCTATCTATCTATCTATCTATCTATCTATCTATCTATCTATCTATCTATCTATCTATCTATCTATCTATCTATCTATCTATCTATCTATCTATCTATCTATCTATCTATCTATCTATCTATCTATCTATCTATCTATCTATCTATCTATCTATCTATCTATCTATCTATCTATCTATCTATCTATCTATCTATCTATCTATCTATCTATCTATCTATCTATCTATCTATCTATCTATCTATCTATCTATCTATCTATCTATCTATCTATCTATCTATCTATCTATCTATCTATCTATCTATCTATCTATCTATCTATCTATCTATCTATCTATCTATCTATCTATCTATCTATCTATCTATCTATCTATCTATCTATCTATCTATCTATCTATCTATCTATCTATCTATCTATCTATCTATCTATCTATCTATCTATCTATCTATCTATCTATCTATCTATCTATCTATCTATCTATCTATCTATCTATCTATCTATCTATCTATCTATCTATCTATCTATCTATCTATCTATCTATCTATCTATCTATCTATCTATCTATCTATCTATCTATCTATCTATCTATCTATCTATCTATCTATCTATCTATCTATCTATCTATCTATCTATCTATCTATCTATCTATCTATCTATCTATCTATCTATCTATCTATCTATCTATCTATCTATCTATCTATCTATCTATCTATCTATCTATCTATCTATCTATCTATCTATCTATCTATCTATCTATCTATCTATCTATCTATCTATCTATCTATCTATCTATCTATCTATCTATCTATCTATCTATCTATCTATCTATCTATCTATCTATCTATCTATCTATCTATCTATCTATCTATCTATCTATCTATCTATCTATCTATCTATCTATCTATCTATCTATCTATCTATCTATCTATCTATCTATCTATCTATCTATCTATCTATCTATCTATCTATCTATCTATCTATCTATCTATCTATCTATCTATCTATCTATCTATCTATCTATCTATCTATCTATCTATCTATCTATTCTATCTATCATAATCGTGCTGCGCGTCTCATGTTAATGTCACAATATATTATTCTTCCGTAGTGGAAAGCGCCGAATGTTTGACCTCGCACATGGGGTCCTCTAGTCCGCACGGCTGACACGCATTACACGGGCTTCCATGTTTTTGCCTCCATCGAGTATGGGACCAGCGCAGCAGGGTTGGTATCCACGTCTTTCGTGCCAAACATGAAAGGCCATTACCGCAAGGCTATCGTTACGGATAAACTGTACGGAGGCCAATAAGGAATAAGGTAGGCCGTAATGCGTGAGCGTGCGACTTTGACTGCCGCCTCTTTAGACGCGCTGAAATTTACTTGTTTCTAGGACATCGTAGGCGTGGAGCCAAGATTATCAAGGAGCCGGATCCGCTGCTTTTTGTCTGTAGGGTTGTGGTATGTGCGGGAGTATACGTTGCGTAAGTTCTTGCAGGTGGTAAGAAGACGTGCACTTTGGTCGCGTTGAGCGTTGGCAGCAACGCGTTACAAGAAACGGCGTTATCGGGAACGTGTTACATTTTTCGATAACTTTACAAATTGCTCGAGCGTTGCTTTTTCAGAACTGTAACAGGTAAGATACTAACGTCAACATTTCTTGGTAACGTGAGGTGTCACGTTACTCGAAGCTTTTTATTGCGCTAACCTCAAGTTTATCGTTTAAAGATCGACCGAAAATTGACAAAGTCGAGCGTAAAGTGAAAAACTTCCGTCTTATTCACCTGATATGCGCCAAAATTGCCGTGGAAGCGTATGGTTGTCTCACTAACATTTTTTAAGGTGTCGCAAAATACTGCCCACTTTCTCGCAGAACCTGGCATCGAGCGAGAGACGATGCGCTGAAAATAAACCAAGGAAGAAAAAGGCCGCATTTATGCTCATTTCTAACTGCGCCTCTTGAATGAGAATATATTGCTGTTTTAATCAGCCTTGGTTCTGGCCTGCTGGTTGAACCTCTGCTGGTGTTTTGCTAGTGCACCGAAGGAATCTAAAACCTAATTGTGCAAGCTAATGGCGGGATTATTTTCAGGGAACTGATACGTCGGTTCATCTTTCCTGGCGATCGCCTCCCGTGTCTCGCAGCTCGGTATCGGTGACATAAAGGTCGCGACATCAAAAATATGATATGTTCGTCAGTTACGTCGTTTTTAACTATAATAAATTCTCGTATGGCGTACACTCTTACGGCTTCACCAGGGGTGAAAGAGGGCAAGAAATCACATGAGAAATGTTGTTTTGTGGGGTTTTACGTCCCAAAACCAGTTCTGATTATGAGAGACGCCGTAGTGGAGGGCTCCGGGAATTTCGACCACTTGGGGTTCTTTAACGTGCACTGACATCGCACAGCACACGGGCCTCAACATTTCGCCTCCATCGAAATGCAGCCGCCGCGGCCGGGATTCGATCCCGCGACCCTCGGATCAGCAGCCGAGTACCTTAGCCACTAGACCACCGTGGCGGGGCACATGAGAAATGTGAAAATGATTTTTGTTGGTTGTTTCTTAAGATTCCGAGTATCACGTTGGGGTTAAAATATTTAGTTACCCCGCCAAGAATTTACAATTATAATAGCAATAATTAAAATATTCATTCGATGCTGGTTACTCATAACAGTGGCCGTGTGTCCGTTCTGATTTGAGTGAACAGGATGGTGTTCGGAAAGCAGGTAGATGCTGCCTCTAGATGCGCAAGTTTATAATCATTTGTATACGAACCTGCCATCTTCCTAATATACAGGTGGGTGGAGGGATGTGTTGAGTTTGGTTGTCTGCGGACATAAATAGATGCCGTTTGGTTCGACGATGTCTCAGGTTTATTTTAGCCTAAAGTCTGACAGGCTGGCGCTGAAACGTCTCTTAAAGAGGCGCTCTAACATTTTTCTTGCACCTTTTTTTTTATTTACGGGTCGCGTACACAGATGACAGACGAGTTTTTTGGCAGGTGTCAAGCCACCCATATTAGTTGGCTTATATTTTAATCGTTCACTGGAATCATCACATCGCTGCCGACCGCATCAGCGCGTAGTGGCGCTCGTGAGAACTATTTGCGGGGAAAATGGCGACTGAGGGCTCGACCGTGTCATTGAATGAAAGTAGCATTATCAGTACTCGCGGTACTGCATTGGTAACTAATGTAATATTTGGCTTTGTTTTTCTTTTGCGTACATTTTTATTGAACGCCAAATAGACGCAGTCGTAGCAAGAAAGATTACCACAATTATAAAACGCGATAGAGGCGGTGGCTCCCGTTTCGCCTCTTGGCTTTTTGCTCAGATGAGTCGTATGTCCATACGAAAAGAATGTCTTTGCTTCATCTCTCTTGTGTACGTAAGCGACTCGCTGAAGGGCTGAACTGGGTGGACTTCGCCGTTCTATCAAAGTGTTGTATCGCGCAAAGCGCTATAAGGGACTTTAAACGGGTTTGTTAAACCGGTTTACGCAAAGGCCTACTGTATACCGGATAACGTTATTTCTCACAGTCAGGTAGCGCCAGCTGTGGGTGGTAAACAGAACTAGAAAAAAACCGCGTCATCAATGTCCTACGCGAATCCGGTATCCACTCCCTAAACCTACAGCCTCGACAATTTGAGTGTCGCGCTGAGAAACGGTTTCGAATTGTTACGGGTGCTTTACCATCGAAGCTTCATCATACAAAGCTGAAGCATATAAAGGCGTCAGTTAGCAACTCGAGGGCTACGTAGCGCGCCACGACCACTCGAAATATTCGAAGCGGACGACTTGCGCATGCAATGTTTAGCACCCGGTATTCCACTCATAGGGTTTTTTGCAAACACGCTAAAATTCCCCATTCCCCGTTCTGTGCTTCCATATCTGCGCGTTTAGCTGAAGAAACCATGAAGAAACTCAAACACGGTATTGCGAAAAAAAAAAGAACACGGACGAAGAAAAAACAGGTGCCTGTCCTGTGTTACTTCCATTCTTCGCCCGTGTTCGTTTTTTTTTGCGCTACCGTGTTTGAGTGAAGAATGCACCAACTAGCCCAAATAAGTGTGTTACTGCGTGCAGAAACGTTGCGCACAATGGTCGCATTCGTCGGCCCTTCTCAGTGGTCATGACGGCGAGTTTAAAGATGACGGCACTGGCCCTGGAATATCGTTACGCGGAACGACGCGTAAAGCTTTGATTCAAAGCAGAAGCGCCCGCTCTAACTGTGACAAGTCGAAGCGGTCAGAAAAGCTCATAACTGACAGTGCGGCACGCTCTTGCTCCACGTTGTTTGTAGACATCATGAAATGTGGACTCATCATAAAGTGTCGACTTCATTGCCTCGTCAACCACTTACTGGAAAATATCTTGAAATTTCTTACGTATCTTCACATTTCACCAGAATCATCATTTTGTCTACTCCCATTGCAGGGCAAAGGCTTCTCTCATGGATCTCAAGTTACTCCCGTCCTTTCCATCTGCGACCATGCTATCCCCGCTAAATTCATCTGCCCACCTATCTTTCTGCCGCCCCTCACTACATTTGCCTTCTATAGCGATTCCCTCTGCTACTCTTAACCACCAATGTTTATCTCGCCTTCGCATTGCATGCTCTGCCCACGTCCATCTCTTCTGCTTGATTTCTACTAGGATGTTTTTACACTTGTTTGTTCACTGACCAACTCCGCTCGCTTCTTGTCCCTTATGGTTACACATATCGTTTTCCGTTACACTGCTCGCTGCGTAGTCCTCAATTTAAGTTGAACCCTTTTAGTGAGCCTCCTTGTTCAGCCACGTATAGGTAATATGCACCGGTTATTTGCAACCGGTAATATGCAGCTGTTATACACTTTCATCTTTGAGGGACAATGGTAGGGTGCCATTCATTATCTGATAACGCCTGCTTAATGCACTCCACCCCGTCGTTATCCTTCTAATGATCTCATCATTGTAATTCAAATGAGGGATCACCACCTGGCCTAAGTAGACATATTCGCTTATCACTACCAGTGCCACGCAACCTATATCAAACTGCTCAGCTTTTCCGAGTGTATTGAACATTATATTACTTTACTGCATAAACATTTTTTTATGCCCACAGCGCCACTTTACATATATCTAGTTCAGTAATCATGCTTTGCATTTCGTCCCCCGAATTACTTCGCAAGCTAACAGATGGATGGATGACCAAACTTTAATAAGGCGCTGCAAGGCTTGCGTCAGAGCGCAGTGGGCGCCTCGTGCGTCGGGACCGTCAGACCATGCCTGTCGGTCGCTTCGCGTGCCTTCTGGACGGCTTATGGTAGTTGATCGGCGAGCAGTGGTCTTGGGATCATCATGGACTTTTTCATCAGCACATCATGGACAAGAATATCATGGACTTTTTCAGCAAGAAGTAGTTGACCCCAATAAAGTTCTTGTTCATCTTCATGATCAGCTTTAACTTGTTTTGGCTCATACGAATTCGGGATGATGCGAAAATTTTACGTGCTCCCTACGAATTCGGATCATCGAGATTCTACTGTAGTTGATCGGCGAGTAGTGGTCTGGGGATGTTCGCCTCCCATCTGGCCGAGGTACTCCCAGAGTACGTGTGCTAGCGCGATTGTGTTCCTGTATGTGCGGCAAGCATCGATCGTTGGGGGTTACATTGGGATAAATTGTGTGCTAGGTGCTCAGATTAGGGTGCGTGTCTGTTTGTAGTTGTCTGAATGTAGGAGCCTAAGGCCTACTAAGTTTGTGATGAGGAAGTAGATGCACTCTACGCGCCAGTAAATATTTATTCGCAATTTCATTACACGTGGCGGGCGCGTCCCTGTTCTCCGCAACTTCGTTGTCGCCGAGCCTCCGCCAAGAACCTATGCGGTCCGTTAGCGCTCCCGCAGCCTCGCGGGAAGACTCGGTGAAGTTGGGCGGAGGGCCCTAGACTTGTCCAATGTGTGCGGAAAACCAGCTTACTGCATGCGGTTTGATGCCGTTGCTGCAACCACTCCGGAGCACGCGCAGGGCTTGCTTGGATGAAGCCATTCTCGTAACCTCTGATATCCGAACTCGAGTCGCTGTAGTTGACGTCTCTTTCGCCCTCCTTCATGGCCAAGGCGATGGTCAGTTGCTAACTGATGCCCGGGTCGTCGATGCAGACCGATGTGCAGTGGGCACCTCGCTGTTTGGTGTCAACACGGAACCTGAATGTTGAGGTATTCTCGTTCAGTCCTTACACCACTGTGTTGCCAACCTAATGTTCTACATACCTTCTGTAAACATGCTGTGAATAAGGCTCGGGAGATTGTATCACCTTGCCTTGCAGCCTTCCTGACTGGTATTTCACTGCTCTGTTTGTGGAGGACTGTGGTAACTGTGGAGTCGTTGTCGACATCTTCTAGTATTTTTTCGAAAAGCTCATCTACGCACTGACTTCGTAATCTTGGCATGACTAGTCAGTTCTGTGAAGGATATATGGAAGGGTTGGTTATACGGTTCAACCTCGATATAACTTAGTCGGTGAAATGCGTACTTCGTTGCACCGAAATTTCGTTATGTCGAAATTCGTCTCTTAGTATGCAAATGAAATTCGAAGAACGTGCTGCGGTTGCATTCCACGCACGGAAAAATGTTTGTTTACGGTTGAAGTGTTCAGCCACTTTTTTTTTTGTAAGGGGTGGGCGGTCTTATTGGCCATCAACAACTGCATTATGCGCCGTTCATAGGCCCACAACAACAGCATGGCCCCTTCATTTCTCGCAGAGCCCGCGAAGCTCCACAGTGTGTGTGTCACCCTTTACGTAACGCGTCAGCGCACGGAACAGCCGAACGCGTGTAGCGTCCCTACTACCGGTGCGTACGACCGCGATACGATCTTACAGGCGCAGAGCGCTTATCGCGCGAAGGCGAGACGAGAGATTGTAATGGGGAGGAGACTTCAGAAAGTGCCGCGCGCAATAACGAAAAGCGAAGCGGAAAACAACGGCCAGCCGCGCAGCGACAGCAACGAAGGAAGCGCTAGGCCTAGCCGCAGCAGACGACGCAGAGAGCGACCGCCAGAGAACCGCGCGTCATCGCGCGCAGCAGGCCGTGGCCTCCGCGATCGGCGGCGCGGCGCCGCGCCGTTGCAGCCGATCGCGGAGGCCATGAGGAGGCAATGGCGGTCGCTTTTTCAACCGCTTCCTCGAGGAGCGCGTGCATAGCCCAGTCGCGGCTTCGCCCGCTTCGCGTCGGAGACGCGGGAATCTCAAAAGCACCCCCCAGCTCTCAATCGTAAGCAAATCGGTCTTTGCCCACGCCACCACCGCTCCCGCTGACGGTGAAAGAAAGTGCACTAATGGACCTTTCCTTAGAGTTACTGTATATGTTCCCCTTGGGGAACAGAGTTGCATCTCTGACAGAACTCGCCGCTCGCTTTGACAGAACTCGCCGCTCGCGCGCCCCATTCGCCTAGAGCGCTCACGTGCGCAGAATGCGTCCTTTTTAGGGAAAGCCAGCTTCACGGCAGCACGTGCGCTGACGCCCGCCACGCCACCATGGCCGTTACCCTCCGCCGCGCCACCGCTGTCCGATGTTCGATCGTGGCCTCGGCAATCGACAACGGCAGCTGCCGATCGCGGAGGCCATGTTTCGACCTTCAGGCATAGGTCATTTGGCTCGGCTGTGATCTAATAACGTTGGCTGTGGCAGCGTGATGTGTGGTTTAATTTTGCTGGAAACTCTGTTTTCTCAAACGTGTGCCAAAAAAAAAGATGTGCCACTCGAAGCAAAACGATAAAATCGTCGTGGTCGGTCGTCGGAATCGGCCCAGCGGGCTATGTCGGCAGCTCGATGCGACCCAATATTTATTTCAGCTTAGCAGTACCTTTTAGAATGCACATCCCTACATACGCCTCGCATAAGATTTGTTTATATGGAGCAATTATAACTCTCATTAGTAATATTTTTGTGATAGTGAAATCGTAAACGTTCAGGATAAGTAGGACTTCACGCCCGCTTGGTAACAGCTGGCTATCCGGTGACAAAAATTGCACTGCAAAGAACAAAAACGTGCGCGTTTGAATATGCATAAGGATTCACTTCGTATAAGTCTAGCACAGACTGATACGCAGCATAAAATTTTGTAAGCCGTATCCAGTTTCCATTACGCCGGATATACCTATGGATCTGCGAAGATTCGCCGTGAAGGTAATCTTTTTTACTTGTGTTATCTGCGCTCATCGTTTTTCAATGTACCTAATTTGTATTTTAAAGCCTTGCGTCAAGTACGACGTGAAACGAGAGATTTGTTCAGCTTATACATTTTGTCCAGAATAGTGTTTTCATTTGATATTTACAAAAAAAAACACGCTTCTGCCGATAGTGAGGACCATCGAATAGTTTATAACCACTTATGTCTAAATTGGTAAATTGATTCTTTGTTCGAATCAACTTTCTTTTTCATTTTTGGAAGCGAAAGTTTCGGCCAGCGACGCGGAATGAAAGAGCGAGAAAGCGCACGCCTCTGCTGAACCGCGCCGTCTCCTACATTCGAGAGGAGCGGCTTTGCTGCTTAACGCGAATGGACGTGCAAAATGGCGGACCTATGCGCAACTCTGCTCCCGTAGTACAGTGGCTAGAGGAGGAAAGTGTGCAGACCGCGCCGCCGGCACTGACGCCACTCCGCGATGCGCGGGAAAGGGAAATCTAGGGGGCGCTGAAACCCGTTTACACGTTCGCTCGGTGC
Source organism: Hyalomma asiaticum (assembly GCA_013339685.2). Classification (NCBI taxonomy): domain Eukaryota; kingdom Metazoa; phylum Arthropoda; class Arachnida; order Ixodida; family Ixodidae; genus Hyalomma; species Hyalomma asiaticum. Next base: position 84,718,476 of record CM023481.1, on the reverse strand, counting down.
GAAATCGTCTGCTCGCCGCGCAGAAAACACATAGGCCGTGTTTGGTGACGTGCGCTTATACACCGCAGCGTTCGTTCTGTTTCTGTTTTTCTGCTACTTGCACATGTATACCGTTTTATTCTTTCTTTTTTCTTTTTGCTTTTGTGGAAACGAGCCCTTTGAGGCTTGGTCCTTCCCTTCCAATACGACTGAAGACGTTCGTGAAGCGATTATTTTTCTTTTCCGTTGTGAATTTTGTTCTTGCAGACTATTTCGGGTGTCGTGCTTCTTTTTTATATAACGGCGTTTAATCGCAGGTGCATTGATATTTGTAACATTTAGCCGAAGTGGTGTAGTGGTGCCGCTATCAAAGGTCCCGGCGCTTGAGAAGGAACTGCCGAAATATGATCCGGTGAGAACGGTATGTCTGTTTAAATGTTTATCTGCTTGAGTTGTTTATTTGGCTACGTTCTTCTATAAACGGATAAGAAATATTTTTATTCCGCACATGACTCACAATATCAAGGAATTCTTTTCTGAGTATATGCTCATACAACCGTTCTTATAATGGAGCATATTCAAGAACACGTAGGGGTATTACAGCGGGAACAAACAGCGCTAGACACGGGACGGCGGGGGAACGGCAGACAGGATGCCTTAGAAGTATTTCTTGAAGGGATGGTTGGTAAAGCAAATTCAAGAAAAGGGGCCTTTCCTATCCAGGTTCGAAAATACATCTTAAAGCATGCATTTTGGTAATTTTCTCCTTACGACAGATGCATAGTAGTTTTTCTTTTCCCGGGACGTTAAGGCTTCCGGTCTTTCTCTGAAGAGCGGCCGATTTTTCAGCCTTCTAATTCTTCGTTTCATATGCAAAATTACTTCATCCAGCAGCGTCACTTCGCCCTCCAAGTGCTGCACATCTTGATTTAATTCAGCTTTTACATTTCCAAAATAATTTGGTTCTTTTTGTTACATTTTTCATTCCTCTTTGCAACATTTTTTTTTACTTCTATAAGGATTATTCGGAGATATTTGCAGGCTAAAATTCCTTTGCACTTTTTGTGGTGAAGGCTTCTAACGAAACACACAAACGAAAACTCGATATCCTGCCCCTGAAAATACATGTCCGTAATCTTACCAGCCTGGGGAATGAATGGTGAGTTGGGCGTCCAGCCTTGCCAGGCAGTGGCGAGGCTGGACTTTTCTGTCATTTTTGGGGAGGGGGGGAGGTTTTTTGGGAGGGGGTGCAATAATTGCAGGCAGAACACCAAACAAAAGTCCCAGCCTCTATTCTCAAGACGCACAGCTTCGCTGTCATGTATAATAATGGTCGATATGGCGTGACATGAAATGTTTGCTGAAAGGAAGCTCGCAATATTGTTCTTGCTCTCATGTCTCTCTGCCCTTTAAATATTTCATGCATTGTTGCAATACTCCCTCTCTTTTCGGCACAAGGAACAACTACCATACCTATTAGGAGGAAAACCTGAGATATATGTTTGGTTTGCGTCCATGATATGATTTGTGCAGAGCTTACACAAAAAGCAAAAAAAAGAAGATCAGATAGGTACAGCGCCCGCATCCAACTGTTTCTTTCTTTTATACATTATATTTACACTTTTCGGAGCCACATGTGAAATAGCAACCCTCGGCGCACTCACTGCTCAAGGCAACAACAAATATGCACAAAAAAAGAAAGAAAAAAACACCAAGAGCCCGCGCCACGCACGCAAATGAGTATACAAGTGTGCATTTCACGCGGCGGCCTGACGTGTATGCGGGAGCGCGCGCCACCTAGCGGAAACATCGCCAAGTGGCGTCAACGTCTCCCATACGCGCCGCTTGGCGGTAATCACACTTTCCTATTCTAGCCACTGTACCCGTAGGAAGCATATACAGTAACTCTACCTGGATGGATGGATATTAGGAGCGTCCCCTTTATAACGGGGCGGTAGCCGGGCCACCAAGCTCTACCTGGATGGATGGATGCTATGAGCTTCCCCTTTGTAACGGGGCGGTGACATGTGCGCCACCAGGCTCGTAAGAAGATTTATGAACTTTTTTTTCCCTTTTAATTTTCCTCATGCCTTTTAAATTTACTTCAATGAAATCGATCATGCCATATCAAAAACGGAATTTCATATCCCAGTTCCCTGCCCCTTATGGCAGAAATTCCATATTTTTCCCTATAATTATTTTTGTCCGTTCTCTCTAGTTTTCTGCCACCAGTATTCTAACCGTCTCTTACTTATTTCAATCGCGGCTATGTTCAGCTTCCCGTTGTTCGCCCTAAAACCCAAGGCTTCATGTAGGGTGGTACCCAAACGTACACCTGGGTGGATATTTCCGCATTCAATCAGAACATGCTCTGTCGTTTCCCTATCTTCCTCACAGCATGTGCATTTTTCTTCTTCTTTACTGAATTTCGCTTTATAAACACGCGTTCTAAGGCAGCCCGATCTCGCTTCAAACAATAAAGCGCTTCCTCTTGAATTATCATAAAATGCCTCCCTCTTTATTTCGTTTTTGCCCTCTCGGTAGTTATTCAGAGTCGGTTTTTTTTCCATCGCTGTCCTCCAGTAAATCTTCTCCGCCTCTCTGACTTTTCCCTTTACGCTCTTTGTTGTCAGTTCTCTTAGAGCCGTATATTTACTGGTGAGCCTCCTAGTTCTCTTTCTCCACTGCGTGTCAACGCTCTTTCTATGTAAATAGCGGAACACCTTCACTGCCCACCTAACCTCTTTCATATTCCTTAGCCTTTCTTCAAACCTTATTTTGCTCTGCGCTTCCCTTGCCTCAAAACTCGCCCATCCCATATCGCCCTTTACAGCCTCGTTTGTAGTTTTCCCGTGAGCACCCAACGCGAGGCGTCCCACAGTTCTTTGATTCACATCCATTCCCGATTGTATCTCTGGCCTCATGCACACCACTGAGTTCCCAAATGTAAGCCCCGGTACCATTACCCCTTTCCACAGACCCCTAAGCACCTCGTACCTATTGTGTCCCCATAACGCTCTGTGCTTCATTATTCCTGCGTTCCTCTTTCCCTTTGCTGCCAAGGCTTTTTTCCTGTACCTTCATGTATCTATCGCCCTCATTTACCCATACGCCAAGGTACTTGTATTCGCTTACTCTCGGTATTTCTTGGCCCTGTATGGATACCGCCTGGTCGTTGGGATCATTGAATACCATCAATCCGCATTTTGTTACACTAAATCCTAGTCCTAGATCCTCGCCTTCCTTCCCGCATATATTCACCAGCCGTTGTATATCATCTCGACTGTTTGCGAATAAGACAATATCATCAGCATAAAATAAACCCGGAAGCATCTGCTCAATCATCACGCCGCCCTGTTTGTGTGACAGATTAAAACCAATGTGGCTATCTCCTAGCGCTTTTTCCATTCTAACCATGTACAGCATGAATAACAGCGGCGACAAAGGACATCCCTGTCTCAGCCCCTTGCTAATATCAACGTTCTCTCTGCTACTTATTCCTTCCCATTCTATGCAAACTGTATTTTCTCGATATATTTCCCTCAAAAGCTGTACACAATCGTCGCCTATGCCCATTCCTTCCAAAATTTCCCACAATATTTCCTGATTAACATTGTCATACGCCCCAGTGATGTCTAGAAAAGCCACATACAACGGCCTCCTTTCTGTTTTAGATATTTCTATACACTGAGTAAGAACAAATAGGTTATCGTCTAAACGCCTGTCTACTCGAAATCCATTCTGAAGTTCTCCCAAAATATTGTTACGTTCTGCCCAGGCTTCTATTTTTAATTTTACTGCTTGCATAGCCATCCTGTATAGTACCGATGTAATGGTTAGCGGTCTATACGAGCGAATGTTATTCTTTTCCCCCTTGCCTTTATAGATTAAGTTCATTCTGCTTTTTCGCCAACTGTCCGGTATTTGCCTCTCCTGTAAGCATTTTTCTACGGCTTTCAATAGCGCTTCTTTAGTGTTCTGTCCTAATTCGTTAATGAGGCTAACGGGGACCCCATCTAAACCCATAGCAGTGCGCTTTGGAATTTTTCCTTCGGCCTTTTTCCAGTTGAAATTCTCAAGTTCTAGCTCTTCCTTAGTTTCGCTCTCCGTCATGGTTTTATCCACTGGGGGAATCTCTTGGACGATCTTTTTAAACGAATCGGCTGTTACCTTCTGGATGTAACCGGCGATGTGATCTGGCAGTCGTATCGGGGGTGCTTTGCTGGAACCGCGTAGAAAATATTAATTATGATTTGTTTCTGACACGAAATAAACCCCTATTGAGTAATGTTATGCTTAGAGTGGGCCACGGGAGTGGGCCAATCTTCAAAGCAGCCCCCGCTTGCAGAGCACTCGGGAGATCGTAATCGGCCGCGGTTGGACGGTAAACATCGGTGGGAGTCGTTTCACCGAAGCGCCTCGCTTCGTTTCTACCATTCCGCTTTACATCGAGGCTTCGCGAAAAATAATCGCGTGTGTTAATGCACGACATATGAGCAGGGATGTTAATCGTGTTGCCAAAAATGAGCACTTAGTGGCGAGCGCACAACCGATTGCGAACGACGACGGCCACAGCGTCGGCTTGTGGCTAGGCCTACCCTCGGAGTCGTCGCTGATATTTAGCTGTTGTGATGTGTTTATCACTCGCGAAGGCAGTATTTTATGGATGATGTTATTTAGTGCGGTTATACATAACAAAGCAGGACTTTGCAAAACTGTTCACATTGTACTTAATGACGGGGACATGTCTTACGAGCGTCTAACCGACGCGCTGGATGCGTGCAGATCGCTCGTCTCCCCGTGTGTGTGTGGAACCGGCGTGTGTCGCACGCCTGAACGCACGGCATCGGACGTGGTATCGGACGCAAAATCGTACCGTACGTGTGCTTAGCGCTTAAACCGACAAGGGCAAGAAGGGCGGTTTTCGCGTCGGCAGTCCGCTGCACGTAAGACAGGCGGGGCCCACTTCAACCCAAGCGGCCGCAAAGGCCACATCGACTGCTTACCAAGAATATTCCCTCATCGGGTGTTCGAGGAACGAGCGTGGCCGAGATAATACGCGAGTTTACTCAATCCATACGAGTGCGGGTTCTTCCTAGGCGCCGAAAAACGGCAACCGGCAATGCGTGTTCACTGGCATAGTGCCGAGGACGTTGTCATGCTTAATGTTTACTCCATAACCTACGACAAATCGCACAATGCAAGAACAAATGAAAACCGCGTGGTGCTTTCCTAATGGAGCGCGTAAATCGACGAGCCTCGTCTGCCCCAACGAGCCTGCAAATACTATCCTGCGAGCGCGGCCGGAGCAGACGACGGAGCTCGGCGCTCTTTTTTCCCGTGATGCGCAGCGCCGACGCGCGGTGGCTCTCGGTATTTTTAGGAAAGGTCCAAAACCAAAATGGCGTCCGTAGGTTGCATGGCGCGAAAGCAGCGCTCGCTCAAAGTTGGGATGTTTCTGCGCGTGTTTGACAGGTGCAGAGGCTGCCACGGCTCGCTATAAGCGATTTGAGGTAATATTACCGTGAATTAGGCGCTTATAATTACAGAATAGGTAGTTTATTATTCACTGAGCCTAAATATTGACGCTGAGGTTGCTGCTAAGCGTCGGTGGTAGGGAGCGAGCCACGAAGAGCGTCTGCCATTTCGCGTTGCATCTTTTCTCATGGTGACGGGGCAACGCGTGCATCTCGTGCACGCGCACGAGACAGAGACACGAGCCCTGGAGTTTGCCTTCAAGAGTCAATCGGAGAACAGACGCCGGCGTGTGCTGAACGCTTTTAGCGACTCATTTTTGTTAAACCTATTTTGGGGTAGAGCTTCGCCCGTAATAAATCAGTTTTTATACTCTCCTACCGCTACATTCTGGTTGAGGTTCAGTTCAACCCAAATACATTGAGGAGATTGACGCACAGAGTGTGTTACAAATATGGACAACCATGGCTGTAACCGCGTCCTCAGAACCAATGCGGGGAGAGGCGATATAGTGAAGCACGCGTTGAGAGTGTTTTAATTTGGAGGGAGCCCTGGAGGCGGAAAAGGGACGAAAGGAATTCGCTGTTGCATGCGGTTGCTCCCGCGTTGCCGTACACCCATACAGGGCTGGCTGACAGCCGGAAACTAATTGTCCAGCGGCCATAGTAAGCGGCCACCGAATAGGAGTAGCGGGATACCCTGACGTCGTGCGGCTGCAGTGAAGGGGAAGCGTCAAATGATCGAAACCGCATTAGAACGACGTTTTCGTGCGTCATTCTGAGAGAGCGATAGTGGCGGCAGGAAAACAGGAGCTACAGGGAGCGCTTGTAGCCTAGCCTATCCGTCCTGCATGATGTGCTGCGTACGTGCGATCGCCGTAAAGTGGAACGTGTATAGAAGGAACGCCGTTCCCTTCGCCGTTCCTTCTTAACTGTAACGCGTTCCCGTTATAGTTCCGCCAATCCTGAATGTAACGATGGCGTTCCTTCGTTCCCGCCAAAAGGAACTCGTTCCGTACAACACTGCACCCCAGTCTATACCCCTGCAGCACCCGCAGAGCGGCACAGAACCGCTCAAGCAAAATAACGTTGTTCCATGCAGAGTAAAAAGATAGGAGGAGGGGAAGGGGGGACAGGTTGCTCTGTGCGTGCTCGGTCTCCAGCACAATGCAGAGGATCATCACCACGCTGACTTTCGCGGGAAATGAAGCATGGAAAAAGAAACGCAGAGCATGCAAGTACAACCCTGAATGGTTTGGACGTGCACACACACGCACACACACACACACACACACACACAGAAAAAAGTAAGAAAAGAGAAAATATCATACAAAAAGGAGAGTCGCTTAGCTTAATCCGACTCCGCGAAATACGATCTCTAGCAAGAGTGCCTGTCGCACTGCCCAAGCGAGCGCCAAGGGTACACAAGACATATCTGCCCCTTGGGCGCGTTCAGCTTGAACTGAGTAAAACATATCAGATAAACATAAGATAAAGGCAACAAGAAACATGATGGGAATTAAATATGCTAAGAATATTTACATGAAAATAAATGAAATCATAACCAAAGAAAAATTAAAACAATAGGTACAACATGAAATACGGGGACATCGACAATCATTCCTGCATCCCAACAGGAGACACTGCCCGAGTGAGCGCTGAGGGTACACAACACATATCTGCACCTTGTGCGCCTATATATATATATATATATTGTAGGGATCGCCGCCAAAGGGCCGTTGGAAAGGGATTCCAGGAGACGACGATGATGTGACAGAGCGGTGCGTGGCGCGCGCTGGTGCTAGCCTGGGCCGGAGCTCGGCTGGACGCCGGCGGACGTGGCTGGGCGCGACGGCCCTGAACTGGCTAGCTGGCCGGGACTGGGCGCTTCGGCCCGAGACGCGGCCATCATCTCCCACATTGGCGCCGCAACGTGGGGCCCCGGCTACGTTCCGGGAAGGACCATCCTCGTGGGAGAAGCCGCGTCACCCGTTCCACAACCTGTACGAGGCTTTCCCCTGGGCTCTTTGATGGCCTTCTGCAACCGTGCAAATACTGAGCTATGGCATTCAGCAGACGAGCGAAGGCAACTACTGACTGCTTCCGTTGTTCCGAGGTGTGAAAAGCAAAAACCATCTCCATTTCGCGTTGCATCTTTTCTCATGGTGACGGGGTAACGCGTGCATCTCGTGCACGCGCACGAGACAGACACGAGCCCTGGAGTTTGCCTGCAAGAGTCAGTCGGAGAAGAGACGCCGGCGTGTGCTGAACGCTTTTAGCGACTCATTTTTGTTAAACCTATTTACGGGCAGAGCTTCGCTCATAATAAATCAGTTTTTATTCTCTCCTACCGCTACATTCTGGTTGAGGTTCAGTTCAACTGAAATACCTTGAGGAGATTGACGCACAGAGTGTCTTAGAGATATGGACAACCATGGCTGTAACCACGTCCTCAGAACCAATGCGGGGAGAGGCGATATAGTAAAGCACGCGTTGAGAGTGTTTTAATTTGGAGGGAGCCCTGGCGGCGGGAAAAGGGACGAAAGGAATTCGCTGTTGCATGCGGTTGCTCCCGCGTTGCCGTACATCCATACAGGGCTGGCTGACAGCCGGAAACTAATTGTCCAGCGGCCATAGTAAGCGGCCACCGAAAAGGAGTAGCGGGATACACTGACGTCGTGCGGCTGCAGTGAAGGGGAAGCGTCAAATGATCGAAACCGCATTAGAACGACGTTTTCGTGCGTCATTCTGAGAGAGCGATAGTGGCGGCAGGAAAACAGGAGCTACAGGGAGCGCTTGTAGCCTAGCCTATCCGTCCTGCATGATGTGCTGCGTACGTGCGATCGCCGTAAAGTGGAACGTGTATAGAAGGAACGCCGTTCCCTTCGCCGTTCCTTCGTAATTGTAACGCGTTCCCGTTACAGTTCCGCCAATCCTAAATGTAACGATGGCGTTCTTTCGTTCCCGCCAAAAGGAACTCGTTCCGGACAACACTGCACCCCAGTCTGTACCCCTGCAGCACCCGCAGTGCGGCACAGAACCGCTGAAGCAAAATAACGTTGTTCCGTGCGGAGTAAAAAGATAGGAGGAGGAGGGGGAGGACAGGTTGCTCTGTGCGTGCTCGGTCTCCAGCACAATGCAGAGGAAAATCACCACGCTGACTTTCGCGGGAAATGAAGCATGGAAAAAGAAACGCAGAGCATGCAAGTACAACCCTGAATGGTTTGGACGTGCACACACACGCACACACAGCACACACAAAGAAAAAAGAAAGAAAAGAGAAAATATCATACAAAAAGGAGAGTCGCTTAGCTTAATCCGACTCCGCGAAATACGATCTCTAGCAAGAGTGCGTGTCGCACTGCCCAAGCGAGCGCCAAGGGTACACAAGACATATCTGCACCTTGGGCACGTTCAGCTTGAACTGGGTAAGACATATCAGATAAACATAAGATAAAGGCAACAAGAAACATGATGGGAATTAAATATGCTAAGAATATTTACATGAAAATAAATGAAATCATAACAAAAGAAAAATTAACAACAATAGGTACAACATGAAATACGGGGACATCGACAATCATTCCTGCATCCCAACAGGAGACACTGCCCGAGTGAGCGCCGAGGGTACACAACACATATTTGCACCTTGTGCGCATATATATATATATATATATATATATATATATATATATATATATATATATATATATATGCTCTGATTGCCATGCACTCTGATTGCGTGCACATTGTCTGGCTTTTTCATCCGTCGTACACGTTCTACGGACTCTTCTCTCGTGCTCTTTGTGAATCCGTCCAAAATGCGTCCGAGAAATGTAATCTTGTGTTTAAAAAATTCACTTCTCTTAAAATTCACTTTCAGTTTGGCGTCACGTAATGCCATCAAAACAGAGGTCAAGTGCTCAGCGTTTGACGTTTCATCCTTGGAGTAGACTATAATGTCGTCTACATACACATTGCAGAATTATCCGAGGAATGGCTTGAGAACACTATTCATCATCTTCTGGAACCATGCCGCACTGCTTTTCCATCCGAAAGGCAAACGATTGTATTCGTAAACGTCAAATAGTGTGACAAAGGCAGTGTACATCTTATATTTCTGCTCCAGTGGAATCTGCCAAAATCCTTTGCAGAGGTCTATACGAGAAAATATCTTGCAACCTCCGGTTTCTTCAATTATTTCATCAATCCTTGGCATTGGCAAAGGAACTAGGTCTGTTTGGTTATTTAAAATCCAGTAATCAGCGCACAGTCGCAAATACCCGTCTTCTTTCGGCGCCAAAGTAATAGGCGAGGCGAATGTAGATACCGATGGCTGTATTATCCCAGCATCTAACATATTTTGGATTTCAATTTTTAACCACAGTTTTTTTTTCACGTGACATGCTGTAAGGCATTTTTTTACCGGCGTAATATCTCTCAGCTTAAAGGGAACAGTAAATTTTGTTGTAGCCGGTGGGTAGTTTCCTAGGCAGACAAGTTCAGAAAATTTTTCACGAACGTCCTTTTCACACTTAACAAGGTGGTCCGCAATGTTTAAGGACGTGCACATCTCTTGCGCCACAGTGACTTAGTTCCCATAAAGGTTTAACTTCAGTGTCTTCATATATCCGGTCTCGAAAGCAAGAACTTATAATCGCATCCCTTCACCACAAGGGCGTCGAGATTAACCCTCCGGCCCTGATAAGAAAAATTTGCTTTCATCCATTCATCATCTATTTGTCTTGTCCCATCAAAACTTTGTACCTGGACCGGTCTCCCTCTTATTATTTCGTCACATTTGACAAGGTCCTTATTTATTACAGATACTGATCCACCACTGTCAACCAATGCATCAACGTCGTCACCATTGATTTTGAGTTTAATATAAACAACGCTAAGGGCCGTTAGAAAAACAGTCTCAATTTTCATCAGCAGGTGGGACTTGACACCCTCTTTTATTAGTTTTTTGGTTCCGCTTCCTCTGAATGCGAGGCAGCTTGTTCTGTGTCATTGCTGGTAGCAGACATGAGGTTGACGACTCAGTTCTTGCTATGATGATTTTAGAGCTCGCGAGGATTCCATGGTGCCCTTTCAAATGTCTGATCAGTACGACGCCCATTCTGTGGTGTAAAATCGGTGCAGATGTTTCTGAAACATCCCAATAGCTCTTCCATGGTTTTAGGCGACTTTACTTGCACCTGCCTCTGCAGTTCCTTAGGTAAACCGTGAACAATCAGTGGCACTACTGCGGACTCAGGTAATTCTGCATTTGCCATGTGAAGAAGCCGCCTTTTCTCGTAAAAGTATTCGAGAGGCTTCCCTGAGCGATATTTATAAAAAATAGCTCGGTCCCACCTTTCAACCGGGTTTTCGTCAAAGGCTGAAAAAAAAGCTCGCTCTCCACTGGTCCCGTGTCTCTGTCATATGTCCAGCGTAATGGATGTCGTACCACTTTTTGGCAAGTCCGCTGACAAACTGACGCATGTTCTTGATGCGCTCGTAGGGTTCACGCCAAGCGTTCTCCTCACACGCTAGTTCGTAGAATTCTATCCAAGTCTCTCGGCTTGAACGTTCTCCGTCGAATATGTCGGGCTTTACCATCTGCTTTTGTTGTCGCTGTGGGGCTTGAATAACTCTCAGAAGATTTTCCATGAATTGCTGCTGTCGCTCGGCGTGTTGCAGCGGCAAGCGAAGCATTTCTAGCAGGCACGAGTCCATGGAAGAGTCGGCTTTGCTTGGTGAAGTCATTGTCTTCATTTGCACCAGCGGCTTCATGATATATTCTTGAAGTTCGGAATGCTTCAATGCTATCTTCACTGATGCTTGGCCATCAATCTCCTGCAGCGTCTTTCCAGCCTTCTCGGTGATGAACTCGCGAAGCTAGGGAGTCGGGATGCCTTGAGGTAAATCGTACTGGATATCTTCATCCACTTCACAAGTTGAAAAAAAATGACTGACCGTTTCCGTCTGTCGATACGCTCAGCGTCATCCACATAACAGAGGCTCAATTGTATCCTTTCACAAACTGCGCTAATGTAATATTCCACGACTGCCATGCACAACAGATCCGAAACACGATCTCTTTATTCTTCTTCGTCTTTTTCCTGTCTCCACCAGGTCTGTCCATTGTCACACCGACTCACTACAATATATATATATATATATATATATATATATATATATATATATATATATATATATATATGGGGCATGAAAACCCCGTTTAAGTGCATAAGTACATATGTTGTATATGTAATGGCTATCCCAATAAAAGATGTGCTGGTTCTGTCGATGACCGTTGTCTGTTGTCTGGGCTGGTATACTTACCAGAAAACTTAGATTTAGAAATATGACTGCTGCGTGGAGCAGTGTGCTAATCACACGCGGTATTCAGGCAAGGCATCTACGCACATAATCACCAATTAAAATAGAGGTGGCTTACCAGAGTTTCTGAAAACTTCACAGTGTACACCGCGCAATGCGTGCACTAAGGGGAAATGTCGCTACTAAATCTTACTTTGTGTTTATTATCACATCGAGCAAATTACTTAAACGCGTGGCACAGAGTCTGCAGCCGTAGCATTTAACTCCGCGGGCAACTTCAGGCCGTTAGAACATTGTTAATGTCCGCAAAATTCTTGCACAGTACTCTCTTTAAATCAGCACTCCGGCAAAAATCCGTGTCCGCACTAAAAGCTTATGCGAAATATATGCATGAAGTTAATCAAATTGGCAATGCTAGTACATACAGCGCAGAAGCACTGTTTGAAATTTCTGACCGTGGAGTAACCTCAGAAATATCGAGCGTTGCTGTTTTCCTTTTTCTTTTTTGCTAAGAGTAACGTGTTATTGTGGTTAATGCACCCCGGTAACGCCTTCATTTCTTTCTAGCGTAACGAGTAACGTATTTATATCTAGTTATCTAGTATTTCGATCGTTACACAGAACTGGTTCAGCTTCACTGCGGTTCGCCTGTCACATTGGCACTGAACGTTCCTTCTGCCACTGCTGAGATTTCTTTTTCGGTTTGGACAGGCGTGCCGTGAGAAGAAAGGCAGAACGTGCTCCCGGTCATTTTGTAGCGTTAGCTACACTGGCCTAGCCAAGCCCGTTTCGCGCGGCACATCAAGAGCCGTGCTGCGCATGCGCAAGGATCAGTGATGTCACACAGCTTGCGCACCGGAGCCACCGGAGCCGGCACCTCTCGCGCACTCCGCCGCCGCCGCGCGCGACTCACCGCCGCCGGTCTGCGCATTCCAGAGGAGTGACGTCGTAGCCGTGGTAGACGCACTGGCGCCGGCGCGCGCTCGCTGTGCAGTCGCCGTCTGACACTGCGCTGGAGCCGCTGCGCTTCTGACTGGCGTTTGCCAGTGTGGTATAGCCATGGAGAAGGAGAGCGCAAATGCTGCTCAACAGCGCAGAAGAGCGGAGAAGCTTGACTCATCGGATCCCGAAGTAGTTGCCTGGCAATTAGCGGTTGAGCGTAGGAGGAATGAACAGAAAAAGGCTAAACGTGCTGCGGAGACACTGGAGCAAAGGGACGAACGTCTAGCAAAGCGGCGTCGCCAGGAGGCTGAGCGACGTGCCCGACCACCCCTGCAGCAACAACAAAACGCCGTCGATGACGTCAAGGTTCGCCGATCGACTGAATATACTGTGAAACTCAGCGAAAGCGCCAGTGCGACTCGGACCTTCCAGACGGACTTCGTAAACAATACGTTTGGATATGTGTGCGACGTGTACTGAACCTTTGCTAACGCTACGTATATCCTGGCATAGCCGAGCTAAGCCACTGCAGCATTTTTTTCTCATTACTATGCCCGATGGTCACCGCCCCAAGGGACGTAATGTTCCACATCTAACTCAAGCCTTGTTCTATAGGTTTACCTAAATTTATCAGTGACTGAAGTGCCGGATTAATTTGGCGCCTTGGACGTCCTCAAATGTTGATTCATCACACAAACAAAAAGAATGCATGCTGAAAATGCACGATTAATGTGCAATACTAGCAGAATTTTGCGATATAGGGAGCCGAACGGTATTTTCAGTCTAGCTTCGCCTATATATAGAGACTAATTTCTCCTCGTGCGTAAATACCACGTGCTGGCCTTCATTGGCATACCATCATATGCAATATTTAATGAGAAGGCGGGTAGCTTATGTTTTCATGAAAATGTCGAGAATATTGTGAGCAATTGAATAAACCAAGAGATATTCTTTTGCCTAAGTAGTTCATGTCGCGTACGGCTCATTTCACCTTGCTTGTTAAGATCACACGAAATAAAAGCGGTACCCTCTAAGTAACTGCACAGCACATCGATAACCAGAACTTATATTTTTCAGCATATATCAAATAAAAGTTCGCATAAATTATTCATAAAAGAAGGTATCGCTCGCAGCAGACAGGACCGTCATGTAGCTTCATATTCGCCCCGTGTAAGGCAGCCCGCACATCGCATTCCTGGTCTTTGGCAATACGTCTCCGAAGAGCCTTGGGCTGCTGATGTCAATGCTTCGACGTCGAATACCCCGAAGTTCGCATCCACTCGTCAAGAAAAGGTGGGGATGAATGCCGCTGTAGCGAAGATCAGCAGCCACGTGTTTAGCCATCACGCCATAGGCACCTCCAAGCACACGAAAGGGCGAAATCTGCGCACAAGTGATGCCGCTGTTCTGCAGCAACAGCCTGGAAAGACCGTTGTCGAGTCGGGCAGCACTTCGTCTTTACCGTGCCACGTCGGTGCTCCCACCACCAGATTGGCGGCGGTCGGGCCGAGGAACACCTGAAATAACAGAAAAGGCGCCATTTTGAGCAACTCGGGAGAAACCACTAAAGAAGAGGCGCTACACAAAGTATACACTATATTAGCAAGCAAATGCCTGACATCTGCTTAGTGAAGCGATCAGGCTCCCGCGATCCAGACAGCGTTCACCTTTTTCGCATTAAAACATTCGTTATCAAGCTGTGCCCATCGGGAGCCAAAGGAACCAAAATATCTTGATGGCATTATTTTTCTTGTTTAGTTCAGAATTCGATTTGTTGTAACAACATGCCCAAAGCTCCCTGCCAGTGGCGTAGCAGATTCTTGTTTTCGCTGGGGGCTCAAGTTAGCGGGTTGCAGGAGCAGCAAGAGAGGGGGAGGGGGGCGCTGATCAGTAACGACACTCACGGAACCTGATCGCGGTCGGGAGTCGGGAAATCCAACCTAAAAGTCGCGTTCGCGGGATATGTTCAGCATGTTTCTGTCATTTGAAAATCTCCAGCGTCTACATTCGAGTGAAGGTACATGGACACCACGAGTAATTTACAAAATTGCAGCCCGTATGCTAAAATGTTACAGCGGATCTGTACAGCAAACAGCTCCCTGCCCCCCTTCAAAAATAATATAAAAGGCTTACACCACATGTGAGCAGAAAGAACCGATCTGTCCGTTCAGTGCTTGTCCCTCCTTTGCTTTCTTTCGTTTCCACCTTGATCTCTCCGCTCAACGGAAGATACTATGAAGGGGACATTCCACGGCTTCATTAATTGATATCATGTTAAGGAAATGTTGGCACACAAATAATGCGCCAACTGCGCCTGGACTGCTGAGTGGGTGAGACGTTCAAGACGTGCAAGATACATGGTTTCAGCATCAAAAAGAAAGTCCCAAACATTATGTGATGGTACACGCGTACAAGTTCAAAAACAACGCGATTTTCTACAGAAGGTCTTTCCTATATATAAAAAACGTCGGTGAAAGAGGACGTTCCTAGCCAGCGTTTCGCACAGGCGTCATCTAGATGAATCACCAGGTATAATCATCAAAATAAACAGAACGTAATCAAAAATCACATGAGTTTGCATATTAACGCAAAATAAGTGGAACACTATAGTTGATAACGGCTTCAATGCTTTCTTCGATAAGCCTTTAGTGTTTTTAAAGCATTCTTCTGCGAGCCTCCTTTCGGTTATGAGCACAAAAGTTTGTTTGAAATGTTTGGTCCACGGTCGAGTCTCGTCAGGGTATTTTTAAGTCGGCGTCTACGTGTGTCATGATGTGGGCAATCTAGGAGGATGTTGTTTATATCCTCGTTTTTACATAGACATTCGCATCTAGAGGTTTCAGCACCGCCAGCTATAGGAAAAAATAGTCTGTGTACAGAGTGCGTATAGGCTTAAAAACCCCGTAAACCACAAACGCGTTCGATTAATAAAACGCGCAGCCTTTTTGTTTCGCTCTCTCCAGTGCAACGCTTCGACGGCCCTCGGGTGTTACCTCCTTGCCGAGTGCTCCTCTGAATGTCACGAGACGTACACGTACATCGTCGGCGACGCGCGTTTCAAAAGGCTCTCCACTTCCGGTTGACGCTCTTCCGCTCTGTACGAGAGTACAAAAGTGTTGGAGCGCGAGCGACATGGCACTTCCGTTGCGCAGCATTTACGAATTCACAAACGCGCACACGCGAACACCGCCAAAACCACACACGACGAGGAAGAACGGACAGGCATGGAGAGCGTCCAATTTCAAACAGACTGACCGGAAGTCGGAGTTCTCATTCGACTAATCAGTGGAGCTTTGCCTCTGTTGACGTCATGAAAACCACGTCGCTGTCGACACTGCTAACTGTGGAACGCCGTAAATTCCACAAGAGGCGCACGCATTGTATTCCGAGTTTGTGGCGCGACTGCGGCACGTAGCGGGGACCTTTAAGCGGTGAGCAAGTCTTTCCATACCGTTATAAAGGCAACAATATGTAGACTTCAATAAATGAATCGACACGATTTTAAAAGGAGCAAATAAAATCTTAATCAAGTCGCAGAAGATAAATAAGGCGGGCGGTATGCGTTCGAACCACAGTCTGTGCATTGGTGGCAGCAGTGCGTACAAAATGGGACGCGCAAGCATATTTTGCGATGTCCTTCCAAGCGCCATGTTTTTGAAGAGAGCCCTAACGGCGCCTACGGTGACGGAGCGCTCCTTTCTACGGTTGGCGCTAACGTTTGCTAGCAATTACCACAGTTGTTTATCAGCGCCAAGGAGCACTTGTCAAAAGCGTTCCTTGAATTACCGTCGTGGCCTTTTGTCACTTTTGGGGGCAATTTATTTGTTTGTGCGGAATTAAGGCAAGGCTCAACGCACCATAGCGTGGCAAGTACGGTCGTGTTTGCGGGAAAGGTGCGATAACCAATGGTTGCTGCAAGCGCGCAAAAAGGTACCCGTCGCTGGAAGACGCGATTCTTCCTGTGGGCCGTTCGGAAGGTAGAATTAAAGAGCATATCGAAAGAGGACTCGAATTTAGTTTGTGCGTGAACTATACCTATAATTGTGCCGTTGGTGGTGCCGAGAGATCGAGATTCACCGGTTCTCGCGCTCTCCGATTACCTTTTGGCACATCTGTATACCTGAGGCTTTGGAGATATTTTCGTTATGATAAAACGCAAATCATTTTTCGATACTTTGACGGAAACTACACGGTCTTTGTGACGTCCTTGTTGCGCTTCTTAATATGTTACCAAGTTTGTTACCGTGTCCTAGTAATGGCATACTTGTCAGGATAGTAGGCTGGTATCGATCGGTTTCGTTTTATACGCTTTTGCACGTATGTCATACATTATAGTATCGCCGATTCGTTTTGGTTTTGTGCTGCAGATAGATTTGTTAGAGCCACCATTCAGCTCGCTGAGAATCACCCAATTTTTGCATAGCTCTCACCGATGTTACAATCTTCGTCGCACATGGTATATTTCAGCCAGTGTGGATAGGACGCGTGCGACAACTTAAGTGCTTCTCGTGTATTGAGGCACGCTAGAAAAAACATTGAAATTGAAGTTATTGCTACGTTGGAGCCTTGCATGTATCCTGGGTGCCTGATATATATCTCATAAAGCACTCGTTCAATTTTCAATCTTTCTTGGTGCTTGTGCATATTCCTTGCACTTTTTAGGGGCGAACGCATTTCTAGTGAGAAAAGCACACATGAAGCGAGCTTGAAGTTGTAATTGCCTATTGCATGAAAGCACCGCTTTCGAACATTATTTTCCAGCGTGAAGAAAGAACAGAGAGAGAAGCATTCCGAATGGAATTCACGACATTTTCCGGACCAGGTGATTGATTCGGTCGGCGGTGCATGACATCATGAATAAATTTGGAGAGGTATAGTGAAGACCCATATTCCCCAACCTGGCTACTCCAATGCAGTCTATTTCCGCAGGCTTCTTTCATTCATTTCTTTGCATTTCATCTAAGATCAACGGGATATTTAGTTCTTCTATTACGCCTCACAGAGAACTTGGGAAGCACTCGATAATGGAGAAATGAATAAAATAAATGGAAGCAAGTCCACGTCCGCGAGATGGAAATATACAAAAGCAGTCATGCAAAATAGTGTAACACATGAAGAGCTCGAAAAAATATAAAAATAACGTACAAAGGATTTAAAAGCAAAAAAAAAGAATACGGTTGATGACATACAGGAAAGAGGTTAGCACTGCGCCGTTAAATACGCGGCGCTGCAATAAACTCTTGTAAGAAATTGCGAGTGACTTGACATAACCGTCGTTATTATTTTCCAAGCTTCCAAGGCTACGCGATATCCCGCTGTTTCTATTTGTATCTGCGCTATCACATTATATGTTATGCTTACTGTGGTTCAGCGAACAACCTAAAAAATTCTTATACATATGTTTCTGCAGGAAAAAAAATGAAATTGCTTAAGGAGCAAGATGCTAGGTCTGGCATATGTCAGTAAATGTGCGAAAAATGCTAATAACCGAGATACTAACAAAATCTGTTCTATCAACATTTGACATATCAGGGTCGTTGTGATGAGTGCACGTATTTCGAAGTGTTAGCCGTGTTTCAAAGTGCGCGCCATAAAAAAAATGAAAGCAAGACGAAGACGACGTTGGCACGAGCGCTAAAGATAAAGCAATGAATAAAAGCTGCACCAATGCGAGAAGGCCACAAGCACAGCTATGAGCAATCGGAAAACGACACGGAGACAAGAACACCAATGATGAAGGCCCACGATGAAGATGGGTGATAAAAAGCGCCAAGAGAACGGGCGAGAGGGAGACCAGGGAGAGACCGGGGAGAAGAACCGGAGCAGACGTGGCTGGGACGCGGTGGAAGAAGGAAGCGTACCAGGGCGCGGGAGTGGCGGCCGAGTTGCTGTGACCAGGCCGCTGCAGGCTCCCACCTGGGCGTGTACCCGAGCGGTACAGCACCTGGCGTTGGCCAGGCACTCCACCGGCTTCTCATCGCCTGGCGTTGGCCAGGCATTCCACCGACTTCCCATCGCCTGGCGTTGGCCAGGCACAACTGCGTCTCCGGTTCGGCGTCCCAGCGTCGACTGAGGAAAGCCGAGAGGTTGCTGACCCCGACTCGCCCGACGCTACCTTCCCAGCGAGCGACACCTCGATCCAAGTCCGCTCCGAGTGCGTTTGCTGTCTCCACCCCGCCATCTACTATCGTGTACCCACCTTAACGGTGACAGTCTTTCCCGTTCAAATTACTCTGTGCATTGTTAACCATTCTACTTCCCGGTCATAGTTTTGTTAACTTTCTGTCTCCTTTGCATGCTTCACCTTGGTTTTATCCTTTTCTCTCATTATTCCATTTCATTCAAATACAGTGAGTGTTTGTATTTTTTCCACTGCACCAACGGTCTCGTCTGTCCTTGCTCGATGACGGTCAAGCCGTCAAGTTTTGAACACAAGAACCTACACGAGGGCACGCTAATTCGGTAGCCCCGTGACAAATTGGCGTCCGCGACAGGACGAGACCGTTTCTGCACTTTATTATTTCACGAAAAAGAAAATGAGCGCATCAGAATCTCGTAAAGTTTTTGAAGAGTTGGCACGGCGAATAGGTTTGGAAGGTGAGGAATTTACGGCATGGGTTGATGCCCGAGAGGCTGCGCGGCTACAAGAAGAGAAGGAGCGGTTAGAGTTTGAAAGGGAGATGGAGAAAAAGAGCTCGAAGAAATGAGGTTAAGAACACTTGAGTTAAAGCTCCGTCTGGCAGATGTGGAAAAAGCCCGGATGGCGAGTTTGATGCGTAGCGAAACGCCGCGCAATAGCACATGTGATGAGGCGGATGAGGTTTGCTATATAGGCAGCACTTGGTTAAAGGAAGGATCTGGGTCTCTCTTTGGATGCAGCATAGGACCATACCACAGCCTTTCGATGGGGTCAGAACTTGAGCTAGAAGATAGCATCCGCGTACACAGCAGGCAGACTGGAATGGGTTCGAAGGTGCTCGGTGAGGCAGAGGCCAGCTTTGCGAGCTTGGAACAGGGAAGTTCCACAAACGTTGAGGGGTACTCTGGAGCCTCTAGGGGGCTAAGTGTTGTAGACGAGGAAAGAGTTCCTCATAAAATATCTAGCGGAGAAGATCTGCTAGTTTGTCCGGATGAGGACAACGAATGCAGTTGTCAGGAGTATAGGGCGATGGCCACGTATACTACGGGTGTTCCGTCAGCAGCGGTAACACATAATGAAAGCATGGTCCTCGAAGACCATAGAGATAATTTGCCTCCGGGGAGGTTGAGATTAACTGCACATGAGAGTGCAGATGGTGACTTGTCGGACAGAAAGCGCAATGGCCTAAATGGAAGGGTCGGAAATGTGCAAGAATCAACAGCTAAAGTGCGAGAACCTCATCTCGAGAATCCTAGTACGCTAGATGTGCGCGACACATCGAGCATAGAGTCAGCAGCGTTTTCTAGGGCGTCATACGGCTCAGAATGCGTCTCGCCGGAAGTGTCTGACGCATTGCGAGTTCTTCAGTTGCAAGAAAGCGTTGAGATCCATGAAGAGGTGATTCGAACGCAACTGGTTTCCTACGCCTGGTGGCAAGGCCGTTCGTTCGAATGCAATCTTTCCTTGTATGCAGCTTGCAAGGTCACATGGCGTTGGCGTGTTTTCAGACGGTCATACAGATGGGCATTTGGACCTACACGCTTCAGAGTGTCTGTTGGGCTTGTCTTTAGGCGTCTGGAAAGTGCTATCCGACTTGTGTGGGACGCCATAACATAAGCGCGTTGCAAGATATCCGGTAGCTCTTTCTGGATTTCGATTGTCAAGCATGTATAACGGGTATTTTGGACATGTGAAAAGGTCGTAACAGTCGTGAAGAGAGTACTTTATTAATCAAGGTGACAGCAAATTAGGCTCAATGATAGTCCCCACGAAAGCGTGCAAAACATGTCACCCGTTCTAGAAAAGAAAATCCATTTTTTCATTCGTGAAAGTTTGTAGCTATATGTAGCGGCATTGTTTAGACAGACGATTTCTGTTCGATCCGCTTGTACAAAGAGTGTTTTTGTGCTTTGTCTTGTGCTCCCGTGCTTGTAGTGTTTCACTGTATATGGACTGTATTGGGACTGTATTGGGACTACTTCGTCAATTGTGTGGTGGACTGAAACACGTGCACATAGTGGCAGTTTTTTTTCCTAAAAAAAACTTAATAAAAGGGGGGGGGCTTATTGTGATGAGTGCACGTATTTCGAAGTGCGCGCCGTGTTTCAAAGTGCGCGCCATAAAAAAAATGAAAGCAAGACGAAGACGACGTTGGCACGAGCGCTAAAGATAAAGCAATGAATAAAAGCTGCACCAATGCGAGAAGGCCACAAGCACAGCTATGAGCAATCGGAAAACGACACGGAGACAAGAACACCAATGATGAAGGCCCACGATGAAGATGGGTGATAAAAAGCGCCAAGAGAACGGGCGAGGGGGAGACCAGGGAGAGACCGGGGAGAAGAACCGGAGCAGAAGTGGCTGATGCGTGGTGGCAGGAAGAAGCGGACCAGGGCGCGGGAGTGGCGGCCGAGTTCCTGTGACCAGGCCGCTGCAGGCTCCCACCTGGGCGTGTACCCGAGCGGTACAGCACCTGGCGTTGGCCAGGCTTTCTACCGGCTTCCCATCGTCGGGCGTTGGCCAGGCATTCCACCGGCACTCCATCGTCTGGCGTTGGCCAGGCATAACCGCGTCTCCGGTTCGGTGTCCCAGCGTCGGCTGAGGAACGCCGAGAGGTTGCTGACCCGACTCGCCCGACGCTACCCTCCCTCCGAGCGACTCCTCGATCCAAGTCCGCTCCAAGTGCGTCTGCTGCATCAACCTCGCCATCTACTCTCGTGTGCCCACCAGAACGGTGACAGTCTTGCCTTTTGAACTATTCGTACGCACTGCTAGCTATTTCTCTCACATTCAAATTCCTGTTAACTTTTCCTCTCCTTTTCATGCCTCGTCTGGTCTTTATCCTTTTCTCTCTTTTTTTCGTGTCTTTAAATACAGCGAGTGTTGTTTGTTTGTTTTTTTTCCTGCACAAACGGTCTCGTCTATCCTTTCTCGATGACTGTCAAGCCATCGAGTTTCTAACACACGAACCTACACGAGGGCACGTTAATTGGCTAGCCCCGTGTCACGGGGCTACCGAATTAGCGTGCCCTCGTGTAGGTTCGTGTGTTTTGAGTTCGTGTGTTCAAAAATCGATGGCTTGACAGTCATCGAGAAAGGATAGACGAGACCGTTTGTGCAAAACAAAACAAACAACACTCGCTGTATTTACAGAAACGGATTAAAGAGAGGAAAGGATAAAGACAGGACGAAGCATAAGAAGTAGAGGAAAACTTAACACAACTACGAATCATAGAGAGAATAATTAACGGTGTGTAAGAGATAGTTCAGAAGAAGAGGCTGTCACCGTTCTGGTGGGCACATGAAAGTAGATGGCGAGGTGGAGGCAGCAGACGCCCTTGGAGCGGACTTGGATCGAGGTGTCGCTCGGAGGGAGGGTAGCGTCGGGCGAGTCGGGTCAGCAACCTCTCGGCGTTCCTCAGCCGACGCTGGGACACCGAACCGGAGACGCGGTTATGCCTGGCCAACGCCAGACGATGGAGAGCCGGTGGAATGCCTGGCCAACGCCAGACGATGGGAAGCCGGTAGAAAGCCTGGCCAACGCCAGATGCTGGAAAGCCTGGCCAACGCCAGGTGCTTTACCGCTCGGGTACACGCCCAGGTGGAAGCCTGCAGCGGCCTGGTCACAGGAACTCGGCCGCCACTCCCGCGCCCTGGTCCGCTTCTTCCTGCCACCACGCATCAGCCACGTCTGCTCCGGTTCTTCTCCCCGGTCTCTCCCTGGTCTCCCTCTCGCCCGTTCTCTTGGCGCTTTTTATCACCCATCTTCATCGTGGGCCTTCATCATTGGTGTTCTTGTCTCCGTGTCGTTTTCCGATTGCTCATAGCTGTGCTTGTGGCCTTCTCGCATTGGTGCAGCTTTTATTCATTGCTTTATCTTTAGCGCTCGTGCCAACGTCGTCTTCGTCTTGCTTTCATTTTTTTTATGGCGCGCACTTTGAAACACGGCGCGCACTTCGAAATACGTGCACTCATCACAGTCGTGCAGTCATAGCCAATGTGGAGGTTTCACAAATAGAGACCAGTTAGTTGCCTGAAGAGCCGAATTAGTGCCAAATCACTCTTTTGATGCAAAGCATGATATAGTTCTCTGAATCCCTGCAACATCATCAAAATTAGCACAGCATAAGCTTTACATTGGGCACTGCAATAATCGCAACAGGTCACTAGCGGACATTGCACGTGCACGTGAATTCCGGCGCTCTTGATTGGCTTAGGTTCTCTTTGGTGCGGGAAAAAATCCAGATTTTTTTTGTTGCTTCATGGCTTTAGGCAACGGCTATTTTTTAAAAATTAGGCTGACATCGCCATTATCAATACCCACCAAGCACTATAGGTAGAAAGATAATCAATAAACTTTAATTATACTGAGGGCCAGTTACAATGTCCATGACAATGCCAACATTCGCCGTATCTAAAATATATACAGGGTATTTTAGGGCAGAAGCCCCTCAAGGTGCAGGCTTGTCCCACCACGTTGTCTGTCCGTGCTCACGGCACAGCATCGTCTGCAGTTGTGAGAAAGAGCGAACGGCGCGCGTTGACTATGGAAACGCTCTTTCTGCGATAAACGCTGTACCAGCTCGCAAGGAACGAGAACGCGCCCTCACTCGCGAGAGACAACGCCGACGCAGCGTCTGCTAGCGACTTTCTTAATATAAGAAACCGGCTGTTCGCGCTGCACAAACGTTCAACGGCCGCCCCATATATATAGGCACTGGATCTCTACCTGCAATGTAGTGGCGGTGGGAGATTTCTCTTGTGCGCAGCTGAACAATAAAGATCGGCAGCGTACACATTAACTAACGGTAATTCGGAGCTCGGCACGATCTACGACTAACATCATAAAGACCAGGAGAATGAATGACAAGTCCTGTGTAAATATTCACACACGTGGTCACTCATTTACATGCGTGAGAGGGCAATGCCACGGGTTATTTACGGTAACACCGAACAAAACCCAGTCCTTCGCCCACTCGTCATGATTCGCTTCGTGGAGATGCGTGCATTTTTTTATGAAACTGAAAGTGCCTTTGAAGCACCCTGCGCTGCTATATACTCAGTTTGTCAATCGTGGATATTCAAAATTTTAAGCGCCATCTGCGGACATCCCCGTAAAAGTCATTCCCCATGTTCTTAAGGGCGCCGGAACCAAAACTTGTGGTATCTAGCCCTATATCGGCGGCTGCTTGCTTCTTTTTTCCCCCAGTTGCTCCGCAATGTCTTCGCACTGCTTCCGGCCATGGGGCACGCGTCGTGTATCCCTGACACACCGGGAATAACGTAAAACTCTTTTTAACGAAATACCTTTTTTGAAGGACCAAAAACCAGTGTTGGACAAGTTCCTTCAAAACATGAGCGAAAACTCGTTCCTCGCTCCTTCACAATTTTGTAACAAGTTCCCGTTACAAGTTCCTTTAATATAGAAAAGGAACGCGTTCCAGCTACATTTCGAAAATTGAAACTTGTCGTTACATTAACGTTACATTTGATTTCTAAAATTTAAACTTAATACTGAGGCAAATTAAAGTGAACATATTAAATCTCGCATCGACCTATGCATATTTCCAGAATTTCAACGTCACCGGCCACATATCTGGAGACAAAGAAACATCCAACGAAACGCTCCAAGGCATATATTTTCAAGGAGCACCGAACATACTACGGACAACTCCACTGCAACTTTGGCGCTAGTCTTTTACAAGTGCGACACGTATGGCACTTTCCACTTCAGTCTTCAGACGCGTACCCAACATACTGCGCCTCCAATGTGCAAATAGGTAGTTACTCATACGCACCCATGCATGTAACAGCGGTGCATCTGACACTGAAAGCTAGTAACAGACCTTTTGATTTAGGATAGCATATAAAAGTTTGTGCCTGACTGATGGCATTGCGCGCAAATACTCGAACAAATACCCCGATGTCTTCAGTATTCCCGGTCCTAAACGATTCTGCTCAAAATTGGTAGCCCTTGTAGCATTTTAATAAACTAATCGGCAGATCTGGATATATTGCTTTTACTTAATTCTCATCGCTTTAAAGTATTTGTGATATACTGTACTTTTGTTGTTAATTATAGCTGCGTTGAGTATGCCGGTATGAGGAATTTTAACATTTCTATTTTGTGCGTTTACCGCCGAATTAACTAACGCGGGACTGTTTTCTTTTCTTCGTGTCATTAGCAATAAGCATTATTTGCCTGTTCATTTCGGAGGCACGCCGACATTAAGGCAAGGGTGAAATGCTGTTGTGGTGCAGGAAATAAACACGAAAATAAATAGCCTTACAGTGCATAATTTGACGGGACGCCAACCGACAATGACCCACACCACACAAGCATAATTGTAATGTGCACGGGGTGCTGTGCGTTAAAATGTTTGTTTATTCCTGTGTAGCTATGCCCTCTGGTCGCGTAGTAATGATAGCAATAAAACTACGGTTTTTATTTGAAACAAGCCTGGCATCACCGACCATAAGTAACCAGGTCCGGGTTAGAGCGATGTTATCTTCGCTCAATATTACAAACACGCACGCACGCACGTAAGCATGTTCACCACACGTTCGCGTTAGCACGTGTATATATCCTTTCGAAAAGCCTTTCGTTTCAGCTTTTTGCCGAGGGCATAGGGCTATTGACGCTTAATTAAGGCGTGACCCGTTGAGTTCAACTAAAATACCTTTAGACTGATGCAAAGAGTGTCTTACAAGTATGGACAACCATGGCCGTAACCGCGTTCTCGGAGTCAACGCTGGGAGACGCGATATAATAAAACACGCGTTGACAGTGTTTTAGTTCGCAGGGAACCCTGGCGGCGGGATATCATAAGGAAGGGACGAAAAAAGTAACTTTGCCGTTGCATGTAGTTCCTCCCGCGTTGCCGTGCACCAATACAGGGCTGGCTGACAGCCTGGAAACTTTGTCCAGCGGCCATTGTATAAGCGGCCACCGCGAAGGAGTAGCGGGATACCCTGACGTCGTGCGGCCGCAGTGAAGGGAAAGCGTCACCCTCGTCGAATCATCGAAACCGCAATACAATGGCGTTTTCGCGCGTGATTTTCTATGAGGGAGCGATAGTGGCCGGCAGGACAACGGGACTTCAGGGAGGGCTTGTTGAAGTCCCGCCAATCGGTCCTGCGTGATATGCTGCGTATGTGCGATCATCGTGGAGTGGAACGTGTACAGAAGGAACGCCGTTCCCTTTGCTGTTCCTTCGTAAATGTAACGCGTTCCCGTTACAGTTCCACCAACCCTTAAAGGAACGATGGCGTTCCCTAGTTCCTCCCAAAAGGAACTCGTTCCAGGAACGTCGTTCCTTGGAACGACGTTCCGTACAACACTGCCAAAAACATTCTGCCACTGCCGCGTATAGGTGGTCTCATCAACGGTATTAGCATTGCCAATGTTTTGAACGGCGGTCGACGGGCGTGAAATCCCCAATTGGCCTCGTTTCTATTTTCCCCTTGAATATGAGTTGCCTTCCCAGCGACAAAAGCCTTCAAAGATTTAAGATAGGCGCAGATTTGACAAATTTCTGACGGACTGCTGCATCACACACCATCGATAGAGAATGATAACGCTCTTTTTGCTCGCAGTATTGCTTTTCTTGGACGAAAGTGAGTGTTCGCGAGAATAAATATCCATAGGACGATGGCGTGGTTCGAGTGTACACATTGCTTAAGTTGTTTCGAAATATGCAGTGTGTGTATACTGTGTGTACTCGGAAGCACTTCTAAGAACATCTCTTTATGAGTTCAATAAACATGAGACGGAGGTTGGAAGTTTCCTGACGCTGCTTCACGAATCGACGTTCATGAAAGGTAGGTTCTGTTATGTCATTAAAAACTACGCGCTGCACGCGTCATGGTGCGAAATCATTGAATAACTTAAGCAAGATGTGCACTCCTTTTCTCCCTGCTGTGTTCTTATTTGCTGTCTTTAATCTGAATTACATGGTAGGTAGCTAGAATTATTTGCGGTCAAGCTCCGGCCGTCCATCGGCGAGATAATGGCTTAGTGCTGCAGGAAGCCGTCGGGGCCAGCTCCCAGCTGCATCGCACTGCCCCCGAAAGTAAAGAAAGTAAAGAATTCTACTGCGAGTTGAACGTCTAAAGGGACACGGACAAAAGGAAGTGACGTACACACACTGGCGCCAGTGTGTGTACGTCTCTTGGTTTTGTCCGTGGCCATTTTACGCCCTCAGCTTGCACTAGAATGAACAACCAACAAGCCGCATCGTCATCCTCGTCCAATGTAAAGAAATTTAAAAGCGCTGGGAAAAGTAAACTACAGAACGCTTGCACATAAGGCAATGCGGCGGTCGTCTTGTTCCTTCTGAGTCCCGCATTTCCCTCTCTATAGTACCCTTATTCGCAAAAGAGAGCTGCGGAGAGAGAGGGGTTGAGGTGAGCTGTCGATACTCTATATCTTACTTTTTCAAGAACCAACTGAGTACATTCACTGCTATTCGACCGTCCGCCCTTTATTAAGGAAAATAAAGGGGGGCAGGGGGTTCGTGCTTTGACAGACGTATGTGTCACATGCAATAATCCCATCAGCATATCTAGTGCTCACCTCAACAGACGTAGCGTGGACGCAGTGCACTATGGGATCAGCGATGAAGTAGAACGGGCGGCACGTGAAAACTCAGACATACGACAGTGTGATTTTTCCGAGACGTTAACGGCACCCCGCTCATGTGTCCACTGATTGCTTCTTTCGAGAAAACGTCACACACGCAACTGTGAAGAGTAGAGATGCCTGTAGCTGGATAAACATGTGTTGGAAAGCAGCATATAACGACGCTCAGAAAAAAACACGGTTTCGCTATCTTGCGCGTCTTTCTAATCCAACTGGCAAATAACTTGGGACATTGTATCGTCGTACGAACTTAAATATCTTGGACATTTTACACTTGCACCTCCTCGATAACCAAGAACTAATTTCCACAACGCTCCCCTCACATCCAAAGTACGCGTCGCAAAAAAAAAGAAATAATTTCTGCGCACTATTTCCACTGGGAAGCAGTACGCCTGTAGTAGCTGCCTTCCATGATGTGTATTTACGAGTTCAAGACTTTGTTACTGTGTTCTCGTCGACATTTGCAAGCGCAGGGAGGTGCACTGGCCTTTCGTAGCTGGCATTTTCAGGAAACCGCGTTCTCTTGATGAGAAAGCACCATCACTGACAGCCTTCCAGTGTCTCCTAATGCTAGCGCTAGCAGACGATACCGCGACTGCACCCTAAAGAACATGGCGGGCGCACCTAGTGTTGTCAGATCACAATGCATTATGAATATCACTGTCTACTCAAATGAAAGAGCTGAAAAATCACAGTGCCGATGTATTCTACCTGTACGTTTTAAAAAGAACCAAATATGAAGCAAGGCGTTATGATGTTATGTTAAATCTAACTTTCCACACTAGTAAGAAACCTTACGCATTCCCCCGATAAATTCGCAAACAACTCGTTGAACGTTTACCAGCTGTGAGCGTCCAACCACTCTATGTGCAACTCGCACCTGCAGGTGCACGTCAGTGCAATTTATTTACAGGCTGCCTCATTTCAGAGTATGATCACAATCCGGGCCAAGTGAATACTTAAGAATTGACGCAGCGGCTGACTTCATGTGTTTCTGTTTCGCTGAAGTATGGCTTACCTGGCATGCACCCATATATGGCAAGGGCTTGGAGGCACGCAGCCGTACGTCGCTTCTTACGGCCTCGATGAGATTCAGCTTCATCAAACAGTGGAGCTGCTGGCCCCGTGGGTGGTTGTGGAATGTCCAGACCAAGAGGCGGAGGCTGAACGCATGTGATGTTGCTTCGCTGTGGTCCATCGAGCCACGGGCCATTGGAGTCCCGAAAACTGCGCTTACAACATGCAAAACAAATTAAATAGTGGAATAGGTTTACACTGCCCTCGCTCTCCAAAAGTAGAATTTACGAAGCCATGCCACCGCTTTAACGTACCATTTTATGGCTAGTTCTGGGAAAAAAAATTTCGTTGTCTCTACTAGCCATAACCGATAGAAACAAAATAAAGAAAGTCTGATGCCGCCCAATTCCTACGCTTAGTTACCATGGAAATGGGGTTAGCAACACGAAACGACGCGATAAATTCCACTGGTCTACGCTTGCAAAAAAGAGAATATTTTCTGCATAGCTAAATTACGTTTCGTGCAGTGTTTATTTTTATGAATAACGCCTCTAAAGCTCCGGAACTATCTATTATTATTATTATTATTATTATTATTATTATTATTATTGACAATATTAATAACTTCAAATGGTCTTTCACGTGTCAATACCGCCAATGCTCATGAGGCCCACATTGCAGTGGAAGGTCCTGTAGAAATTTCAACCACCTGGGTGTCTTTAACACATGAGGTCTAGGAATATACATGGGTGCTTTCCGCATTTCGACGCCATCAAATTTTGACTACTGCGTCCACTGTGCCTTATACAAAGCATCAAATGTAGATTGAATGCAAACGCACATGGCTGTCAGAGCAATAAAGAGCCGATTCCTATTGACTTCGACGCCAAGAAAAATGCGCGCGTT
This sequence comes from Hyalomma asiaticum, assembly GCA_013339685.2. Classification (NCBI taxonomy): domain Eukaryota; kingdom Metazoa; phylum Arthropoda; class Arachnida; order Ixodida; family Ixodidae; genus Hyalomma; species Hyalomma asiaticum. Next base: position 84,689,051 of record CM023481.1, on the reverse strand, counting down.
GTCGCGGAAGACCGCGAACGGAGGAACACATACGACGCCATCGCGGCTTAACGGCATTGCCGGTAAGGTATGTTGCCGTCGCGTAATGCGCCTGGTTGCATTATTCGCGCGTTCCTTATCGAGAAAGCACTTGCTTCCGCCCAAACTCTTTCCTATCGTTCATTTACTTCTTTCCTACAGAAAGAGGAGCGGG
>CM023481.1:84590752-84688758 GCA_013339685.2 Hyalomma asiaticum | reverse complement strand
AAAAAACCACGGCGCTGCTCGACCTGACTAAATGTGGGAACGCAGTAAATTCACAAGAGGCGCACGCATTGTGGATCGGTTCGTGGCGCGAACTGCGGCAGTAGGCGGGACTGTAAGCGGTGAGCAGTCTTTCCATACCGTTATAAGGCAACAATATGTAGACTTCAATAATGAATCGACACGATTTTAAAAAGAGCAAATAAAATCTTAATCAAGTCGCAGAAGATAAATAAGGCGGGCGGTATGCGTTCGAACCACAGTCTGTGCATTGGTGGCAGCAGTGCGTACAAAATGGGACGCGCAAGCATATTTTGCGATGTCCTTCAAGCGCCATGTTTTTGAAGAGAGCCCTAACGGCGCCTACGGTGACGGAACGCTCCTTTCTACGGTTGGCGCTAACGTTTGCTAGCAATTACCACAGTTGTTTATCAGCGCCAAGGAGCACTTGTCAAAAGCGTTCCTTGAATTACCGTCGTGGCCTTTTGTCACTTTTGGGGGCAATTTATTTGTTTGTGCGGAATTAAGGCAAGGCTCAACGCACCATAGCGTGGCAAGTACGGTCGTGTTTGCGGGAAAGGTGCGATAACCAATGGTTGCTGCAAGCGCGCAAAAAGGTACCCGTCGCTGGAAGACGCGATTCTTCCTGTGGGCCGTTCGGAAGGTAGAATTAAAGAACATATCGAAAGAGGACTCGAATTTAGTTTGTGCGTGAACTATACCTATAATTGTGCCGTTGGTGGTGCCGAGAGATCGAGATTCACCGGTTCTCGCGCTCTCCGATTACCTTTTGGCACATCTGTATACCTGAGGCTTTGGAGATATTTTCGTTATGATAAAACGCAAATCATTTTTCGATACTTTGACGGAAACTACACTGTCTTTGTGACGTCCTTGTTGCGCTTCTAATATGTTACCAAGTTTGTTACCGTGTCCTAGTAATGGCATACTTGTCAGGATAGTAGGCTGGTATCGATCGGTTTCGTTTTATACGCTTTTGCACGTATGCCATACATTATAGTATCGCCGATTCGTTTTGGTTTTGTGCTGCAGATAAATTTGTTAGAGCCACCATTCAGCTCGCTGAGAATCACCCAATTTTTGCATAGCTCTCACCGATGTTACAATCTTCGTCGCACATGGTATATTTCAGCCAGTGTGGATAGGACGCGTGCGACAACTTAAGTGCTTCTCGTGTATTGAGGCACGCTAGAAAAAACATTGAAATTGAAGTTATTGCTACGTTGGAGCCTTGCATGTATCCTGGGTGCCTGATATATATCTCATAAAGCACTCGTTCAATTTTCAATCTTTCTTGGTGCTTGTGCATATTCCTTGCATTTTTTAGGGGCGAACGCATTTCTAGTGAGAAAAGCACACATGAAGCGAACTTGAAGTTGTAATTGCCTATTGCATGAAAGCACCGCTTTCGAACATTATTTTCCAGCGTGAAGAAAGAACAGAGAGAGAAGCATTCCGAATGGAATTCACGACATTTTCCGGACCAGGTGATTGATTCAGTCGGCGGTGCATGACATCATGAATAAATTTGGAGAGGTATAGTGAAGACCCATATTCCCCAACCTGGCTACTCCAATGCAGTCTATTTCCGCAGGCTTCTTTCATTCATTTCTTTGCATTTCATCTAAGATCAACGGGATATTTAGTTCTTCTATTACGCCTCACAGAGAACTTGAGAAGCACTCGATAATGGAGAAATGAATAAAATAAATGGAAGCAAGTCCACGTCCGCGAGATGGAAATATACAAAAGCAGTCATGCAAAATAGTGTAACACATGAAGAGCTCGAAAAAATATAAAAATAACGTACAAAGGATTTAAAAGCAAAAAAAAAAGAATACGGTTGATGACATACAGGAAAGAGGTTAGCACTGCGCCGTTAAATACGCGGCGCTGCAATAAACTCTTGTAAGAAATTGCGCGTGACTTGACATAACCGTCGTTATTATTTTCCAAGCTTCCAAGGCTACGCGATATCCCGCTGTTTCTATTTGTATCTGCGCTATCACATTATATGTTATGCTTACTGTGGTTCAGCGAACAACCTAAAAAAATTCTTATACATATGTTTCTGCAGGAAAAAAAATGAAATTGCTTAAGGAGCAAGATGCTAGGTCTGGCATATGTCAGTAAATGTGCGAAAAATGCTAATAACCGAGATACTAACAAATCTGTTCTATCAACATTTGACATATCAGGGTCGTTGTGATGAGTGCACGTATTTCGAAGTGTTAGCCGTGTTTCAAAGTGCGCGCCATAAAAAAATGAAAGCAAGACGAAGACGACGTTGGCACGAGCGCTAAAGATAAAGCAATGAATAAAAGCTGCACCAATGCGAGAAGGCCACAAGCACAGCTATGAGCAATCGGAAAACGACACGGAGACAAGAACACCAATGATGAAGGCCCACGATGAAGATGGGTGATAAAAGCGCCAAGAGAACGGGCGAGAGGGAGACCAGGGAGAGACCGGGGAGAAGAACCGGAGCAGACGTGGCTGGGACGCGGTGGAAGAAGGAAGCGTACCAGGGCGCGGGAGTGGCGGCCGAGTTGCTGTGACCAGGCCGCTGCAGGCTCCCACCTGGGCGTGTACCCGAGCGGTACAGCACCTGGCGTTGGCCAGGCACTCCACCGGCTTCTCATCGCCTGGCGTTGGCCAGGCATTCCACCGACTTCCCATCGCCTGGCGTTGGCCAGGCACAACTGCGTCTCCGGTTCGGCGTCCCAGCGTCGACTGAGGAAAGCCGAGAGGTTGCTGACCCCGACTCGCCCGACGCTACCTTCCCAGCGAGCGACACCTCGATCCAAGTCCGCTCCGAGTGCGTTTGCTGTCTCCACCCCGCCATCTACTATCGTGTACCCACCTTAACGGTGACAGTCTTTCCCGTTCAAATTACTCTATGCATTGTTAACCATTCTACTTCCCGGTCATAGTTTTGTTAACTTTCTGTCTCCTTTGCATGCTTCACCTTGGTTTTATCCTTTTCTCTCATTATTCCATTTCATTCAAATACAGTGAGTGTTTGTATTTTTTCCACTGCACCAACGGTCTCGTCTGTCCTTGCTCGATGACGGTCAAGCCGTCAAGTTTTGAACACAAGAACCTACACGAGGGCACGCTAATTCGGTAGCCCCGTGACAAATTGGCGTCCGCGACAGGACGAGACCGTTTCTGCACTTTATTATTTCACGAAAAAGAAAATGAGCGCATCAGAATCTCGTAAGTTTTTGAAGAGTTGGCACGGCGAATAGGTTTGGAAGGTGAGGAATTTACGGCATGGGTTGATGCCCGAGAGGCTGCGCGGCTACAAGAAGAGAAGGAGCGGTTAGAGTTTGAAAGGGAGATGGAGAAAAAGAGCTCGAAGAAATGAGGTTAAGAACACTTGAGTTAAAGCTCCGTCTGGCAGATGTGGAAAAAGCCCGGATGGCGAGTTTGATGCGTAGCGAAACGCCGCGCAATAGCACATGTGATGAGGCGGATGAGGTTTGCTATATAGGCAGCACTTGGTTAAAGGAAGGATCTGGGTCTCTCTTTGGATGCAGCATAGGACCATACCACAGCCTTTCGATGGGGTCAGAACTTGAGCTAGAAGATAGCATCCGCGTACACAGCAGGCAGACTGGAATGGGTTCGAAGGTGCTCGGTGAGGCAGAGGCCAGCTTTGCGAGCTTGGAACAGGGAAGTTCCACAAACGTTGAGGGGTACTCTGGAGCCTCTAGGGGGCTAAGTGTTGTAGACGAGGAAAGAGTTCCTCATAAAATATCTAGCGGAGAAGATCTGCTAGTTTGTCCGGATGAGGACAACGAATGCAGTTGTCAGGAGTATAGGGCGATGGCCACGTATACTACGGGTGTTCCGTCAGCAGCGGTAACACATAATGAAAGCATGGTCCTCGAAGACCATAGAGATAATTTGCCTCCGGGGAGGTTGAGATTAACTGCACATGAGAGTGCAGATGGTGACTTGTCGGACAGAAAGCGCAATGGCCTAAATGGAAGGGTCGGAAATGTGCAAGAATCAACAGCTAAAGTGCGAGAACCTCATCTCGAGAATCCTAGTACGCTAGATGTGCGCGACACATCGAGCATAGAGTCAGCAGCGTTTTCTAGGGCGTCATACGGCTCAGAATGCGTCTCGCCGGAAGTGTCTGACGCATTGCGAGTTCTTCAGTTGCAAGAAAGCGTTGAGATCCATGAAGAGGTGATTCGAACGCAACTGGTTTCCTACGCCTGGTGGCAAGGCCGTTCGTTCGAATGCAATCTTTCCTTGTATGCAGCTTGCAAGGTCACATGGCGTTGGCGTGTTTTCAGACGGTCATACAGATGGGCATTTGGACCTACACGCTTCAGAGTGTCTGTTGGGCTTGTCTTTAGGCGTCTGGAAAGTGCTATCCGACTTGTGTGGGACGCCATAACATAAGCGCGTTGCAAGATATCCGGTAGCTCTTTCTGGATTTCGATTGTCAAGCATGTATAACGGGTATTTTGGACATGTGAAAAGGTCGTAACAGTCGTGAAGAGAGTACTTTATTAATCAAGGTGACAGCAAATTAGGCTCAATGATAGTCCCCACGAAAGCGTGCAAAACATGTCACCCGTTCTAGAAAAGAAAATCCATTTTTTCATTCGTGAAAGTTTGTAGCTATATGTAGCGGCATTGTTTAGACAGACGATTTCTGTTCGATCCGCTTGTACAAAGAGTGTTTTTGTGCTTTGTCTTGTGCTCCCGTGCTTGTAGTGTTTCACTGTATATGGACTGTATTGGGACTGTATTGGGACTACTTCGTCAATTGTGTGGTGGACTGAAACACGTGCACATAGTGGCAGTTTTTTTTCCTAAAAAAAACTTAATAAAAGGGGGGGGCTTATTGTGATGAGTGCACGTATTTCGAAGTGCGCGCCGTGTTTCAAAGTGCGCGCCATAAAAAAAATGAAAGCAAGACGAAGACGACGTTGGCACGAGCGCTAAAGATAAAGCAATGAATAAAAGCTGCACCAATGCGAGAAGGCCACAAGCACAGCTATGAGCAATCGGAAAACGACACGGAGACAAGAACACCAATGATGAAGGCCCACGATGAAGATGGGTGATAAAAAGCGCCAAGAGAACGGGCGAGGGGGAGACCAGGGAGAGACCGGGGAGAAGAACCGGAGCAGAAGTGGCTGATGCGTGGTGGCAGGAAGAAGCGGACCAGGGCGCGGGAGTGGCGGCCGAGTTCCTGTGACCAGGCCGCTGCAGGCTCCCACCTGGGCGTGTACCCGAGCGGTACAGCACCTGGCGTTGGCCAGGCTTTCTACCGGCTTCCCATCGTCGGGCGTTGGCCAGGCATTCCACCGGCACTCCATCGTCTGGCGTTGGCCAGGCATAACCGCGTCTCCGGTTCGGTGTCCCAGCGTCGGCTGAGGAACGCCGAGAGGTTGCTGACCCGACTCGCCCGACGCTACCCTCCCTCCGAGCGACTCCTCGATCCAAGTCCGCTCCAAGTGCGTCTGCTGCATCAACCTCGCCATCTACTCTCGTGTGCCCACCAGAACGGTGACAGTCTTGCCTTTTGAACTATTCGTACGCACTGCTAGCTATTTCTCTCACATTCAAATTCCTGTTAACTTTTCCTCTCCTTTTCATGCCTCGTCTGGTCTTTATCCTTTTCTCTCTTTTTTTTCGTGTCTTTAAATACAGCGAGTGTTGTTTGTTTGTTTTTTTTCCTGCACAAACGGTCTCGTCTATCCTTTCTCGATGACTGTCAAGCCATCGAGTTTCTAACACACGAACCTACACGAGGGCACGTTAATTGGCTAGCCCCGTGTCACGGGGCTACCGAATTAGCGTGCCCTCGTGTAGGTTCGTGTGTTTTGAGTTCGTGTGTTCAAAAATCGATGGCTTGACAGTCATCGAGAAAGGATAGACGAGACCGTTTGTGCAAAACAAAACAAACAACACTCGCTGTATTTACAGAAACGGATTAAAGAGAGGAAAGGATAAAGACAGGACGAAGCATAAGAAGTAGAGGAAAACTTAACACAACTACGAATCATAGAGAGAATAATTAACGGTGTGTAAGAGATAGTTCAGAAGAAGAGGCTGTCACCGTTCTGGTGGGCACATGAAAGTAGATGGCGAGGTGGAGGCAGCAGACGCCCTTGGAGCGGACTTGGATCGAGGTGTCGCTCGGAGGGAGGGTAGCGTCGGGCGAGTCGGGTCAGCAACCTCTCGGCGTTCCTCAGCCGACGCTGGGACACCGAACCGGAGACGCGGTTATGCCTGGCCAACGCCAGACGATGGAGAGCCGGTGGAATGCCTGGCCAACGCCAGACGATGGGAAGCCGGTAGAAAGCCTGGCCAACGCCAGATGCTGGAAAGCCTGGCCAACGCCAGGTGCTTTACCGCTCGGGTACACGCCCAGGTGGAAGCCTGCAGCGGCCTGGTCACAGGAACTCGGCCGCCACTCCCGCGCCCTGGTCCGCTTCTTCCTGCCACCACGCATCAGCCACGTCTGCTCCGGTTCTTCTCCCCGGTCTCTCCCTGGTCTCCCTCTCGCCCGTTCTCTTGGCGCTTTTTATCACCCATCTTCATCGTGGGCCTTCATCATTGGTGTTCTTGTCTCCGTGTCGTTTTCCGATTGCTCATAGCTGTGCTTGTGGCCTTCTCGCATTGGTGCAGCTTTTATTCATTGCTTTATCTTTAGCGCTCGTGCCAACGTCGTCTTCGTCTTGCTTTCATTTTTTTTATGGCGCGCACTTTGAAACACGGCGCGCACTTCGAAATACGTGCACTCATCACAGTCGTGCAGTCATAGCCAATGTGGAGGTTTCACAAATAGAGACCAGTTAGTTGCTTGAAGAGCCGAATTAGTGCCAAATCACTCTTTTGATGCAAAGCATGATATAGTTCTCTGAATCCCTGCAACATCATCAAAATTAGCACAGCATAAGCTTTACATTGGGCACTGCAATAATCGCAACAGGTCACTAGCGGACATTGCACGTGCACGTGAATTCCGGCGCTCTTGATTGGCTTAGGTTCTCTTTGGTGCGGGAAAAAATCCAGATTTTTTTGTTGCTTCATGGCTTTAGGCAACGGCTATTTTTAAAAAATTAGGCTGACATCGCCATTATCAATACCCACCAAGCACTATAGGTAGAAAGATAATCAATAAACTTTAATTATACTGAGGGCCAGTTACAATGTCCATGACAATGCCAACATTCGCCGTATCTAAAATATATACAGGGTATTTTAGGGCAGAAGCCCCTCAAGGTGCAGGCTTGTCCCACCACGTTGTCTGTCCGTGCTCACGGCACAGCATCGTCTGCAGTCGTGAGAAAGAGCGAACGGCGCGCGTTGACTATGGAAACGCTCTTTCTGCGATAAACGCTGTACCAGCTCGCAAGGAACGAGAACGCGCCCTCACTCGCGAGAGACAACGCCGACGCAGCGTCTGCTAGCGACTTTCTTAATATAAGAAACCGGCTGTTCGCGCTGCACAAACGTTCAACGGCCGCCCCATATATATAGGCACTGGATCTCTACCTGCAATGTAGTGGCGGTGGGAGATTTCTCTTGTGCGCAGCTGAACAATAAAGATCGGCAGCGTACACATTAACTAACGGTAATTCGGAGCTCGGCACGATCTACGACTAACATCATAAAGACCAGGAGAATGAATGACAAGTCCTGTGTAAATATTCACACACGTGGTCACTCATTTACATGCGTGAGAGGGCAATGCCACGGGTTATTTACGGTAACACCGAACGAAACCCAGTCCTTCGCCCACTCGTCATGATTCGCTTCGTGGAGATGCGTGCATTTTTTTATGAAACTGAAAGTGCCTTTGAAGCACCCTGCGCTGCTATATACTCAGTTTGTCAATCGTGGATATTCAAAATTTTAAGCGCCATCTGCGGACATCCCCGTAAAAGTCATTCCCCATGTTCTTAAGGGCGCCGGAACCAAAACTTGTGGTATCTAGCCCTGTATCGGCGGCTGCTTGCTTCTTTTTTCCCCCAGTTGCTCCGCAATGTCTTCGCACTGCTTCCGGCCATGGGGCACGCGTCGTGTATCCCTGACACACCGGGAATAACGTAAAACTCTTTTTAACGAAATACCTTTTTTGAAGGACCAAAAACCAGTGTTGCACAAGTTCCTTCAAAACATGAGCGAAAACTCGTTCCTCGCTCCTTCACAATTTTGTAACGAGTTCCCGTTACAAGTTCCTTTAATATAGAAAAGGAACGCGTTCCAGTTACATTTCGAAAATTGAAACTTGTCGTTACATTAACGTTACATTTGATTTCTAAAATTTAAACTTAATACTGAGGCAAATTAAAGTGAACATATTAAATCTCGCATCGACCTATGCATATTTCCAGAATTTCAACGTCACCGGCCACATATCTGGAGACAAAGAAACATCCAACGAAACGCTCCAAGGCATATATTTTCAAGGAGCACCGAACATACTACGGACAACTCCACTGCAACTTTGGCGCTAGTCTTTTACAAGTGCGACACGTATGGCACTTTCCACTTCAGTCTTCAGACGCGTACCCAACATACTGCGCCTCCAATGTGCAAATAGGTAGTTACTCATACGCACCCATGCATGTAACAGCGGTGCATCTGACACTGAAAGCTAGTAACAGACCTTTTGATTTAGGATAGCATATAAAAGTTTGTGCCTGACTGATGGCATTGCGCGCAAATACTCGAACAAATACCCCGATGTCTTCAGTATTCCCGGTCCTAAACGATTCTGCTCAAAATTGGTAGCCCTTGTAGCATTTTAATAAACTAATCGGCAGATCTGGATATATTGCTTTTACTTAATTCTCATCGCTTTAAAGTATTTGTGATATACTGTACTTTTGTTGTTAATTATAGCTGCGTTGAGTATGCCGGTATGAGGAATTTTAACATTTCTATTTTGTGCAGTTTACCGCCGAATTAACTAACGCGGGACTGTTTTCTTTTCTTCGTGTCATTAGCAATAAGCATTATTTGCCTGTTCATTTCGGAGGCACGCCGACATTAAGGCAAGGGTGAAATGCTGTTGTGGTGCAGGAAATAAACACGAAAATAAATAGCCTTACATGCATAATTTGACGGGACGCCAACCGACAATGACCCACACCACACAAGCATAATTGTAATGTGCACGGGGTGCTGTGCGTTAAAATGTTTGGTTATTCCTGTGTAGCTATACCCTCTGGTCGCGTAGTAATGATAGCAATAAAACTACGGTTTTTATTTGAAACAAGCCTGGCATCACCGACCATAAGTAACCAGGTCCGGGTTAGAGCGATGTTATCTTCGCTCAATATTACAAACGCGCACGCACGCACGTAAGCATGTTCACCACACGTTCGCGTTAGCACGTGTATATATCCTTTCGAAAAGCCTTTCGTTTCAGCTTTTTGCCGAGGGCATAGGGCTGTTGACGCTTAATTAAGGCGTGACCCGTTGAGTTCAACTAAAATATCTTTAGACTGATGCAAAGAGTGTCTTACAAGTATGGACAACCATGGCCGTAACCGCGTTCTCGGAGTCAATGCTGGGAGACGCGATATAATAAAGCACGCGTTGACAGTGTTTTAGTTCGCAGGGAGCCCTGGCGGCGGGATATCATAAGGAAGGGACGAAAAAAGTAACTTTGCCGTTGCATGTAGTTCCTCCCGCGTTGCCGTGCACCAATACAGGGCTGGCTGACAGCCGGAAACTTTGTCCAGCGGCCATTGTATAAGCGGCCACCGCGAAGGAGTAGCGGGATACCCTGACGTCGTGCGGCCGCAGTGAAGGGAAAGCGTCACCCTCGTCGAATCATCGAAACCGCAATACAATGGCGTTTTCGCGCGTGATTTTCTATGAGGGAGCGATAGTGGCGGCAGGACAACGGGGACTTCAGGGAGGGCTTGTTGAAGTCCCGCCAATCGGTCCTGCGTGATATGCTGCGTATGTGCGATCATCGTGGAGTGGAACGTGTACAGAAGGAACGCCGTTCCCTTTGCTGTTCCTTCGTAAATGTAACGCGTTCCCGTTACAGTTCCACCAACCCTTAAAGGAACGATGGCGTTCCATAGTTCCTCCCAAAAGGAACTCGTTCCGTACAACACTGCCAAAAACATTCTGCCACTGCCGCGTATAGGTGGTCTCATCAACGGTATTAGCATTGCCAATGTTTTGAACGGCGGTCGACGGGCGTGAAATCCCCAATTGGCCTCGTTTCTATTTTCCCCTTGAATATGAGTTGCCTTCCCAGCGACAAAAGCCTTCAAAGATTTAAGATAGGCGCAGATTTGACAAATTTCTGACGGACTGCTGCATCACACACCATCGATAGAGAATGATAACGCTCTTTTTGCTCGCAGTATTGCTTTTATGGGAAGAAAGCGAGTGTTCACGATAATAAATATCCATACGACGATAGCGTGGTTTGAGTGTACACATTACTTTAGCTGTTTCAAAACATGCAGTGTGTGTATACTGTGCGTACTCGGAAGCACTTCTAAGAACATCTCTTTATGAGTTCAATAAACATGAAACGGAGGTTGGAAGTTTCCTGACGCTGCTTCACGAATCGACGTTCATGAAAGGTAGGTTCTGTTATGTCATTAAAAACTACGCGCTGCACGCGTCATGGTGCGAAATCATTGAATAACTTAACAAGATGTGCACTCCTTTTCTCCCTGCTGTGTTCTTATTTGCTGTCTTTAATCTGAATTACATGGTAGGTAGCTAGAATTATTTGCGGTCAAGCTCCGGCCGTCCATCGGCGAGATAATGGCTTAGTGCTGCAGGAAGCCGTCGGGGCCACCTCCCAGCTGCATCGCACTGCCCCCGAAAGTAAAGAAAGTAAAGAATTCTACTGCGAGTTGAACGTCTAAAGCCACACGGACAAAAGGAACTGACGTTCACACACTGGCGGCAGTGTGTGTACGTCTCTTGATTTTGTCCGTGGCCCTTTTACGCCCTCAGCTTGCAGAAGAATGAACAACCAACAAGCCGCATCGCCATCCTCGTCGAATGTAAAGAAATTTAAAAGCGCTGAGAAAAGTAAACTACAGAACGCTTGCACATAAGGCAATGCGGCGGTCGTCGTGTTCCTTCTGAGTCCCGAATTTCCCTCTCTATAGTACCCTTATTCGCAAAAGAGAGCTGCGGAGAGAGAGGGGTTGAGGTGAGCTGTCGATATTCTATATCTTACTTTTTCAAGGACCAACTGAGTACATTCACTGCTATTCGACCGTCCGCCCTTTATTAAGGAAAATAAAGGGGGGCAGAGGGTTCGTGCTTTGACAGACGTATGTGTTACATGCACTAATCCCATCAGCATATCTAGTGCTCACCTCAACAGACGTAGCGTGGGCGAAGTGCACTATGGGATCAGCGATGAAGTAGAACGGGCGGCACGTGAAAACTCAGACATACGACACCGTGATTTTTCCGAGACGTTAACGGCCCCCCGCTCATGCGTCCACTGATTGCTTCTTTCGAGAAAACGTCACACACGCAACTGTGAAGAGTAGAGATGCCTGTAGCTGGATAAACATGTGTTGGAAAGCAGCATATAACGACGCTCAGAAAAAAACACGGTTTCGCTATCTTGCGCGTCTTTCTAATCCAACTGGCAAATAACTTGGGACATTGTATCGTCGTACGAACTTAAATATCTTGGACATTTTACACTTGCACCTCCTCGATAACCAAGAACTAATTTCCACAAACGCTCCCCTCACATCCAAAGTACGCGTCGCAAAAAAAAAGAACAAATTTCTGCGCACTATTTCCACTGGGAAGCAGTACGCCTGTAGTAGCTGCCTTCCATGATGTGTATTTAAGAGTTCAAGACTTTGTTACTGTGTTCTCGTCGACATTTGCAAGCGCAGGGAGGTGCACTGGCCTTTCGTAGCTGGCATTTTCAGGAAACCGCGTTCTCTTGATGAGAAAGCACCATCACTGACAGCCTTCCAGTGTCTCCTAATGCTAGCGCTAGCAGACGATACCGCGACTGCACCCTAAAGAACATGGCGGGCGCACCCAGTGTTGTCAGATCACAATGCATTATGAATATCACTGTCTCAAATGAAAGAGCTGAAAAACCACAGTGCCGATGTATTCTACCTGTACGTTTTAAAAAGAACCAAATATGAAGCAAGGCGTTATGATGTTATGTTAAATCTAACTTTCCACACTAGTAAGAAACCTTACGCATTCCCCCGATAAATTCGCAAACAACTCGTTGAACGTTTACCAGCTGTTAGCGTCCATCCACTCTATGTGCAACTCGCACGTGCAGGTGCACGTCAGTGCAATTCATTGACAAGGTGCCTCATTTCAGAGTATGATCACAATCCGGGCCAAGTGAATACTTAAGAATTAACGCAGCGGCTGACTTCATGTGTTTCTGTTTCGCTGAAGTATGGCTTACCTGGCATGCACCCATATATGGCAAGGGCTTGGAGGCACGCAGCCGTACGTCGCTTCTTACGGCCTCGATGAGATTCAGCTTCATCAAACAGTGGAGCTGCTGGCCCCGTGGGTGGTTGTGGAATGTCCAGACCAAGAGGCGGAGGCTGAACGCATGTGATGTTGCTTCGCTGTGGTCCATCGAGCCACGGGCCATTGGATTCCCGAAAACTGCGCTTACAACATGCAAAACAAATTAAATAGTGGAATAGGTTTACACTGCCCTCGCTCTCCAAAAGTAGAATTTACGAAGCCATGCCACCGCTTTAACGTACCATTTTATGGCTAGTTCTGGGAAAAAAAATTTCGTTGTCTCTACTAGCCATAACCGATAGAAACAAAATAAAGAAGTCTGATGCCGCCCAATTCCTACGCTTAGTTACCATGGAAATGTGGTTAGCAATACCAAACGACGCGATAAATTCCACTGGTCTACGCTTGCAAAAAGAGAATATTTTCTGCATAGCTAAATTATGTTTCGTGCAGTGTTTATTTTTTTTGAATAACTCTCTAAAGCTTCCGGAACTATCTATTATTATTATTATTATTATTATTATTATTATTATTATTATTATTATTAACAATATTAATAACTTCAAATGGTCTTTCACGTGTCAATACCGCCAATGCTCATGAGGCCCGCATTGCAGTGGAAGGTCCTGTAGAAATTTCAACCACCTGGGTGTCTTTAACACATGAGTCTAGGAATATACATGGGTGCTTTCCGCATTTCGACGCCATCAAATTTTGACTACTGCGTCCACTGTGCCTTATACAAAAGCATCAAATGTATATTGAATGCAAACGCACATGGCTGTCAGAGCAATAAAGAGCCGATTCCTATTGACTGCGACGCCAAGAAAAATGCGCGCGTTGTCGCGGAAGACCGCGAACGGAGGAACACATACGACGCCATCGCGGCTTAACGGCATTGCCGGTAAGGTATGTTGCCGTCGCGTAATTGCGCCTGGTTGCATTATTCGCGCGTTCCTTATCGAGAAAGCACTTGCTTCCGCCCAAACTCTTTCCTATCGTTCATTTACTTCTTTCCTACAGAAAGAGGAGCAGGAGCTTAGCTAATTACAATGAAAGAGCTTACAATGAAAAGAGTTTGGGACAGCACGACTGGCAATGTAAATTTTTGTCCATGTAGCATGAAGACAAAGTAAGTGCACATGGGATACTGCCTAGCCGTTGCAAGTCGTCCGAAAAGCTTGTCATCCTTAACTGCCGCCGCTTTCGCAGTGCCTCATTCCGCTGGACGTCGGTGGGAAACGGTTCTGGCACAACAGGCTGTTGATGATTGCTGGCTCAGATGCTATGAATTTTAATGCACTTCCATCCACAGCTTATAAGAAGTATGTAGTGGTCCTGAAGTATTCTTTGACCCCCCACCACTGGATACGCACATGAATAGATAGAAGTACCTGTACACTCACATTTGGTTTGGATTAAAGAGCATCCCATTCGGAAAGTTGGCTAAATAAAAGCGCATTTTCTCGTGCAGGTTTGCATAGGATGTACTGAGCAGGATCTTACTGTGACGAAGTTCTAGAAATACGCTGATACAGCGGGCCGACAGTGCAGAACAATTAGAAATGTATATATTGTGAAGCAACTCTGCTAAGATGTTATATCACGTCGCGGCCGATCAATCTTATGATGTCGCCTAAGTGCGCATCAAGTTATTATGCTGGGCTGTGTGACAAAGTGGAAAGCCGCGGAACTTGCCTACATAACTTACGAAAACGAACAAGGTGGTTAAGACGAATGCCTTTAGTTACCACTGCAATGCGTCCGACAACGATGCGCAAGGCTTATTTCATACATGTGATTTTGACCTTTGAACCTATATGCACCTATCATAAACGCGTGTAACTGCGGCTGCCAAGTATTAGTCTTCTAACAAAATTTATTAAGCGAATTAAAATGGTTGCATTGGAACAGAAATGCAACCATAGCAGTCCAACCATATATTCTCGTAGGCTGACGGCTTTTGACAGCACAATCTCGGCTACCAAACGCTCACTCCGAAATCCAAGCGAATCTAGCTGTTTATGCATAGTGTTCAGTTTGTCCTGGTTACTACTGCTCATTCTTTGTATGCAGTACAGCATTTTCTTGAGATATACGTCGAAATCAATATACACACTGTTGTGGAGGGCACTGGAAATTCTCCACTTAGGGTTATATAACGTGGACTGATTACTAGCGCACAGGCCTCCAGCATGTCGGGGCCAGCTCCCGACATGCTTCATAGCATGTCGGGAGCTGCATGCTTCGTAGTCTTCATAGCAAAAGCAGCTAATGCGACAGGGGTCGAAGCTATGTTTTTTGAACATTTTTTTGCAATATGTTGCTAAAAATAAACAACACAATATTTGTTTAGCGCTAAAGTAAAACCGTTAATGCGAATTTCTCCAGAGCACTGAAAAACGTCTGCTTTTATTTTAGTAAATATAATAGCACAGCAATAATGTACTTCATCTTTTTAAATAAGTATATTTCATGACGCTGTAATACACAGAGAAAGTGAGCATATACGTACCTGCATATTCGCGGATGTCTACAGATGCTTGGGCCACCTCGCAGTGGAGCGACGGTTCTCCTCTGGCAGATGCCCCTGGCGTCTTGCGTGGATTTCGCCGGATGCCCTTCTCGAACACCTTCGTGATGAGCGAGTCACACGTAGCCTCCCTGAAAAGTCGGGTCCAGTATACCGCGTAACTGTTATAAGCGTATTCGTGGCATTTGCCAGGGTGCTAGAACATGCAATGTTTTTTCGAGTCACGCTGCTGTCAACAGTTCGAATTTCTGCATTATTCCCGTTAGACGTAAGCATGGGGAGGGAAATGTTACAAACACATAACAGACATCTTCAAAGCATGTCCAGTGAAAGCACAACTAAAAAACATATATCAGTCTAGTCCATCCTTGAAATATGCGGGTGCAACACTAGAAATGCTGAAGGTGCTTATGAATGTTACAAAAATTTGAAACATAGGTAACCTAGTTAGGTTCCGGAGGGATCAAGTATTTTAATAGCAAAACTGTTTATCGCAAGCCATCAGTAATTGCTGCAGCAAAAGCTATCCAACCCACTATCCACCCAAACAGAGAATCGGGAATGATTTTTTCCCGTTGCTGTAATAACGTAAAATATTCCCATTCGCCGCGTAGTCGTAATGATTGTGAGCGCTCAAAAATCTCAAATTAGCGCGAACCTGTATAAGTCACGTTTTCCCTCGTACCTGGAACCGATAGCTGTCAGGTGCACGCCACCAAGCATTCCGCAAGACAGTGGTCTGGTGTTGGACTGGTAGTGGTTCTCGTCGACACTCACGAGGACTAGGAGCTCGTCATCAGCTGTCGGGAATAGCTTTGCTCGATGCCCAGTGTAGCTGTCGCAAGTGAGTCGCTCGCCCTTGGTCCACGGCTTCACCACAATGTCGACGTTCTTCGGAAGCATGGCCTCGATTGCCAAGCTGCTGGGCACGCACAGAACAGTCCTCTCGGGCTTCACCTGGAGACATGACGAGATTCATCGACAAATGCGGCTCGTAGGACGACACGGCCAGGGAGAAGCTTGAAGCGAAACGATGGAGGAGGCTGCTGATTCCAGTGCAGCTATCTGAATCTATTCCTGCAGCTGATAGTAGGCCTAAATCGTTGCCGAGCTCATGAGATGGCACAAAATGCGTTCGGTGCTGCAGCCTGCGCGTTCGGAAGAGCGATGACGAATCTGCTACGCCACGTGAACCTTGGCGCGAGCACGCGAGCGCGTGTCCCCCGTGTCGTTCCTTTTTTTCTTTTTCCTCTCTTCAATATTTATGTTCGTGCAGGGACCGCCTTTCGAGATGATCTTCGTGTGCTGCATGCCGGATTGAAAAACGACCGAGTGGGCAACATTGCCGACAGGTAACCACATAAACAATTTCTGTTTAAATCTAATTGTTTAGACTATATAGCTTGCGATTTTTCCTGTCTTGCTTGCTTCGAATGCATTTAAACGCGAAGTATGTTTTGTCGAGGCGGAACTTTGACTGTTAACATCTATCTATCTATCTATCTATCTATCTATCTATCTATCTATCTATCTATCTATCTATCTATCTGTCTGTCTGTCTGTCTGTCTGTCTGTCTATCATAATAGTGCTGCGCGTCTCCTGTTAATAGGGAGTTTTCGAATAGGGGCCCCAAAGTGCTTAGCGTGCGCTAACTTGGGATCACGTAGGAAGTAGGAGTTTTCGAATTGGGTTTTGCCCTCGCTCCTTGCGTCTTGCGCTTGCAGCGCCAAAGTGGCCAAAAAGGCAGGCTGCGACAAATAAAAATTGAAGATTAATAAACACATTAGCCTTTCATAAGCGTACCCTTTAAAACTGCTATTTAAAGCGTGCAGAGCCAATGAATTTACTTGTAATCCTCATCGTTCTGCGAGTCTTAAGAATTTGGTATCATGAGCCAAGGTAATCCAGCTTCGAGCCACCGGTCGCGTTAAGCCTACGAGCTCTCAATTCGACAACCGATCTTAAAAACGCGGACTATTTCACGGCCACTTTTTGTTGCATGCGTGAGATATGGAAGAAAGCGATGACCTACGCCACAATTTATTGATTGATAAAGTCGTCATTTAACCAGAAATCAGCTCAGTTTTGTCCTAGGTGAAAGCCGCCGCTTCGATGGGCGCCGCCGTGTTTGTTTACGCTAAAAAATTTGGGGCAAGCTTTGGGGTTCTTTGGGGCTGACGCTAAATTCCAGAAATAGCGTGCCCAACCCAAAACCCAAAGGCAGTTTGGGTTTCGCGCATGCGCAGTGGTGTCGACGCTATTTCTTTGAGGCCCCAAAGTGTTTGGGGCCCCTATTCGAAAACTACCTAATGTCACAATATATTATTCTTCCGTAGTGGAAAGCGCCGAATGTTTGACCTCGCACATGGGGTCCTCTAGTCCGCACGGCTGACACGCATTACACGGGCTTCCATGTTTTATATGCGAAGCAGCTCTTTGACTAGCCAACGAAAGCCTTCGTTGGAAAGGTTGCTCGCCGCCAGACTAATCCCCGCCGACACCTTCGAAAGGACTACTGACCCGCCGCATTCCAAGCCCATACGCGTGTGTATTCTCTACGTTCAGGGTACCAGCGAAGCGCTCGCACGTGTGCTGTCTGAGCAGGGAATAAGAGTAGCACACAAGCCAATTTCCACGCTTGGCCGTTTCTTTCCGCGCCCGAAAGACAGGCTGCCGAGGGAGAGAGCGCAAGGTGTGATTTACTCCATTCCTTGTTCAGATTGCGGCGCGTCGTACGTGGGAGAGACCAAGAACTTCCCAGAGAGGCTACGACAGCACAGGAACGATGTCCGCAAGTTCGACAGACAAAGGAGTGCATTAGCTGAACACAGCGAGGTGCACGACCACCGCATCGATTTTGACAACTCCCGCGTCCTCGACTTGGATAGGGAGCCTACATGACTGCTTTTTTCATGTAGGCTCCCTATACTTGGAAACCAGTTTTCACAAGCGGCTCTTTGTGGAATCATGGCACATTCAGGCGACACCTGGAAACGTGAACCGGTCTGCAGATGCAATGCCAAGTGTATTTTAGCGGACTCCGGCACCTGGTTCAACACTAGCATGACCCCCCTCGGCTTGAAGAACCGGAAAAAAAGAGAAAGTGAGAAAGGAAGGAAGAGAGAAGAAAGAAGGCCTTATAAGCACTGCTGCTGTCTGGTGCCCTCCAGTCCGCCGCGGTGGTGTAGTGGTTACGGTACTCGGCTGCCACCCAAAATACGCGGGTTCGATCCCGGCCGCGGCGGTCGCATTTTCGATGGAGGCGAAAATGCCAGAGGCCCGTGTACTGTGCGTTGTCAGTGCACGTTAAAGAACCCCAGGTGGTCGAAATTTTCCGGAGCCCTCCACTACGGCTTTTCTCTACTCTCTATCTCTTTCACTCCCTTTCCCCTACTATCCCCACGGACGCTTAGCCGTCCTCCCTATATGGGCTGCAGAAATTAGCGTCCTTTCCCAACCAAACCACAATCTGGTGCCCTCCAGTCACCCCTGAAGAAGGGTCCGAGTGGGACCCGAAATGTCGGGTTTTTTCATCTTTAGAAGTAAATTTTACTTTTAAATGATTATAATTTGGTTGGTGTCCCCCTGTTTTCACCTGTCAAAGTGCTGTATCGCGCGCAGCGCCTCGAGACGTGCAGCTTTGAAAAAACAAATGGCGCCACCCGTGTCACGGTGCGCTACTAGTCAGTCGCGGCCGAGAACAGGCGCATATGGGGGGAAGCATGGCACTTGAAAGGACGGCCATAGTCGCGGTAAAAAAATGAGGTAAGTGGATGTGGCTGCGTGTATGGTACCACAAATGCTAACGATCTCGTTCATGCTACCAAAGATAAAATTTTAAAGTTCTTTTTCTTTTTTCTTTCTCGAACAAAGAGAAAGAGGCTGCTCAACATCCAGAACAAGATCAAGATCCCGATCCAGATCGAAGTCCCGATCGAGATCTAGACCCAAGACCAGCAATACCGGGTCTCCCCGAACACAGGCGGGAGGAGGATCCCAGAGCCAAAAGGGAACGACCGGCGTCATCGGCACCGCGGGACCCTTACAGGTGAGCTGGGCGGACGCGGCTTCCGGGGCGCGCGCGGAGGCAGACGCTGCTCTTCAAAATAGAGTTAAAGCGCTAGAGAACGAATTGGCAAGTATCAGGCAGAGCAATGTTGCGTTTATGGATGAAATTAGAAAACTCAGAGAAGAAAACGATCTTTTGAAAAGCGGTAGAGTAATACGCAACGAGGAAACTTCGCGAGTCATAACGGGGGACAAAGACGACGCAATGGATGAAGAGGTAGCAGATGCCACCACCATTAAACGTAAAACCGAGAACGCTTCGATTAAAACAGGGGTAAAGAAACCCAAGCTAGCGAGGACGCTCCACGAAGGACAGGGGGAATTTGCAAAAACCGATCGAAGCCAAGATCGCAACGATCGAAACTAAATTTGAAAATAAACTCGAACAACAGGAAGCTAGATTCGAAGCAAAGATAGAGGCAAAGATAGAGGCGCTCGGCAAGACCATATTGCAGCAAGTTCAACAAATGATAGCTGATTTTGATGCAAAACTAGTAATATGGGGACCGCAAACAAGTGGGGGGGGGGGGACCAGTTAAGACATCTCTTAAGCCGTACTCTAGGACTCCGTTACCCACCGAGGGATCAGAACACCTGTAACACCGCCATGGACAGACGAAATAGATACACGATCTGGCAATGGAATTGTCGAGGGTACGATAGAAAACGATATATTTTGCAACAACACCTTAAAGATAAAGACAGCCCTGATGTAATAATGGCGCAGGAAACGCATGGCCTGGCAAAATTATCGGGATACAAGTCTTTTGGCAGTGCCGATGGGGAGACAAAGGCGCTAACAACGTTGGTTAAGCGAAATCATGCGGTAGTTCAACACGACACGGAAATTACGGCAATTGATCACGTCCTCCTCGAACTCATACCCAGGCGGAAAACGGAGGACAGTCTCTTTGTATTAAATATTTACAGCAGTCCCAAATGCAGACAACATAAATTTCGCACGCTGTTTCGTAAAACCCTAGCCATAACTGGCAATCGTGCGGTAGTGATCGGAGGCGATTTCAATGCCCCGCACGGCGCATGGGGCTACAGGATCTAAACCCAGAAAGGCAGGAGCCTCTGGCTGGACGCTCAGCAGGAAGGCCTGACGCTCGTGACCGACCCGTCGATTCCTACGAGAACAGGTACCAGCGTTTGCGCGGATACTACGCCAGATTTGACATTCACCAAGAACATAATGGATACGCAATGGACAAATACGCAACATGATTTGGGAAGCGATCATAATATACTAGAAATAACGGTGAGGGCAGGACCGCGCAGGACAAAAGGGAGACAACTTAAAATTGTCGACTGGGACAAATTCAGGAATATAAGAAGGGAGGCCGACGAAAAGACACAGGGTATTGAGGAATGGACGGAAAAAAAAATTAAAGCGAGACGTGGCGGCAGCTACGAAAACGGTGCCACCGGAAGCGCAGCTAGAGTGTGTCGACAATAAGCTTCTACACATGTGGGAAGCTAAGGAAGGGTTACAACGGAGGTGGAAAAAACAAAGACACAACCGGACACTTCGTAGGAGGATAGCTAAATTGAACAGGGATATAGAGCAATACGCCCAGCAGCTATGCAGACAACAGTGGGAGGAAAATGCAACGACATGAACAGTCAGATAGGAATGGCGAAAACTTGGAACTTCCTTCGATATTTGTTAAACCCTGACGGGACCAAGTCGGCACAAAGGCACAATATAAATCGGGTGCTACAAGCGTACCAGGGGACTGAGCAGGACTTCCTCAAAGAAATCGAAACAACATACATTTCGCAAGCGATTCCCGTTACGCACCCTGATTACACAGGGCAGGCAAATGAAGATTTGGACAATGCAATCGGTGAGGCAGAAGTCAGGGCAGCCCTGCAAAAACTGAATACTAAATCGGCACCTGGACTAGACGGTATTACGAACAAAACGCTGAGAAACTTGGATGATGAGTCCATAACTAAAATAACTGAATATATTAACAAATGCTGGGAGGCGGGGCAGATTCCGCAACAGTGGAAGACGGCACAAATAGTGCTAATACCCAAGCCGGGAAAGCGATTGCAGATTGAAAACCTAAGACCCATATCTCTCACGTCTTGCGTTGGGAAACTTATGGAGCACGTGCTGCTGGCGAGAATGACCACCTACCTCGAGGACCAGGACGCGCTCCCACTCACGATGATAGGCTTCAGGAAAAACCTCTCAACGCAGGATGCAATGTTACAGTTAAAATATCAGATTATAGAAGATCCGGTAAGTTCAACAAAGGCCATTCTAGGGCTGGATTTAAAGAAGGCCTTCGATAGCGTAACTCATGCAACGATACTAGGGAGAATAAATGATATAGGACTCGGAAAACGTACGTACGATTACGTACGCAATTTCCTAACGGGAAGAAAGGCAAAGATCACGATAGGGAACCTAGTTTCGGAGGAGATAGAGATGGGCAGCGCAGGTACACCACAAGGCTCGGTATTATCCCCAATGCTATTCGATCTGGCCCTAATCGGACTGCCGGCCAAGCTCCAAGAAATAGAGGGACTCAGTCACACAATATATGCGGACGACATCACCCTGTGGGTGAGCAACGGGAATGACGGGCAAATAGAAGAAACCCTTCAAACAGCAGTCGAAACAGTGGAACGCTATCTAGAGGGGACAGGGCTCGCCTGCTCGGCGGCAAAAATCGGAGTTGTTGCTGTACAGACCGACTCGCAGAGGTCGCAAGCCAGGCAACTACCGAGGAGATCTCGCTCAGAGAGAGGAAATACAGTTAAGAACGGGCGATGGGCAACCAATACCCAGGGTCGACAGAATCAAGGTGCTCGGGCTGCTCATCGACGCCAAGGGCAACAACGGAGAAACCCTGAGGCGACTGGAAAGAACTGTAGCTCAAATAATGAGGCTAATCAAAAGAATAGCAAATAAACACAGTGGTATGAGAGAGGAAAACATGATCAGGCTAATACAGGCCTTCGTAATAAGCAGAATAGTATACGTAGCACCGTACTTAAAATGGCAGGTCACGGAAAAGGACAAGCTAGAATGCCTCAATCGGAAAATATTCAAATTAGCCATAGGGCTACCGATTAGCACCAGCACGGACAAATTACTACAATTAGGTCTGCACAATACGATAGATGAGCTCATTGAAGCGCAGCGCACGGCGCAGTATGAACGTCTCTCTAAGACACGAGCAGGTATCCTAGAGCGACTAGGCATAAGGTACCACACACAATATGGCGTCAAGGTGGACATCCCAAGAGAGACGAGGGAAACACTGGTAATTCCTCCCATACCGAAGAACATGCACCCAGAGCATATAAGGTCAGACGAGCGAAGAGGGCGAAGGATATACAGAAGAAGTTCGGCAATGACAAGGACGCAGTGTTCGTAGACGCAGCTCGATACAAGCGCAGAAGGGGGTTTACGGCAGCCGTCCTCGATAGCGACAAAAGCTGCGTGACGTGCGCGACGATACGCACCACGAGTAACGAGACAGCGGAAGAGGTAGCTATAGCGCTCGCTGTAGCTCAGACAAGCGCAACCGTGATAGTCAGCGACTCTCAGGCCGCTGTACGAAACTTTGCCAACGGCCGAATCTCCCGGAGGCACTACGCATTCTATGTTCAGGAGGCCAAGCACGCAAAAGAGATATTTACATTACATGGACACCCGCTCACGCCCTTTTGGAGGACAGCAACAACGGGGCGGTACATGACGCGGCTCGAGGGCTTACAGACCGAGCAGCGATCTCAAGTGCCGCCCCAGCACCCTCCGTAAGGGATGAGTGGGAGTGGCACGACAGAATACCAGATACAACGACATCACAAAACATTATAGGTTACCGAGGGGCATATTCCCGCCACCTCACCCAAAATTGACAAAAAAGCAGTCTGTCGAATGGCGTCGGTTACAAACTAGGACGTATGTGAATCCTGCGCTCTCGCACATCATATATCCGGACATATACGGAACGGACAAATGCAAGCTGTGCGATTCCAGAGCCACTCTGGAGCATATATTATGGGAATGTCGAGGGATTATTGACAATCACGAGAACGCGGCCTCTAGTGACTGCCTTCGCGCACGCTGGGAAGCCGCGCTGCTCAGCCCCGCCCTCGAAGATCAACTATGGGCCGTCCAGCGGGCCGAGGAAGCCGTCAGGGTTCAAGGACTCCTGGCTGTCACCTAGGCGGGGCCATTGGCCCGCCCCACTAACTCGCAGGACTATATAATAAAAGTTATATCCTCCTCCTTTCTGGGAAGTCTTACGAGAAGGGACGAGGGAGCTCCGTACTTGGCGTGGAAACGGAGCGGCCGGTAAACAACTGCTCTTATTTTTTGTGCGTGTATATTTTTGCTATACAACTGAGAACTTGCTCATCACGGTCATGAACACTGCTTTTTTTTGCCCTTGGGAAGGCCTTTGTCTGCCTGTGGAAAATCAAACCCATCGACGAGAAAAGCCCAGTTACCCACAAGAAAGTGGTTCCTGCATGCGCTGCGATGTATCCTTTAGATCCAGCTGCTTCTCACCACAAGAAAGTGGTGAGAAGCAGCTGGATCTAAAGGATACATCGCAGCGCATGCAGGAAATAAATACGTAGAAAGATGCTGGGAAGCGCAAATTCAGGCTCTAAACTTCAAATGTTCTATTTTCAAAGCAGGGCCAAGACATATACAAGTTACAACAGAGAATATTTGTGAGGCTTTGTACCAGCTGAAACTCGCTTACAAAAAAAAAAACAGACATCATTAATGTTGCTCGTTTCCCTTTTTAATCTGATCAGCGTCGAATAGTTTTCTTGCTGAGTAATGCTACTCCTCCCAACTTTATTCATCTTGAGCTGTAGCTGCTCGCTGTACAACGTGAAGGTAACATTTGTTCATAATCGATAATTCACGCACCTATTATAGATAACGCAAGAAGCAGCGATGGCCGTATCCCGGTCCGCGGGAAGTGTGTGCGGGTAGTGAGAAGCCTGAGCATATATATGCTCGAAATTCCTTTTTGAAAGCACAGCTGTAGGCTCGGCGCATTTACATCATTCATCCTTACATATGTAGGGTTGCTATCACGATGTGCTTGCCTGTGGGGGAAAAAAGAAAGAGGGTGCTTTATAAACAAACAAGTGGCAATCATTTTGTCTCCCTGAAGCGATTGAAGCTTTTCATCATCGCGACACACCTTCCAAAAATACACAAATGCACGTTGAAAATTAAACTAGGACAAGAAGACACGTACAACGGACAGGCACTAACAACATAATCCACGGCCTTTACGAGACAACCATGAGGCGCGTATTCTTTCCCATGGAGATTTCCCACGT
Source organism: Hyalomma asiaticum (assembly GCA_013339685.2). Lineage (NCBI taxonomy): Eukaryota > Metazoa > Arthropoda > Arachnida > Ixodida > Ixodidae > Hyalomma > Hyalomma asiaticum. Next base: position 84,664,303 of record CM023481.1, on the reverse strand, counting down.
GCGCTTAGATTATGGCTGTTCCACCAACTCGCCGTCATCGAAGTGAGGCAGCCGTGGACGGGAAGCGAACGCGCGTTGCAGCGGATATCAATGAAGCCGAGCAAATTACTGTAAAAAAGAAAAAAAAAAGCACTGCTTCAAGTTTCTCTACTTTGTGAAATCCGCAAAATAAAACGCGCTGCAGGTTTCACCCGGTCACGGCTCGCGTAAACGGCGTTGCGCGTGACAGAACCGGAGAGAGCGCCCGGCCGCCCGCAATAAGCCGCGACGGGTTTACGCGCGCGGCCGCTACTTGCGGCGCTGGTTGCTTTAGCGCCGCAGCGCCACCATACCAGATCTCTAGCCCCATATCGAGACTATGTTGTTTGTAGAGCTCTAGCATAAACCTCCCGTTATAATCTGTACATACATCGAGGTCACACACATGAGCATTGCTATCCTCTAACAGGGTTATTTCGGCCCCGTTGCCAAATTTCTGAATCCCCTTGCTTATACAATTCACTACCTCCTTATTTTTCTATTTGCACTTATTTCCGGTCCACATGTAAACTTGGCTAACCTGCCAAGTCGTTTCGTTGGCGGTGATGGTGACAACTGCTCTTTGCAGGTTACGGTCTTTCTAGGGTACCTCGGGGATTGTGCACAATTTGCACCCAGCGGGACACTTGCCGCCACTCATCTACTCCCTGCGTTAACGTCTCCTCTATTTCTGGGGTGTTTATGTTCAGCACGTTGTTCAGGCCGCCAGCTATCACAACTAAACTGCGCCCCTGATCTCTACGAGTCAGCTCTTCTCTTGCTTCTTGCATTACTGTCACCAACATTTTTCCTGGCAACGTCCCTATAGCTACTATTCGGTCTCCTTTCAGGCTCTTCTGAATCGTTTCCGAGCATCGAGCCAGGTTCGAGTCCCTCGGTATCATTAATTTTCCCGCTGCCCTGCTGCCTTTGTCTCCTCTGGGCGTTTGGACTTTCAGGGTGAGGCTTGGGTGGCCTTTTGTCCGCTCGCTCTTCCATCAGAGCTTCGCTGTAGCTAGGCGCCGGCTTCTGTGTCCGTTTGTCGACTTGTTGGGTCAACGACGTTCCCTCTCCATGGTTGCCCGATTCGTTCTTATTCTGCATGGCGACCTTCGTAAGCTGCTTTTCAGTTGCTTTTGAGCCTTTCGCCCATCTCCTTTCTCATACGACGTTTCGCCTCTAAAGCACCATCCACCTCACCTAGTTGCTTTAAGGCGCTCTTGGTTTCCTCCACTTGCCGTAATTTCGCCATAATCGTACATCGGCTGCATGAAACCTCTAATTCGCATGTCCCATCATCTGCGCAAACACCTACTTTTGACTCCCACGGTGCACTTAGTACACTTCACCATTTTTGTTTTGTTTTTTTTCATCATGATTAGCACGACGAGCGGTCACACACTCGTTAAAAATTATGGCTATTAAAAATTAACGCACACCTCGTGCGGTTATTAGTGGTACACCCCTACACTGTCCTGGGCTTCAAACCTATACTTTTCTAATTCATATTCAACACACCACACGAAAAAAGGCACGTTTACGATTAGTCAGTAGGCTGCAAACCAAATGTACCGACATATTATCAATGCACAAAGGCAGTTCAGCCGCCTTGTGCAACGACAGCATGCACAAATAAAATTACAAATAAATATGCCCCAAATTTCGGCACTATTAAGCGCTTCAATTTACTGCCCTTGACCGATCTTCTTATACTCAGTACAACCTTCTCCAACTCACACAAACAGCGCCAGAAAAGGCCGACCACATGGTCTTGCAATAGAAAAGAAGAAAGGGGAAAAAAGGAGGGGGGGGGGAACCTGTGCTCGGGGAAATGCTGGACACAAAGAGCACGACAAGAAGATTACTTGTCCCTCTTATCCGTTTTCAAAAAGGTAAAAAAAAGAAAGAAAAGCAGCGAGCAAAAAACACTTATCCAATACAACCTGCAAAGGACAGCAACAGAAAATACCGATCACATGGTCTCGAAAGGAAAAAAGAAAAGGAAAACCTTACGCGGGGAAAGTACTGGAAACAAAGAAAAGCACAACAAGAAAGAAAAAGACTACTTTTCTCTAGTTTTTAAGGAAAAAAGACAAAAAAAATCATGCAGAAACACTTATCAACCGGAGTCTTCCGGGAGCTCCCCACGCACGTCCTTCCACTGTGACTACGAACTACCAAATCGCAATAACGCAAAGGCATATACGGCCCCATCTACACCTTAAAACAACGACTATTATGTTCTTGAATGTGCCACAATGTCATTGAGCCACTGTCGTGCAAGTCTCTTGTTAGCGGTGTATCGACAAACCCGAAAAACGTCGCCTCATTTCAAAATGCCGCCATCGAGTCTCCTTCCTGACTCGTACTGCCTTTCATTTCCAAGTTGGGTTGATAGGAGCACTCAATTTACGCTTTGGATACCAGAAAAATAATGCACCCAGTTTTATCGTGTCCTCGAGGGGAAGCCTCGCTACTTAACATGGAGGCTATGCCCAACGAAATATTTCGCTGACAACTACGTTTACAGAAACCGGATTTTACACTTTTTACCAGTACCCTGGACCTTCCGTAACATTCTGCGAGTGCCCCGGGAATACGCACATGCATGTCCCTGCGAAGCATGGCATATCCGAACCGCCGATGTGGCCTGAAGGAATACTTCGCCAGACATTACGCTGCCATGTCAAGCATTACAAATACAGTGATTCACTACACTACATGTCTCGGCTTAACCTTGGCTGTAGCTTGAAACAGCCTGTCTATGAAAAAAAAAAACGCCCCAGTTATGTTTTTCTTGTTCGTTTTCTCCTTGATGTGGATTGAAGTCCGGTCAAGGAGATGATCGACGTCGATGAAGCAGGAGGCAGGTTGGAGGTAATGAACTTGAAGGTATATTGCAGCAAAATATTTACAGTCATATGTACATCTTGCCGAAGCACACTGATGATAACATAGACATCAACAGCGTCTTACTCTTCTACTTAACTTTTCTTAAGTTAGAGCCTAGAGCACTGTTACTACATACAACGAACCTAGTCTCACTGTTCGACCACTGAGTGGTTACGGCCCAGACAGAAGTTGCATCGTACGGAGTCTTACTGATCGATCAGTTAAGTGATTACAGCCTAGACTGAAGGGAAACGAATCCCGTCCAGTCTTTAGTACCTTGCGGTAACAAAGATAAAGGGGAGGTGGCCACTGCTGGTCCGCCTCAACCTTCTGTTATCCAATCTGTTTACCCTCAGATTAAGCCACTCCCTAGTGGGCTGTCCCTAATCCCGACAGCAGCGTCTTTACAGTTTAAACAGGCATTTTGGCATTCTTTCCCATCATGGCTCTCCCTCTCCTTATCCCACGCTCTCAGATATTCTCACAATCGAAATATCGGTATCGTAGCAGCCCTGCGGCATTCGGGCCATCTCCCACGCTCATCCAGTCGAACCCTGTCGTTCCAGGAAACACAGCGTGTCTTCGCCTTTCCCGCAGTTCGGACCTTGCACTGCTGGGACTCAACCCTTTGTTCCAGTCGGCGCGCCGAGAGCGCATGCCGGTCGTTAAAGAATTGGTTGGGCCAAGCGCATTGTCGCTCCGAGCGACGGCGCACTTCTCATGCATTCCTTCCTACGCGTCCGAGCTGCGCTTCCCCGAAACGGCCACTGAGGGGACAGGTACGGTCGCGCAGCCGCGACCCCCCCGAGCGACGTTCAGCGAAAGGGAAGGGTCTCGTACCAGGAACCCCTGGGGGCCAGCGTGGGAGACCAGCCGCTCAATGGGAGCAGTTTGCTTTCCATTGATAATTGCTGTCAAAGACCATGCAGAGAGAGAGCCGAGAAAGAAGCTTTGTATAGCGTACGGTGCTACGCCGTCGCTTCTGCACGATCGCCTTATGAGCGGCAACATAACACGTCCCCCCTTAAGAGTACGCTGGGCTGTTCTACGCTCAGTGGTACGATAAATCACTGCCGCGATTAGGTCACTGGACTTTCTAAGCATACAACAGTATACACAAACATCAAACACAATTGCGAGACAACACGACAGGAGAATACAAGAAACGAAAACAAATACATGCTAAACGATCAAGCACACCATTGCTGCTTCAAGCAGTAAGATCACTAGTGTCTGTTTCTTGGATTGTCAATCACACAGTCCACAATATACAGCAGCGAGTGGGCAGGAACATTCACGTTCCCCCCTCAGTTGGCATGGCACTGTTATTCTGATGGCTTCCACAAACTATTCTGGAGCCTTGATAATGCATCCGCATTCCCGTTACATATACCCTTCCGATGTTGTACCGAGACATGATATCGCTGTAAAGCCAGCGCCCATCTTGTCAATTTCGCCCCGTGCGGAGTAGAAGTTGTAGGGTACGACAGCGGATTGTGGTCGGAAACGACGTTTACTATGGCACCGAAAAGCCAGTAGTCAAACTTCTTTAAGGCCCATATTATTGCGAACGCTTCCCTCTCAATTGTCGACCAACGCATCTGGGTCGGTGAGAAGCGGTGGCTTGCAAAGGCGATAGGCTTCTCTTCTCCCTCAGATGTTTCAACGCGGTAAGAGTGTTCGCGCTCACGTCCAACCACTGTGAATGGGCCTAGCCATTTAGGTGACATCTTAAAATTCCGATCATTGTCGAAAACCACAACCTGGTCGCCAACATTAAAAGCTTTGAGCCTGGTGCTGCGATTATAGGCACTGGCGTAACTCTCCTGATGAGTTGCACTAGTTAGCTCAGCAATATTAGCGGCCGTCTCGAGCTGCTCCTTAAGTTGCTGTAAATACTTAGCGGGGCTTTCTCTCAATGTTGCGGGCACCGGCATTTCTCCCGTCCACGTCCTCTGCAGTATTAGAAGCGGTCCCGTGGGATTCCTTCCATACAATAGACGAAACGGAGCTACTCCGGTTACCTCATGGGGAACTTCCCGATAAGCCCATAAAACCATTGGGATCAATTTGTCCCAATTCTTAGAGTCTCTCTGAATGACATGATACAACATGTTTTTCAGTACTCGGTTCCACCTCTCTACAACTCCATTACTCTCTGGGTGTTCTGGGGTTGAGAACCTTGGCGTGCAACCTAATTTCTCCATCATCGTTTGCGTGAGCTGAGATTTGAAATTAGTGCCCTGATCGGAGCAGATCATCTCCGGAACGCCTGTGCGACTGAATATCTCAATCAGTGCATCGCAAGTCGCCTTAGCGGTCAAAGAGCGCAGTGGAACCACCTCCGGCCACCTCGTGCAAAGGTCCACTAAGCACAGCGCGTACTTATGCCCTCTCGCTGACGGTGTGTCGAGGGGTCCGATCACATCTACATTGACAACTTGGAAAGAGTGCTCGGGTCTAGTGAGCGGAGTTATAGGCACTTTATCTGTGCGACGCCTGTCTGACCGAATTTGACATTCATGGCACGAACGACAATGCCCTAATATCTCCTTCGCCATACCTGGCCAAAAAAAATTATACCTAATGCGAGCTCTTGTTTTCTTTGGCCCCAGGTGCCCCCCGCATAGCGACTCATGGGCTAAGTGCATCACCTCAGTGCGCTTATCTTTGGGGACAACTAGCTGACTCACTGGAGTGCCTGCTATTGAGTCGCAGTGATATAACAGTCCGTCTGAAATGAACATGCCAGATTTCCCACTACGCGCATCTTCCCAACATTTCTTTAGCGTAGTGTCACCCAACTGCACTTTGCGGAACTCTTCTCTCTGGCCTAATGATGTCTCCCTTTCTTCATCAATTTGCGCATCTTCGCCGGAAACGTCTTTCTTCTCCAAAGTAAGATTGCATGCCACGACCTTTGGTTTCTCTACTGCTTGTTCTGCCTCGGGAGCAGGCTCGGCCGGTGCTCGACAGGGTGCCAGAGGGCTGCTGGCCTTCGACAAAAGTTTCCAATCTTCCTCGGTCAACAAACAATCTGTGCCCTCGACGAGCTCATCAGTTAACGCGCAGAGTAGGTCGACGCTCTGAGGCTCCGTAACCTCTCGCGGGCTATTTAATTTGACCGGCAACGTAGCTAGCCTTGCCTCGATTGTTTTACCAAAAGCAGACACCAATCTCACCTTGCCAGACGGCTCTACTAAACTTCTCGGAAGCAGACTCTCCCGAAAGACAGTTATTTCACTCCCTGTATCCAAAATTGCATCTGCGGATATACCTGCACATGATACGGGAATTAACTGCAGTTTATTTGTGCCTTCACCCTCGTGTTTTAGAGACTTCACCTTTGCGCTAAGTACTCCATCAGGTATTTCAGTTTCCGTCTCGTGGGATAACGTTACCTTTTGGACCTTCCGCTTTGGCTCGGTAGCCTTCTTCGGGTTGCTCTCCTTATCACTAGACTTCGGGCACTCTTTAGCGAAATGGCCTGAGCCGTGACATAAGTGGCACTTCAGAGCCCCTTTCTCTACTCGTGTCGCCGGCTTCTGCCCCATTTCTACAGTTGGTTGCTTTGAAGCACGTCCTTTTCCTTTCGCTTGTTCGAAAGTTTGCAGCACTTTAGCGATCTCAGTTGGCCTAAGCCATCCCTCGCCTTCTCTTAGTCTCACATACTCAAGACCCTCCGTGCTAAGGCCCGATTTTATACGGTCAGCAACCATGAGTTCTGCCATCACTTCTACCGTGTCGGCCTCTCTCACTTGGAGGTAGTAGGAGAAATAAGTTTTCACGCGGGACGCGAACTGCGCCCACGTCTCTTCCTTCCGCTTTACCGCTCTTTCGAACCTCTGCAGATACTCTGCCGGAGAAAGCTTCAGTTCCGTCAGTACTGCTGCTTTAACTGCCTCGTAATCTGCACTCTCTTCAGAGTTGAGGTTACGCAGTAAGTAACGAACTCGTTCCGTTAGTGCTGGTATAACCAAATGCACGCGACTCTCATACGGTACTTGGTAAGTAGCAAATAGTTTTTCTACTTCCTCAAACCATAATGGCACATCCGCGTCACTCGGCAGGCGGAACCCTTTCAGCACTTTTGCACATTGCTGGACAGAATCGAAACACCGTCGCCCCCGATCGCCCGTCTCCGACCCAGAGTTGGACAACGTGCCATTGAGACGTTCCGCGTTCATTCTGGTTTGCAATAGCTTTTCATACTCAATCTGGAGATTGAGCTTTTGAATTTCAAGTTCGAGCGTTCTCGTTTCACTTGAATTCGGCAAAACCTGAGATGCCTGCTGCATCGATTCTTGCCTCTGAGTAGGCACTCTCGCCTCATTTGACTGATCAGAATTTAGAATACCATGATTTGATGGCTCTCGATTCCGATCCATTGCTACCGCACTCGCACCTTCATCTCCATTAGACTCCATTGTTTCAGCACCCCCGCGTGTTCTCACCATGTGCTCTACACATAAACTGCCATGCCAACTAGAGAAAAACGCAAGAAATCCTGCTCACCCTTTGCTGTATGCACTGTCGTTCCTGGATCTCTTCCACGGTGCCGGAGTTGGCTGCTGTGGGATCGTCTCGACGTTGCCGCTGGTGGCTGACGGATGCCTTGCCCCTCGGTCTCTTCGGCACTGGTCCAGTGTCTGGTGCTGTAGAGCTCGCCGATCCCTGTCCGACTGCGCCAGTTATGTTTTTCTTGTTCGTTTTCTCCTTGATGTGGATTGAAGTCCCGTCAAGGAGATGATCGACGTCGATGAAGCAGGAGGCAGGTTGGAGGTAATGAACTTGGAGGTATATTGCAGCAAATATTTACAGTCATATGTACATCTTGCCGAAGCACACTGATGATAACATAGACATCAACAGCTTCTTACTCTTCTACTTAACTTTTCTTAAGTTAGAGCCTAGAACACTGTTACTACATACAACGAACTTAGTCTCACTGTTCGACCACCGAGTGGTTACGGCCCAGACAGAAGTTGCATCGTACGGAGTCTTACTGATCGATCAGTTAAGTGATTACAGCCTAGACTGAAGGGAAACGAATCCCGTCCAGTCTTTAGTACCTTGCGGTAACAAAGATAAAGGGGAGGTGGCCACTGCTGGTCCGCCTCAACCTTCTGTTATCCAATCTGTTTACCCTCAGATTAAGCCACTCCCTAGTGGGCTGTCCCTAATCCCGACAGCAGCGTCTTTACAGTTTAAACAGGCATTTTGGCATTCTTTCCCATCATGGCTCTCCCTCTCCTTATCCCACGCTCTCAGATATTCTCACAATCGAAATATCGGTATCGTAGCAGCCCTGCGGCATTCGGGCCATCTCCCACGCTCATCCAGTCGAACCCTGTCGTTCCAGGAAACACAGCGTGTCTTCGCCTTTCCCGCAGTTCGGACCTTGCACTGCTGGGACTCAACCCTTTGTTCCAGTCGGCGCGCCGAGAGCGCATGCCGGTCGTTAAAGAATTGGTTGGGCCAAGCGCATTGTCGCTCCGAGCGACGGCGCACTTCTCATGCATTCCTTCCTACGCGTCCGAGCTGCGCTTCCCCGAAACGGCCACTGAGGGGACAGGTACGGTTGCGCAGCCGCGACCCCCCCGAGCGACGTTCAGCGAAAGGGAAGGGTCTCGTACCAGGAACCCCTGGGGGCCAGCGTGGGAGACCAGCCGCTCAATGGGAGCAGTTTGCTTTCCATTGATAATTGCTGTCAAAGACCATGCAGAGAGAGAGCCGAGAAAGCTTTGTATAGCGTACGGTGCTACGCCGTCGCTTCTGCACGATCGCCTTATGAGCGGCAACATAACAGCCCCGGTTGTAGTGCCGCCTTGAAGCAACTACAGTCAACGTGAGCAAAGCGAGTGCACTCACAATTTAATCCTTGTGCGCCGCTTATGGATAGCGTATCTTGAAAACGACACCATATTGTTGCCAATACACAGCTACGTAGCTTAATTAGCCAAACCTAGCGCAAATGCGAGCACTAGTGAGTAAAGAATGCACTTAATGCAGGCCTGTGTCCCGACAGATCTGAAGCGAGCGGTCACGACTGACTGCGCCATCTTGCCAAACGTACGTGTCCCTTTGCGAGCGTTAGCGTTGAATGCTATATTCCGAAAACAGCATAGGCACGTAAGGGCTTTGTCTACATTTACGTTCTACACATGCGAGGTGTGTTCCACAGTAACGTGAACGCTTTACGTTTGCTGCTCTCCCATTTACCAAAATTGTATATTTCGACGCAGGTATGAGCTGATACGCTAATTTTCGCAGCAGATCGACTGCATATTGATAACAACGCACAGCAGCGATGACGTAACGCCTACCGTGCGTGAAAACTCCAAAGCACGATAGTCTAATTTTTGGGAGAGGTGCTTAGTGCACCGTGCCCATATGTGCACGCATCGCTTCTTTCGAGAAATCATCAAGTATACAACTGCGACGAGAGCGGTGTGGGTTAGGGAACAAACGCGTGTTAGGGACATACTAATAGAAATTAAGAAGAAGAAATGGGCCTGGGCGGGCCATGTAACGCGAAGACAAGAGAACCGTTGGTCATTATATTTCTACCGCGGACGATCGTTCCGCCGCCCGTCCGGCTGCGAAGCGCATCCACACGGCGGACGAAGCGAGTAGACGGACGTGCCGGAGAAAAATAAACATGGCGGCACTGTCTGAAGCGAGAGCTGCCCGCTTCGAATCTTTAAGCTCTTCGTCGCGCATTCCGCGGGGTGTTAGTCCCAAACTGACGCTTGTATTTGCTTTAGGTTTGTGTCCGACAGCTTCGCCGGCAACGTATTCATGAGGATTTGGCACCGTTTCCGAGAACCGTACTAGTTTTGTCAAAGCTGTAGGCTTAGCGAATGCCTCTATTGGCAGAACATGAGCTCGGTGATCTACGGTAGCCCGAGTGCAACCAAATCTCAGAGGCCATAATAGTGTACGATTGTTTGCTTGTTTCTTTTCTCCATAGATGGCGCGAACAGTATGAAAGTCGATAACACATTCATTGTTAGCAAAGGTATCGGATGATTTTGTTTTCTTCTTCGTGGCAGAGTTATTTTAAGTTAAAACCAAACGAGAAAAACAAAGCAGTGCATGTTGCCAGAACTACAATGGCACTCTCGGCTAAATCTGCTGTGTTAGTCCGCGCGAATCCCAATGCGAAAAAGAGCTTGGCATTTTCCGTCCGCGAGGTCCGCGGCCGCGGCACGGACGGCACAAAACTGTGACGTCGGGTCACGCGATGCGCCGTCCGCCGCGGAAAAGACGGATTTAGTCCGTCGTGTGGATACACCCTAAGGGTAACGGAGTGGATTCCTAGAGAAGGCAAGCGTCAGGGGGCGGCAGAAAGTTAGGTGGGCAGATGAGATCAGGAAGTTTGCGGGGATAAATTGGGCCGAGTTAGCACAGGACAGGGATAATTGGAGATCCATGGGAGAGGCCTTTGTCCTGCAGTGGGCGTAGACAGGCTGATGATGATACAACTGCGAAGGATAGACACACCTGCGTCTGGAGAAGCAAGTGGTGGAAAGCAGCACGGCGTCGCTCATTCACATGGTTTCGATATCTGGCGCGCGCTTCTAACCACAATGGCAAATAACCTGGAACATGTTGTGCAAGCTCCTCTTGTGTGTCGAGGAGGAGGGATCACCTCCTCGACACACAAGCATTTCCTTGCACACTTACATCAGATCCGCAGTGAGCATCGCAATCGAAGAAAATTTCGGCGCAGTATTAATTGAGAAGCGCTACCCGCTTAAAGTAGGCATATTCACTATAAGAAATTACTTAGGACATACTTGTCCCAGAAACCACTAACCTTCTTAGAATTTGCAGGTAGTGAAATCTGAATCCAGATTCTCATTGCTTGCTATTTGCATAATGTGTGTAAAGACGTCGTACAAAACTGCTATGCAAAAATAATGAACAAATTATTATTGAAGCTGCAAGCTACAGTGCTTAATAATCAGGTGCAGTCATCTACGAAGCACCCGACAACATAGGAGTGGCCTATTAGTCACCTACTTAAAAAGAGTAGGAAGTGCAGCGTTTCCTAGCTTCGAAAGCCTTCTGGCTAGTAGAATGCAACTAAGAAGGTAGTCAACTACCCAGGAAGTTAGTAAATCCATGCATTTACTACCTTTTTACTAACTTTATTTTTGAGAGTGTATGCCATGTAGCCACTGCCGGCCATCCAGGTGAGAGTGCACAACTTCGTTCCTGTGTCCTCGTCGACTTTGGGGAGCACAGTAAACTCTGAACGCCCACCGCCGGATATAGCAAGGAAATGCTGCATTTCATTTGTCCGAAAGCACTGTCAACAACTCCATCTCAGGCTCTCCTAATGCTAAAACCAGCAGACAATTTCACGACTGCGCCCTGCAGAACATGGCGGACGCGCCAGGTGTTTCCAGAGCACTAAGCGTCATAACGGTTCGACAGAATGTCCAAAGCACAAAGCGTTTGTCCAGAGCACAAAGTGCACAAAGCTTTGTTCCAGAGCACAAAGTGTTATGACGCCAGCGACAACCCGAAAACGCCAACGGGCCCGCCTAGAGTGGCCTCCCGTTTTAGACTGTCTGCGGCTAGGTGCTTTCCACGTGGCGTTCCTCCCCTACTGGTGCATGATGGCACAAAGATCCTCTTTCAGTGTAACTGTTCCACCACTGCACGATATAGTGCTTTCTAATCGCACGCATCATGTACACCTTCCTAAACACGCTGCGTCAGAATAAGTCAGGACCAGTGGAATCAAATAATGCTAAAACTTTATTAAATTCATCTGTACTAAAGGCTTGTACAGAAACAAACACTGGTCATATCTCTTAAAAAGACTAGAAATGCACAACAGCATGACTGGTAAGCATGCTAAGAATAAAATAATTACAGCTTGTACTTGTGGTAAAAGTCATAAAATATCACAGCAATGTATGGCAGTAGACAGGTACTTGCACTTGGACACAGGCATTGAAACATAAAACAGGTGAACTATTAAGAAATGTGTTAAAATGGATATTCCGTCATATGGAACAAAGCAAACGTTGTTTATGTGAGTAATACATCGGTATAAGAAAAATGAAAGAACCGAGTAAATGGGAAAGTTTGTATGCAATATATGCAGGAAAAGAAAAAAGTTAGAAGGGTGTGACCAATGTCACGTCCTGTAAACAAATAACAAGTTTCTTGAACTCCCCCCAGTAGAAAGGTGGGGGAAGGGGTGGAGGACTGCACCCAGTACTAAGGCACTGCCTCCGAGCTATCCGTCTCTTTCTTCAGTTCCACCCCAGGCTCTTCCTTTGGAGTAGCTTTCAATGGTGATCGGCTTCGTGCCCTGCACAAGACCCAAAGTGGATATTTGAGCAAGGATCAGAATTAAGTTGGAGATACGTAATTTGTTCATACCTTTATTACTGCAACAGCCGTGCAAAACCAATTAAAGGGACCCTGAAATGGTTTTGACGATTTTGTGCAAACATGGTGATCCAGCATAGCGAGTCATTAGGATCATTTGAGGGCAGATTTCAGCGCTGTGCATAAAGTGGAATTTATAATAAGGTTTTCAACACGTGCATCGGAAAAGATCGCAGCAGCTCGCCAAAAGGCGTTTTCAAACGCCCCCGCCATCGACCGATGGAATGGGAGGCCGCTGATTGGCCCCTAACCAGTCACGTGCACGTAATTTTCCCAACCTAACTGTAAACAACGTGCTTCTACAACGTGCTCCTTTGTTTCAGCCAACGGTATCATCGTGGCATCTGGCGGCGTACACACGAGTCGCCGGCGCTCTATTACAGAGGCTAGCACTGCCGAGGCGGTCGACCTCAGTAAGGTTATCGGGGCGCTATGTCGCCATTGAGAGCTCGGCAGAGCGGCTGACGCGGGAGGCGCTGTCGTCACTAGTGCGCGCTCTGCAGCAAATCAAGTTGAGGAGGAACAGCAGTGGTAAGAAGGAAGGCGACTGAAATATGGCCATAGCTGCCTTAGCGCATGGTGCTTCACTTTATTTATGGTGAATGATTTCACAATTGTGTTGCCTAATCAGTGACGCTATGTCAAAAAAACGTTTCAGGGACCTTTTAAACAAGCAGGGGCAGTGTTGTTGGGTACTGACTATCAGAGATGTTTCACTTTCTCAAGGCTTCAGGAGAATGGTTAACTTTGCTAATGGTCAGCACCTATATGTGGGCCGGTGCCCTGGCACAGGAGCACTGTTGCTCTTAGGCACGAAGGTCAATCAACCAACAAGGTTGAAAATGTTCTAGCACGCTGAAAATCGCCAAGCTATAGTATAAACGAGAATATAAGTCAAGATATTTTCAATAAAACAACAAGCTAAAGTCACCCCTCGCCTTATATAGTGGTGTTTAGCCGACAGTGCATCGCCGTCAGGCAACATGTGGTGTGCATGAGTGTCAAATGCCATATACAGCCGTATCGACTCTCAAATCCAATAGCAGGCCTTTTTTTTAGTTTCCCTTTTTTCCCTGTTCGTGCTGTGCTTCCGATCTGTTCTGGGTTTTCCGCTCTGACTGACGTCGCGTCTGATTTTTAGGGTTCCTTTTTTTTCGTTCATTGAATATGAGTAGCGCCACGAGGAGGCAGTTCTCAGCTGAATTTAAACTACACGTTGAGTTCGCCGAAGCGAACGGCAACATGGCCGCTCCGCACTGCCTTGGCGTTTCAGAAAAAACGTGCGCTAGTGGAGAGTGCATAAAGGGAAGCTGCAGAAGTGCAACCCTCGGAAAGCATCGTTTCACTGGCGAAGTGCGGTTCATCCACAGCTTGAGGATATGCTCGCGGACTTTGTGCGGGAAGTTCATGCGTGCTCGCTGCCAGTGACCATGGGTACCATTCGCAACAAAGCCGTGGAGCTCGTTCGAGAAACAGCAGGAATGGATGTCCGGCGACAACCCGAAAAGGCCAACGAGCTGCCTAGAGAGGCCTCCCGTTTGCGACCATCTGCGGCTGGGTGCTTTCTGCGTGATGTTCCTTGCCAGATTCTATGGTGGAAAATGCTTTAAGAAACGTTGCGTTAGCAACTCACTGCATGGCATGGAAGACGCACTGTGAGAGGCGGCCAGCGACAAACTCTTGTCTTCAGAAGACAGTCATGCTTCGTCTGACGAATACATACACCTGCGATGGTGGTTGAGGGGAGTTCCAACGATAGGTGGGCAGTGCGCCCTATTCGCAAATAAATGTGTTTTGGCAATTTTGGGTTTTCTTTTTTTGGTCACCTGAATTTGGAGGGTCGACCTATATTCCCACTCGACCTACATTCCGATTTATACGGTACTTGTCGCAAATGGTTGCAAACAGTTAGAAAGCAAATATTACTGTTTCTGTTCAATTTTGCAGCTGCACAACTGTGAAGTCGAGCTGTGAGTGAATGACAGCTGCTGTCGGAGCAACAGGGGGCTATTTGTGGCTCATCACTGACTACAGCATGCTAGGAACATTTGTGACTAGCTCGAAATAGCCACAAGCTTAACCTTACACCATATAAACCACATACTAACTTATTCAAGTTCAGCTTCTTTCTGCACACTATTGAAAAATGGAATTCATTACCAGGTACCATTAGATGCTTACCTTTAGGAGAATTCTCAGGTCAATGTTTAGAACCATGCCATGATTCCTAATGCCAATTGGACTCTTGTTCTTTTGTTTGTGTGCTTCTTACAGTGCTGTATTGTTTTGCGATAATTTTTCTTCGTATATAGAAATGCGTAACACCCACCCCTGCGATAGCCTAACTGGGCTGCAGTATGTAAAAATAAATAAATAAATAAATAGTGACATCACAGGTTGCTGGGGCAAATGAGCCCTTAGACACCGAAACATCCAGCACTAGTCTTGTGAAAGCTCTAAAAAGTGAAAGTAGTATCTGAGATTGACTAACCCAGAATTTTCAGTCGGGTGTCACATGACAGTAGTACACATAAAAAGGGACCCAGTGTGTGACATGAACTGCATCAGAATGTCAAGTCAAGCTACCAGAATGTAAGCAACCATGTCATGAAATGGAACACATCATACTACATCTTTCTTCTATGCACGTAATAACTTGATATATGACACACGTAAAGAGCAAAAGATATTAACCAAAAGAACAAACATACGTAACAATATTCCAGTTTAAATGCTTAATTTCTATAAGGTAGTGAAAAGTGGACAAGAGGCAAAGGCAGAATAACCTTACAGTAGCTATGGAAATATAGTTGCAAAAAGGCAATGTAACAGTCACTGGTCCAACACCACGTGTGTAACTGCCAATGCACCCCCAAGCTTGCTGTTACAAACCTAAGCACCTGCCACAGCTCACACCAACAAGCAGTTACTACAACCTAAATGCCTTGGTAGATGATTCTTCATACTGAGCTAACAATGACAGTGCTTCTTACGGACTGATATTCATGACAGCACTTAGTAATAAATGCCATTACAATAGTATTTCATTAGCTATGGAACAATAGCTGTGAAAAGGCAATGTAACAGTCACTGGTCCAATGCCACGTGTGCAACTGGCAATGCACCCCCAAGCTTGCTGTTACAAACCTAGGCACCTGCCACAGCTCACACCAGCATGCAGTTACTACAACCTAAATGCCTTGGTAGATGATTCTTCATACTGAGCTAACAATGACAGTGCTTCTTACGGACTGATATTCATGACAGCACTTAGTAATAAATGCCATTACAATAGTATTTCATTAGCTATGGAACAATAGCTGTGAAAAGACAATGTAACAGTCACTGGTCCAATGCCACGTGTGCAACTGGCAATGCACCCCCAAGCTTGCTGTTACAAACCTAGGCACCTGCCACAGCTCACACCAGCATGCAGTTACTACAACCTAAATGCCTTGGTAGACGATGCTTCATATTGAGCTAATAATGACAGTGCTTCTTTCTTACTGATATTCATGATAGCACTTAGTAATAAATACCAACTGTACTCCATTACCTACCACAACTAAAGTTGGAGCAGAAGAAAGCCAGTATGTATCACATAGCATAGCTATGCTGGAGAACATGACTATGCACAACCATACACATAGCTGCCATCAACAGGTCAGACAACAGCATGAGCCCACATCTAACGGGTGTAATGCCTGCAAATGTGAGTACTTTGATGTGCACAAGGTGTAGCACAGTCAAACTCAAATAATGTAGTATTAGTTAAAATAGTTCCACAAGCTCTTTCCATGACAGTTGTGCAAACTTACCTGTAAATGCATATTGATGGTCAGCGCGAAACACGAGGACAAAAAGAAGAAGGGACACAAACCACAGCGCTGTCTCACAACTCACTTTTATTTAGCAACACACGTATATTTAACAGCACTGACAATACCCACGTGATCCCATGACGCAGATGGAAAAGTGTGCAGCAAAATATTAAAAACCTCATTAGAACAAAACCAACATAAGCTAAGCGATGAACTGATTCAAAAATAAAATTTCCTTGTCGTGAAGGGCTATCGATGGCATGCTGACACAGCGGGAACCGTTATTGTTGATGTGGAAAGCTTCGACAATTTCTCTGGTTGCCTGATCCCTGTGTTTGAACAGACATTTTGTGTCAGTGAATATAGGGGTGCAATCGCGGTTTGAACAGTGCCTAGCCATGTGCGAGTACTCATTCCCTTTCAGACAGCGTTTGTGCTGAGCCAATCTTATATTCAGACATGGGCCTGTTCGGCCAATATACATGTCACCGCAAGAAAACAGCACCTGATACACTAGACCTACTTTGCATGCACCGAACGAGGGCGTGTGTTTCTTTACCTTGCAGCCTTTTGTACTTTTATTTACTCCTTATTTTTTTGACCAAGTTCCCTTTCAATTATACCACAAATCTTATTTAATTTATTAGGGGCAGGAAAGATAACCCTGACATTCAACCTCCCTGCAACATTTTTTAGACCATGAGATAGCTTATGCACGTCTGAAATGACTAGTTTTTTCTTTGTCTAACCGGGCTGAAACACTATCCCTCTTGATTGTTCCTAATCTTACATATTTCATCAGCTTCAGCACATTCAACCGGATGACACTTTCCGGGAACCCTGCCGCCCTTAGACGCACTACTTGTGTCACAAAGCTGTCAGAAGCATGATGAAAACATGACTTTTCTAAGGCCGAAAACAAGCAAGAGTAGGCAATCCCGTTTTTTACTACCTTAGAATGAGCAGCTTTAAAATTTAGGATAGGTTTTGCGTATCTTGGGCTATACTGCCAACATACATGATTCCTGGTGAGTTCTATCCTCAGGTCCAAAAATTGCAACTGGTTGTCTTGCGGTAATTCATAGGTGAAGCGCAAACCAGAACCGCATTTACGAAAGAGATCAACAACTTCTGTTACATTCTGTTCTAAGTTTGAATTACTGATGAAAACCAAAAAATCATCTACATACCTTATCAATTTGATTACATTTTCATCAAGATTACTTTTTACTCTTCTTTCTACGTTTCCTAGAAAAATATTACTTAGCACCGGAGCAACTTTAGACCCAATGCAGACGCCCATTTTATGAATGTACAACTTCTTGTTCCATTCAATGTAGGTAGAACGCAAATAAAAAAAGAGGATTTCAAGAAAGCTACCTGCAGATATGCCACACCTACTAGTGAAGGATAATTCGTTGTCCTCAGTGATGCAGAGCTTAACATTTTCCATCAAACTGTCATGAGGCAAATTGTAATATAAATCTTCGATGTCTGTACTAAACATATTGCCATCACCCGCATTGGTGCTTACAAGGAACGACACGAGATCACTAGAATTCTATACCATAAAAGGATCAACAATAGCCAATCACTGCAGGTGTCTTTGTAAGTACGTGGACACACACTGTTGCCAGCTGTTTGTTTCTGTGATTATAGCTCTAAATGGAATATTACCCTTGTGTGTCTTTGCCGCGAAGAAAATATCCAAATTAAATTTGTTAGCCTTCTTAACAGCTGACACTACCTGTTCCAGGTTATGACCTCGAAGCAGCGAGAGAGCTCATGCCTTAACAGGATTGTAATCTACCGACCTAAAATTCTTCTCTATTGCAGCTAGCACTTTTTCACAGAACACCTTCTCTAGTACTACGACAAAGAAACCTTCTTTACCTGACGTTAAAATGTGAAGGTCCTTACAGCATACTGAACTAAAATCCTTTACAGTCCTAGTTGCCGAGTGTTTTGTCCCACACTGTCCAATCACTTCGATGCACTCTCCGAAACCACGGAAGATCAAGGCTGACGATTCTAAAGTGATGGTCCTCGGAGAAGGGCGTCTACCGGAGGAGCACAGAAGACTGCTTGGCCTTGGGACGAAGTTCCCCCTTCAGCCACGTCTAGGGCCCCCTGAGAAGATCGCCTTGGCAAGGACAGTCACTCGCAGAGGCACGAAGACAGACCACGCTTCATAGCCGAGTGCGTCGAAGTGATTGGACAGTGTGGGACAAAACACTCGGCAACTAGGACTGTAAAGGATTTTAGTTCAGTATGCTGTCAGGACCTTCACATTTTAGTGCCAGATAAAGAAGGTTTCTTTGTTGTAGTACTAGAGAAGGTGTTCTGTGAAAAAGTGCTAGCTGCAATAGAGAAGAATTTTAGGTCGGTAGATTACAATCCTGTTAAGGCATGAGCTCTCTCGCTGCTTCGAGGTCATAACCTGGAACAGGTAGCGTCAGCTGTTAAGAAGGCTAACAAACTTAATTTGGATATTTTCTTCGCGGCAAAGACACACAAGGTTAATATTCCATTTAGAGCTATAATCACAGAAACAAACAGCTGGCAACAGTGTGTGTCCACGTACTTACAAAGACACCTGCAGTGATTGGCTATTGTTGATCCTTTTATGGTATAGAATTCTAGTGATCTCGTGTCGTTCCTTGTAAGCACCAATGCGGGTGATGGCAATATGTTTAGTACAGACATCGAAGATTTATATTACAATTTGCCTCATGACAGTTTGATGGAAAATGTTAAGCTCTGCATCACTGAGGACAACGAATTATCCTTCACTAGTAGGTGTGGCATATCTGCAGGTAGCTTTCTTGAAATCCTCCTTTTTTATTTGCGTTCTACCTACATTGAATGGAACAAGAAGTTGTACATTCATAAAATGGGCGTCTGCATTGGGTCTAAAGTTGCTCCGGTGCTAAGTAATATTTTTCTAGGAAACGTAGAAAGAAAAGTAAAAAGTAATCTTGATGAAAATGTAATCAAATTGATAAGGTATGTAGATGATTTTTTGGTTTTCATCAGTAATTCAAACTTAGAACAGAATGTAACAGAAGTTGTTGATCTCTTTCGTAAATGCAGTTCTGGTTTGCGCTTCACCTATGAATTACCGCACGACAACCAGTTGCAATTTTTGGACCTGAGGAGAGAACTCACCAGGAATCATGTATGTTGGCAGTATATCCCAAGATACGCAAAACCTATCCTAAATTTTAAAGCTGCTCATTCTAAGGTAGTAAAAAACGGGATCGCCTACTCTTGCTTGTTTTCGGCCTTAGAAAAGTCATGTTTTCATCATGCTTCTGAGAGCTTTGTGACACAAGTAGTGCATCCAAGGGCGGCAGGGTTCCCGGAAAGTGTCATCCGGTTGAATGTGCTGAAGCTGATGAAATATGTAAGATTAGGAACAATCAAGAGGGATAGTGTTTCAGCCCGCTTCGACAAAGAAACAACTGTAGTCATTTCATACGTGCATAAGCTATCTCATGGTCTGAAAAATGTTGCAGGGAGGTTGAATGTCAGGGTTATCTTCCCTGCCCCTAATAAATTAAATAAGATTTGTGGTATAATTGAAAGGGAACTTGGTCAAAAAAGATAAGGAGTAAATAAAAGTACAAAAGGTTGCAAGGTAAAGAAACACACACCCTCGTTCAGTGCACGCAAAGTAGGTCTAGTGTATCAGGTGCTGTTTTCTTGCGGTGACATGTATATTGGCCAAACAGGCCCGTGTCTGAATATAAGATTGGCTCAGCACAAACGCTCTCTGAAAGGGAATGAGTACTCGCACATGGCTAGGCACTGTTCAAACCCCGATTGCACCCCTACATTCACTGACACAAAATGTCTGTTCAAACACAGGGATCAGGCAACCAGAGAAATTGTCGAAGCTTTCCACATCAACAATAACGGTTCCCGCTGTGTCAGCATGCCATAGATAGCCCTTCACGACAAGGAAATTTTATTTTTGAATCAGTTCATCGCTTAGCTTATGTTGGTTTTGTTCTAATGAGGTTTTTTATATTTTGCTGCACACTTTTCCATCTGCATCATGGGATCACGTGGGTGTGGTCAGCGCTGTTAAATATGTGTGTGTTGTTAAATAAAAGTTATTTGTGAGACAGCGCTGTGGTTTGTGTCCTTTCCTTCTTTTTGTCCTCGTGTTTTGCGCTGACCATCAATATGCCTAACCAGTTCCAACTCGCCCACATGACCATTCTCCTTACCTGTAAATTTCCATGGCTTACATTTTTCAAAACATCCCTGACACTTCCTCAGCTTTTCCAGGTGTGTACAAATTTCTGGACAATTCCTGGTACAGTGGAGCCCACTTACAGCAATAATGAAGTGCTATGAAAATCATATTGTTATAGTAGTGTTATGACAGCATTGCATGAAAAAAAATCAGTTTCACCAGAAGGGCAAAGCAATGAATGCAATAGCAATGCATGATATATTATACGAAGACTAGCAGCTTTAGGGGTAAACAGAATTGTAGTGAACGGGGGCTTATTAAGTAAGCATGTAGGTGCTTAAAGTACCACGTCAGGGTCGAGCGGCAGAGACAACGGACCAGCACAGCTCCGAGCTAAGTCATGTTGCTTTGATGCCTTCCCACACACACTTCACACCGCGTGACCGCGCTAAGCAGCATGCGCTTTCCACTATCGAGAAACTTGGACCAGCACAGTGGCATCAAGCGAGCGTGTTCCTTCCAGCATTCGTAGACGCATTCATGTGAGTGCTATGTGGCGAGGGCATTGCTGGCCTTGCGAGGTGCCTAGAACGGAGCGCACATCAAGGTGCTGCTATGCAATACACAGCACATCTGATGTCTGCCGAGATAGCACGCACGCCAGCGATGGCGACTGCGCAAGGTCCACAGTGTCTGCTCCAGCGACAACCCCTCCTCGTGATTTTTTCTAAGCTCGTTAAACACGGGTGGGGGGTTTCCTCACCGTTTTGATGCAGGACTCCCACACGAGGTGATGTGATCGCACGCGCCCTCTTAGCGACAGAGATGGGTCAGGCTCACTTGAGCTCTGCTTTCAGCCGCGTTCAGCGGCCCCGCTCGCGTGCTTTTACCCGCAGGTAGAATATATGATGCGTGGGGGGTTATCAATTTGCACTTTGTACGGGACATGACAGCGACAGCGACGGCAAAAACCCATCGACACTGTCCATCTACACTAGAATCTCGATGATCTGATTACTGTAGAATCTTGGTGATACGATTACGATTTATGCGAATTCCGCGATGATATGAATTTTAGTGTTGTTTTGGACGAACTATGTTGTATAAAATGCACCGTCATTCGGTGTTATATGAACAGTTTCCCCGGCCATTGCAGATGGCACGAACACGCGAAATGACTGCTTCACGTGAGTGACTGACTCAGATTTTTGAATGCAGATTTTTTTCCGCGAGTTCCTTATGACTTTGGACCGGAAAATGGCAGTGAAAAACAGAAAAATTTTGCTTTTTGTTGATCAGTGTTCGGCCCATCCCAAAGACTGCAACTTTAGCAATGTTGCCGCAAGGTTCTTGCCCGCAAACACCACGAGCTGTCTACAGCCGCTGGATGTGGGAATAATCCGAAATGTGAAGCACCATTTCAAGGGATTGCTTGCGCAGAGGTTCCTGGCGAAAATTGAGCGCAAGGATGAAAACTTGCAGATTAGCCTGCTTGGCACGTTACGTTTCTTGGCCATGTCCTGGGATAATGGGACCCAGGAAACGATCGCGAACTCCTTTCGCAAGTGTGGATTTTTCACGGAATCGGATGCGGCTCCGATGGAAGAAAACCAAGAGCCTGACCATTTGCACATCAAGGGTTGGGAGAACCTTGAAACTCGAGCTTCGGCGCGAGACTTCGTCACAGTGGATGACAATGTAGCCACCTGTAGGCTGCGATCCAACGAAGAATTGGTCGACGAGGCAAAGGATACCGAGTCTGAGAGTGATGGTGAAGATGCCAGTGAGTGTGATATCCTACCGTCAATGTCGGAAAACCATGATGCCCCCTGTGTAATGCGTTGCACCATAAGCACTGGCAGCATGAGTGAAGAAACCGTAGCACGGTTTTATTCCTTTCAGGCGGCTTTCTTGAGGGACAGCAAAGTTCAAAAAGTCCAAAAGAACATCATGGACTTTTTCAGCAAGAAGTAGTTGACCCATATAAGGTTCTTGTTCATGTTCATGATCAGCTTTAACTTGTTTTGGCTCATACGAATTCGGGATGATACAAACATTTTATGTGCTCCCTACGAATTCGTATAATCGAGATTCTACTGTAATTGCTAGTGCAATAAAAAAATAAAGGTAGCCTAAAGATGTTTGTACGCCTGTGGGTGGGTGGGTGGAGAGGAGAAGGAATGGCTAAAATTCCCAGGCACTGTATCCCTCACAGTATGACAATAAGCACAACAACGGCCAAAGGTAATGCTGAACCAACCTTAAGTTACACTGAAAGAGCCCCCTCCACCGATCCCTCTCTGCAACAGTACTATTTTAATCCCCACCCTTTACTCCAGTGGCCAGAGGGGATAGAACTGAGGCCCTTTTGAGAAGGCTAGTTAAAGTTCCTCAAAACCACTGCCCTTTGCTACTTTCTTTTCAAGGTGGGGCTGTTGTTTGAGGTGGTGGGCGAATGGAAGAGGGACAGAGAGAGACCCTGGAGGAAAAGCTGATTTCTGTTGTATGACGGTGCGGCAGCAATTTTTAAAGGGGAGCAATAAGTGTGCAGTGGCCAGAGTTTATTTTCAAAGATTTCACATTACATTACCTCTTGGCACGCACTGTGCATACCCAGTGTTTTGTTCGGCGGTAGATCGATGGGGAAGAGCAGGCGACGGCGGCCTAGCGCATGGCTTTTCCGTAGAAACATCGTGGTATTCACTCGGTACGCAGTAAACGTGGCAGCTTTGTTCCCGTGACGCACACGGTCAGTAATTGCTGTGACGTACATAGCTGCACAGCAGAGGGGACATGACGGGTGACAAGTCTCTTCACTGCGAGCATTTTCAGAGGAAACGGGGCATCCGAGAAAGGAACAAAAAGGGGAGAGTCGCTTGCGAAAAAAGCGGGGCTCCCTGTCAAAAATCTCCTTTGACCTTTCTGCTCGGTCGAACTGTCGCCAAAGGGTTGCCCGTTCGGAGGAGATGACCCCGCTGTTGAAATGTTCGGAAGTGCTTTTGGTGACAATAGACCTGTCTAGCAGTTCTCTTGAAGGAGTGGCATGGTTGCATGCCGCCGGGTAAATAGAGTGGCAATTTGGGCCTGCTGCAGAGTTCTGATAACTGATCACGGGATTAGTGGCCGATGACATCTTTCAGAGAAGCTCGGTGCAGCGAGCAGGTCGAAGTGTGGGATTGCGAAGGCATGACCGTAGGCTGTGATAGAGAGAGTGAATACGTGTTTTTATTGGTGAAATGCTGCATGTGGGTTGGTCCCGGAAGGCGGTCGCAGAAGCGATTAGGTGTATTTAACGAAGAACAGAGAAGAGAGGAGGGGAGAGAGCTTAGCGATAACTCGGGTCGCAGACGCGGCAAGGTGGTCAGAGGTCGAGCTTGGCGCTGCCTCTGACGAGTTATGATGAAATTTTTAAGCTTAGTGCTTATTCACGTTTGAGTGCTAACGTTAAAGGGACCCTGAAACGGTTTTGACGATTTTGTGCAAACATGGTGATCCGGTAGAGCGGGTCACTAGGACCATTACAGGACAGATTTTAGCGCTGTGCGTAAAGCGTGTAATTTACAATAAGGTTTTGAACACGCGTATCGCAAAAGGTCGCAGCGGCTCGCCAAAATGCGTTTTCAAACGCCCCCGTCATCGAGCGATCGAATGAGAGGTCGCTGATTGGCCCCGACCCAAGTGACGTGCACGTAATTTTCAAAACCTAGCTGCGAACAACGTGCTTCTACAACGTACTCCTTCGTTTCAGCCAACGGTATCATCGCGGCATCTGGCGGCGTCACACGAGTCGCCGGCGCTCTATTACAGAGGCTAGCACTGCCGAGGCGGGCGACCTCAGTGAGGATATCGGGGCGCTATGTCACTACGGGAGACTCGGCAGAGCGGCTGACGCGGGAGGCGCTGTCGTCGCTAGCGCGCACTCCGCAGCAGATCGAGTTGAGGAGGAACAGCAGTGGTAAGGAGGAAGGCGACAGAAATAAGCCCATAGCTGCCTTAGCGCATTGTGCTTCGCTTTATTTATGGTGCGAATGATTTCGCAATTGTGTTGCCTAATCAGTGACGCAATGTCAAAAAAACGTTTCAGGGACCCTTTAAGGGCTCAGAAATGAACCGCCTGGTGTGGTTTGAGCCCAGTTGTGTTGTGATGTCTGCGACAGTACTGGCCGCCCCGGCCAAGTTTTGTAAATAGTGTAAATAAACCTGAGTGTTTTGCTGCGAGGACATCTTGGCCCAGACTCCGTCCTTCAACGTGTTGTCGCGGTCATCAGAACCATCCATGGGAGAAGATCATCACCCAAAATTAACTCCCAGCAGCTAGACTTTATTGTTATAGCCAATAATGAGCATAGGACCACTGTTGTAAGAGTACATCATAAAAAACATACAAAAGCTCATGGTGCACAGTGGCTCATCATTGTTATAACAGATGTATTGCAACAGGATGGCTAGGTAGATGAGTTGGAATAGCATGTTGAAATAAACTTAATGTGCAGAAAACAACCTAGACTGAGAGAAAGCACACACCACAAGCGCTCACTCACAACTGAACATTTGTTGCACGTAGGAAAGCACATATATGCAGAAAAGCACATTGCACTTGCCAAAAGCCAACCATCTACATCACTTCATGACAACCCAATTTTATTCATGGAATGTGAACATGTGCCTTAGATTTTTTTGTCTTGTAATTCTTTTGACATGCATGATGTGCTTTTGTGCATACACCGTGTTTACACGATTGTAGGCCGACCAGTTTTTTCAAATTTGACAATCCAATGTTGGGGGATCGACTTAGAATCGAAGTCGAACCGTGTGCCACTAGTAACGGCAAGAGAAACGAGACATCAGGGGTGCTACTAGGTGGGGACAGCTTCGCGACCTTGTTTCAATGGTTACGGCCAAAGCGTAGCGTATTAATTTACCATTGCATACATTCTGGCGCAAGTAAAGGTGATGCCGACTTTGAAAGTTGGCGTTCCCGATCTGTGCGCTTTGGCCACCGTACCTAGAGTGACTAACCTCCCACTGTCGCGTTCGGAAGTGTATTAACGCGATATGATTGTGGCTACGTTAGCGCCGTGCATTGAATCAAAGGATTCGCTAATACTCACTTTGTTTATTTGAGACGAACAAAATGCTTCTTGAATGCGAGTAACAAACTCACGAATAAATGGAAATCGCGAGCAGCCGCTTCCACCTGCCGCCATGTTTGTTTTGGTATCGCGCGGCAGCCGCTGCCGGTGACTTTGATGGAGTCATCTCACAGCGAATGTGTTCTCATGATTGCGAATAAAGCTTCCCGCTCAACCCACAGCGCATGGTTATTGCGAGTTTTTATACAAAAGCTGTTCTTTTTTAAAATCTACCGAGCGCACAGGTCTTATGGGAGCATCAATCATTGATGGAAGAGCCATCGTATGGGGAGTACCGGTAGTTGACGGAAGAGCTCTTTGTGTGGTACAATTTTCTGAGCGGCCACGTCGCCGCATGCTTCTGTGTTGTTGTGCTGAATCGTCCCGTCTGTCATGAGGGCCCTGGGCCACAAGAACCATCGGCGCTTGTTCACAGCAGCGTTCAAACAGGCTGCTATTCTCCATGCCGAGGAGACTAACAACTGCGCAGCAGGACGCAAGTTTGGGATCAGTGAACGTATGGTGCAGCAGTGGCGGCTTCAGCGTGAGGAAATCTTCTTATGTGACTCCAAGCGCCGTGGCTTTTGCGCGCCAAAGCCTGGACGCTTTCCGGAGCTGGAGAAGAAGCTTGCGGCATACGTCACTTATTTACGCGATCGATCGCTGTTGGTCACATGTGATATGATCACGCAACAAGCCCGTGTCTATGCTTCTGAGGCAGGGATACCAAAGGCTCATTTCAGAGCTAGCAGGGCTTGGGCATCGAAATTTATGAAGAGGGCAGGCTTTTCTCTGCGTCGACGCACCAGCGTGTGCCAAAAGTTGCCGGCCACATATGAAGAAAAGGTCCTCGCCTTCCATAGGCACTTCCTTAAACTACTGACACCCGGCAGTATTTGCTTGGCCAGATCGGCAATGCCAACCAAACTCCAATATACTTCGACATGACCAGCAATACGACAGTGAACGTGAAGGGTGCACGCGATGTGAACCTACTCACAACGGGAAATGAAAAGTTCTGTTTTACTGTGATGTTATCATGCTTGGCGGATGGCACCAAACTTCGCCTGTACAGCGTGTTCAAATGGAAGACGATGCCTAATGAGGTGCTTCCCAAAGGCGTTGTGGTACGGGTGAATGAAAAGGGCTTCATGACGGATGACATGGTGGTGGAGTGGTACCGTCTGGTGTGGCTCCCGAGGCCAGGGGCATCCCTCAAGAAAGACATCCCCAACCTGCTAGTTTGGACTCGTTCCGAGGCCGCCTCACCGCTAAGGTGAAAGCAGTGCTTCAAAAGAAGCATACCGACATGCTCGTAATCCCCGGTGGCTTGATGGGTCAGCTTCAGCCTCTCTACGTGGGAGTCAACAAGCCATTTAAGGACCTCCTGCGCCGCGAATACGAGTGGATTTCTTCAGAAAACCACGAACTTACGCCAAGCGGGCGTGTGAGGAGGGCCTCCCTGGCTACTGTGTGCGGGTGGGACCTCTGCATGGGCGTCTGTACCATGCGATGTCGTGGTGCGGTCGTTCACGAAGTGTGGACTCACACTTGATGACGACGTGCTGTGGGACCGCAGCAGCTATGACGGCAGCAGCACCAGTGAGGACGACTCCAGTGACGATGAGCAACCCTCAACAACCACGTCAATAAATTTTACTTTTGTAAAATGTGCTTAATTTTTCTTTTTTGAGGGATGCAATTTTAGGGGGGTCAACCTACATTCGAGTCGACTTACAATCGTGTAAATACGGCAGTTTAATCTCATCACAACAGACCTTGATAGTGAAAGAGAAGAAGATTCTGGTATGTTGTAAAAAGAGCATGTAGAATACAAATGCTGTTAAAACAGACTTTTATGTACACACTGAATGAGTGTTAAAACTGGAGTGAATCACAAGTCGCAGACATGGTCAAAGAATGGACTTATTGCTAACTTTTCTGACAGAAGCATCTCAGCTTTAACTGTGCTGTCCAGTGAACAGTTTGGAGACTATGCGTGTTTCCACCATTACAAGGCTGTCGACTTTCACTGCCACCATGATACCTCATTATGTTGATCCCATAAGTGCTGTCAAGCGATCTTTGAAGTTGGAAGATACTGAACTCAGGATGTCCACTGTACACAAGTATGCTGTAAAGGAGTGTTGACCAGCCAGGCGGCCTTGCAATTTAGTCCTTCATATCAGAATGTATGTTGTATCAGAATCCATTGTAAAAGAAGTTCAATCAATGGAAGAGATAGGAAGATCAGCAGAACACCACAGTTTGGTACGTTGTATTCAAATGTCTGTTCTAAGCAGATCTGTTGTAATGAGGTTATACTGCATATGAGCTTTCCCTACGTGCAATAAACATTCAGTTGTGAGCGAGTGCTTGTGGTGTGTGTTTTGCCTCAGTCCTACACTGTTTTCTATGCTCACTCAAATTTATTTCAATGGATGTATTGTTAAAACTGGTACTGTTGTATGTGGGTTAGACATATTATTGCTGGCTGACGGTCACCCCTCTTATTTCGTCCAAAATTTTGGGCATCTTTACAAATTAAGTCTGAAAGCCCTGTAGTGGTGCCGTGGAGCTGTCAAAATAACCAGGCACGAGCAGACTATTGGTATCTGGATTATCACATAGAGATTGCATGAGATTTAATATAAAACATTTTTCAATTATTTACACACCCCTAATGTCACAGTGTAGCCAAAGAAATACATCTACCTCCAAAAACAACTGCAATGCTTTCTTTGCCGAGCAGTAAATTGTTTTTTCCACTCAATGTAATGTTCATGAGGCATCCTCCAAGCACCTGTGGTCTTTCTTTGCTACAACTAGAGCCGCTAACATTATAAATTTGGAAGTTCTACAAATCGAGATAATAGGATACTGTGAAATACCACAGATAATATTAAACAGACATAACATACATGTAACAGTTCATTTTTTAAACAATTTCAGGCATCAAATGTGCCAGCTATTTAGAACTGAAGGAAGCTCTTGTAGCACAGCATCAGATGATGAGGATTTCAAGAGCCAGTAACACACAAAAAAAGGAAATCAGAAAACTAACTTTGTGCAACTATAACCTTTTTGTTCAAAGCAAGGTTGTAGGGATTTGCATTTATAAGCAAATCAGAAAATAGTAACAGGGTTTAAATAGTATCAAGTTATAACAAGTGCTAAATACACCTTAATATTTACCACATTTAATATAAGCCTACGCCGCCCTCTGCCCTATGCCGCAGTGAAACTACCGTTACAGGCAGGTTACACACACTGAGATATGTTTCATCTGTTTTGAATGCTCAAAATTTTAAAAATTAAATTTATTGAAGTGAACCCACATGCTGTATGATTCAAACGAGTACTGAAACCATACCTGCAAGTTTGCAGAAACAGAATCCGGGAGATTTTCGTATTTACTTTATACTACCATGCCCCTCGATTGCAACGCGCACTCGGTTCCAAATAAAAAAAAAAAGTGGAACATCAATTGTAATGCACACCTTTTGTGACACGGGAAAAAAAAGTTCTTAGTAATATCAACCTTCTCACATTCACAAAAAGAAATGCTGTATTCTCATAATGAACGCACTTGCATAATAAATGAACCGCCAACTTTTTGAACCCCAGCAGTCCCTCGAATGGCCGCACAGTGGTTTTCCCGCTTCATCTGATCCACGGTGTCTCAAGATGTGCGGCACACCGATTCATAACTCCTGCGCCTGGATAAAATTGCCGCATGTTGCCGGGCGTAGCCGCATGCAAGCGGTGGTCTAGTGGTTACGGCACTCGGCTGCAGATCCAAGGGTCGCGGGATCGAATCCCGGCCGCGGCAGCTGCATTTCGATGGAGGCGAAATGTTGAGGCCCGTGTGCTGTGCGATGTCAGTGCACGTTAAAGAACCCCAGGTGGTCGAAATTTCCGGAGCCCTCCACTACGGCGTCTCTCATAATCAGAGCTGGTTTTGGGACGTTAAACCCCACAAATCAACATATTCGCAGTGCTGCATTCCTCCATGCTATCGCAGTTTCTTCACGTCCGATGCTGCGTGCTGCATAGGCTGGCACAGCTAAGCATAAGCATGATCAGCATAGTCTCCAAGATTGCCACAGTGCAATCTGACGTCATGCAGCGCACACAACTGAAAAGCTCAGGCTCAGCACAGATATGAGGAAGAAATTCGATGATGAGCTGTTTTGCATGCGGTGATAAACATCTATTCTCCCGTTAGGACCACCTGCCAATTCTGCCGAAAGCTGCTGTGGCTGGGCACCTAAGACTGTATAGGTGATGTAGAGACTTTGGTTGGCTGCAAGATGGCCAAGCCAATGCGGTGAGTATCATCGGGCTACGCATTATGTGCGTCGTGGCATTGTTACGCTTGGGACCAGCAGCCACACAGAAACTACAGCAACTATGCGCGCCAAAGACTGCCCCACCGCTAGTTCGTTTTTTCGCCGGTGACTGTTCGAAAGCACCTGAAGCACACAGGAGGCGGCCATATTGTTGCCGACGGCAACATGGACGGTGATATGGTAACGGTGTAGTTTGTTCGCACTCAATTCTAACGCACATACGATTTTGGATCAGTTTTATAGGAAAAAAGGTGCATGCTAGATTCGAGTAAATACAGTACTCAACTGGGTGGTGCTTGGATTATTAAACAAAATATTGCCGACTGTGGCGTAGGGGAGTTATTGCACTAGCAATGGTATCGACACTGTTAGAAGTTTTTCCAGTCTCTGTAGTTCTGTACAAAGTCCAACTCGATAACACTGCCTCCACATCGTACGTTTTAGGCGCGAGTAAAAGCGAGCTAGCACTGGGGACGAATGCGGCTGAGGCAGAGATGAAACGACTCGGCCATTTCCCCCAAAGACTGCACATGCGATAACATCCCACCGCATGCGAGGGCTGTCGTCACTTGCTTCTCAAGCCAAACGGAAATACCCAGTCCATCTTTCATCGGGCGAAGGTCCATAAGGGGCACCGGTGGGAGAAGGGCAGTAGGACACACTACCTTCAGTAGTCAACCACACAGTCATCACTGGTAGTCAACCACACAGTTATCGGTAGTCAACCACACAGTCAACAGTGGACATTTCTGGAGGCGCCAATACGCGATTTCTGACTTTGTAAACGTATTTTTATCTTCTGAAGTGTGCCAAAATGTTCAGAATTGTGTTTACTGCACAGCAAATCGAATTTTCAGCCTGGAATTGAAATTTCACTGAAGCAAAACGGCACAAAAAAAGGTTGCATAGTTATGCGTTGACTCCAATGGACTGCTGACGGGAAGCAGAGAATTTTTCGTTTCACAGGAAATTTTGTTGAAACGGCGTTCACTGTAGTGGGTTTTACTAATATTGAACAGTATTAAGTTCCATGCCCAAACATAAGTTCACATTTTGTTTCAATTGCTTCTTTTGAAGTTGGAACTATTGAGTTGAGCTGGAACTCAAAACTATTGGCTCCATTGCTGGATGTTGCATAAAAATGTATGCCTAACTGTTGAAAACTGCTCAGCACCTCAGAGTTAATGGTTAGTCCCCACAATTCAAGGTTTTTCTTTTATGCACAGATGCACTCCATGCCAACTACTCTGAAATAGAGCTTATCTAGCTCTGTAAGCCTGCACATTACACAGCAGCAAACAAACTACAGATTGTACTACCTGCGACTTGTACTAGGCCCTCCATCTCCAGCTGTCTTTGAGTTGTTCAGCCAGATATCCAAGAGGGTTGCCTTTGGCTTGTTCTTCCTGCAAGTGTTGCCATGATGATAAAAAAAATGCAAGCTGAAATGTTGCACCAGCATCCCAGGTTCAAGCAATGCACTTTAGTTATACATTCACAGAGAAGAGTTATCAATGTAGGCTGCTTTTTCAGCCAGTAACAGACCTTGAATGACTGACAAGGGAGACTCACGATTTGCTGCATACCGTATTTACTTGATTCTAACGCGCCCTCGATTCTAACGCACACCCGTATCCCGCGACCAAAAAAAAGTGAAACATCGATTGTAACGCGCTCCCATTTTTCATGACACCGAAAAAAGGTCCTTAGTAATCAACCTTCTCACGTCTATAAAATAAATGCCGTACTTGCGTAATGAACGCACTCGCATAATAAACGCACCGTCAACTTTGAACCCCCGCAGTCCCTCGAACGGCCGCGCTATGGCTTTCCCGCTTCACTCGATCCGCGGTGCCTCGAACACGTTCGGCGCTCCGATTCATAACTCCTGCGTCCCGATAAAACTGCCAAATGTTGACGGGCGCAGCCGCAGTGCTGCATTCCTCTGTGCTATCGCAGTTCCCTCAAATAAGCTGGTGCAGATAAGCGGGGCGTGGTCTCCGAGGTTGCCGTGATGCAATCTTGGACGTCATGCAGCGCGCACAACTGAAAGGCTCAGGTGGCTCAGGCTCAGCACAGCTATGAGGGAGAAATGCGATGATGAGCCGTTTTGCGTGCGGTGATGGGAAACATCTCCCGTTATGGTTACACGCGAACACTACCGAAAGCTGTCCGGCGGAGATTGCACAGGCGGTGTAGAGACTTTGTTTGGCCGCAAGACAGCCAAGCCGGCGTGGCGAGTATCATCGGCCTACGCATCATGTGCGTCGTTCAGCGCGGGACCGGCGGCGCCATATCAACTACAGAAACTATGCGCGCCAAAGACCTCCATGCCGCCAGTTCGTTTTTTAGCCGGTGACCGTTCGACAGCGCCCGAACCTCGTAGGAGGCGGCCATTTTGATACCGACGGCGATATGGTAACGGTGTCGTTTGTTCGCACTCGATTCTAACGCGCATGCGATTTTTGGACCCATTTTATTGGAAAAAAGGTGCGCGTTAGATTCGAGTAAATACGGTAATTCTGGAGACCATGGGAGCATGTGTGGAAACGCACGACTGCACCTTCTGGCAGCTGCTCGGCTGAGTTCGACAGCATATACAGCGCATTCATGTCCCATTCCGCCCGCCAGCCTGCTCTTTTGCTCACCTCAGTGGCGTGCTTGTCGAAATATGGCACAAGGCACTGGGTGTCACTTCTGCAGTCGCTTTGAAAACTGCAAAGAGGCCGAGCACCGATGTGCCGACGGCACATCATATGTACTCGCACGTTTCCGCACGCTTTGTGCGCCTCACCCTTGAAAGCTTCAAAGTGCGACGAAGGAGGCCCTCTTCGCTGCCATACAGGAGGAGTGGGAAGCACTTCATATACACCCGGAGATCGTGACAGCACTTTATAAATCAATGCCAGCTCATGTGGTACAAGTGAATGCTGCCAATAGTCGTTTGATCAAATACTGAAAGTGGTGACCCTTCTTGAATATCAGTTATAATTTTTGTTTATTTCACTTATAAGAAATGAACCATGCTTACTCATCGTTTATGCTGCTTCTCTCTGGCAGCACAATATTCGGTGGTTTACCGTACTTACTCGATTCTAACGCACACCCGGTTCCCGCGACTAAAAAAAAAAGAAGTGAAACATCGATCATAACACGCTTCCATTTTTCGTGACACGAAGAAAAAGGTCCTCAGTAATCAACCTTCTCACATTCATAAAAACAAATGCTGTACTTGCGTAATAAACGCATCGCCAATTTTGAACCCCCGCAGTACCTCGAATGGCCACCTATGGCTTTCCCGCTTCACTCGATCCGCGGTGTCTCGAACACGTCCGGTGCGCCGACTCCTAACTCCTGCGTCCCGATAAAACTGCCACATGTTGCTGGGTGTAGCCGCGTGCAAGTGACAATAACATTTACTTGCAGTGCTGCATTCCTTCGCGCTACTGCAGTTCCCTCACGCCTGCTGCCACGCGTGCTGCGCAGGCTGGCGCAGATAAGCCTACACATGGTCAGGGCATGGTCTCCGAGATTGCTGCGACTGCCACGATGTAATCTCGGACCTCGTGCAGCACACATGATTGAAAGGCTCAGGTGGCTCAGGCTCAGCACAGGTATGAGGGAGAAATGTGACAATGAGCTGTTCTGCGTGCAGTGATGGGAAACACCTCCCGTTACGGCTACTCGTGAATGCTACCGAAAGCTGGTGCGGCTGGGTGTCTCAGAGATTGCACTGGTGACGTAGCAACTTCGTTTGGCCTCAAGACAGCCAAGCCGGCGAGTATCTTCAGCTTACGCATCATGTGCGTCGTGGCATCATTCAGTGCGGGGCCGGCAGCGACATAAACACTACAGAAACTATGCGCACCAAAGAGCGCCGCGCCGCTAGTTCGTTTTCTTTGCCGGTGACCACTCGACAGCACCTGAACCTCATAGGAGCCGGCCTTTCTGATGCCGACGGCGATACAGTAATGGTGTCGTTTGTTCGCACTTGAGTCTAACGCGCATACGATTTTTGGACCCGTCTTAAGAAAAAAGGTGCGCGTTAGATTCGAGTAAATACGGTACTGCATATGAACAGGGGCACAATGTATGGACCAAGTACCACGAAAAAGGGATCTGGCATAAGATACCCGAGACAGAGCACCTAACCGATCGTTGTACGTTGAGTGTATCACACAAGTCTGATAAGAGGCAACATAATGTACATTTTGCACAGTGCATCTAGAGAGAAAGCGTAGTGAACGGCATGCGCTAAGCCATGCTAGTGCAAACAAGACATTTTCGTTGCAATATTATCGCACGGGGGCATGGGCACTTTCACAGTGACACACTGCGACACAAGCACGCCGTTGAAGCGAGTGATAGAGCAGGCTGGTGGGCGGAATGGGACAAGCGTGCGCAGTACGCGCTGCCTAATACAAGCAGCCGCCATAAGGCACAAAACTGCAGTTCCGCATGCCCTCCCATGGTCTCCAGAATTACACACTTGACTGCACAGTTAGTGCTGATGACTGCGATGACGCAAACTGCACCATTCCATTTTTGTTGAATGCAATCTTTTTTGCATCGCACATTTGTGGCACTTTGAGCTTGGTGTTCTCCCAGAATAGTCTGAATTAACCCGTTCATTTCCTAAGCTGACGAACTGCCGGCCGGCTGTGCCAAGGCCAAACTGCAATAAGCCAGTGATTCACTGGCCTCCAGATAAAGTACAGTCGACTCTCGTTACAGTGGACCCTCATAATCTGGGAAAAAAATGTCTGTTTTATCCGAAGTCCGTAATATCCAGATATCGAACGGAAAGGGGGGGGGGATGTAAGGCCCATGTGTTTATCATCGCTGACATCACTCAGCTGCGTGACTTAGTCCTTTTTAAATATCTGCCGCCGAATATAGACTCCATGGCACGGCTACGACCGACAGTCGTAATTTATAACTGTAGCACATGTTCAACCTTCATCAGCAAGTGCAACAGTACTAAGTGCAGGAAGACTTGGTGGGTGGCAGCCGAATCCATGTAAACATTAGTGAGGCTGAGTCCAAAAGCTACTATTTTAGCACTTTGCCGTCACAAAGCCGCTCATGTTACGAGCTGCCGGTCATGTTACAAAAAGAACTGGTTCCAGCTGGGGCTCGTTCTAACGATCGGCATCACAAATTCATTTTTTGCATGGATGCATTTCTGCCTCAGCTAATCCAAGACCGTTGCTAAGTTGACTGAATTAGCATGTGCATTCATACCAATGCACCTCGCGCGTAGAAGCTTAATCATTACAACTTCCCAGTGGAACTCACCAGTATTTGTGTTGGGAGCTCAACAATGCCTCCCTTCCATAGCGTTGGTCGCAATGCCTAACGACGCGATTGCGGACAGAACGACAAACATCCAAGGTAGAAAAAACAAACAAAAGCTTTTTATTCACACCTAACTTGAAAAAAACTTCGTTATCAGTGACTGGCGGCCCCCCCTTAGGTCGCTTCATGGAGCCTGAAGCGCTTGGGGGAGTTCCCCCGACGCTTGTTTGCCGGCGATACCTTTGTTGTGCACGATGGAACTCGTGGTCTGCTTCCATAGTCTCATCACTTTGGCAACATCCACCTGCTTTTCTCCACGTGCAACTGCACGCACAATTTCTGTTTTATCGCTGAGCGAAATTCGCTTCCATTTTCTGGAGGCCGTCATCTCAGCATGTGCTCTCGGTGCGGCACAACCATTCCCAACGGAACGCGACGACAAAATGGCGTTTGTTATGCTCTCAGGCTGGCTTGGCTAGAGGCTCGGCGTGGCCAGATGGGCACCTGTGTTGCCAGCCGCCGTTTAAACTTTTTGCTTAAAATGCCGGCATGGCAAAGTACCTTGTCGGTCCGCGTCGAAAGGGCAAAAGTCCGTTGTATGTTCAACTTCAGCAAAAAACTGCCATTAATTTTGTCCGCTGTAGCCAATAGTCCGTTGTAGCAGGGTCCGTTCAAAGCGAAGTTGGCTGCATCGATAAAATACATGGACCTAACCTGGATTAAAATATGGTCCATTATATCCGTAATATAACAAGCGTAGACTGTATTGTTTATAAAGATGCCAGTAGAAGGCGCTTTTCTCAACACTCACGCTGGGTGGTTTCTTCTTTTTCACACCAGATGGACATAGTTGTCCACTATTTTTTAACTCTGTTGTTTAAAAAAAAAGCTTTCCGGCTTAGATGTCACTGTCGAGTCGACCGCTGTGCCTGAAGCATGGCTCCGCGAAGGAAGCACGGTCTAACGTGTGAGGACATTCTCGAACTCATCTTTCAAAGTGATAACGACAGCGATTGTGCTGTTAAGTTGGAATCTATCTCGGACCAAAATAGGGGCGATGAGAGTGACAAGGAGAACCGCAGTGATTCTGAAAGCAGTGTGTGCAATATCAAGGCTGTCTACTTCAAGACCTTCCACAACCATAAGGCACTCTGAGTGCAGTGCTTCCAAGAGACATTACCAAAAATAAAACAAAAAGCGTGCAAACCGGAACGTGATACCCCGAGTTATGGAGGTTTCTTTACAATGTTGTACATGGCAGTCCGTGGTGGCAAAAAATGCGCAGTAAAATTAACGAAAATGACCGCTGATGCTGCAGAAGCGAATGGGCTAAAATAGAAATGGATCTTTAAACCAAAAAAATCATTTAAAAATTTATTTTATGAAAATAACATTTTACAACACACATCCACCTTTCTCCTTATCTGGCAGGTTTTCTCTTAAGTTGATATTTTAGTTGTAATATCCACTGAAAGACATATAGTGCACGTGACTTTTTTGCCTGTGTCATGACACAGGCAAAAAAGTCACGTGCACTATATGTCTTTCAGTGGATATTACAACTAAAATATCAACTTAAGAGAAAACCTGCCAGATAAGGAGAAAGGTGGATGTGTTAAAATTTCACATTTTCAATATATTGACTCAGTAATAAAAGTGCTTGGATTGTTGTGACTTGTGTTTTCTGCTACTGGCCGATGTGTAATTTGTGTATTCTTTGCAAGGCTGTTATCTGTTGATTGCCATAAGAAAAAAAAGGAGGTTGTTTTCCTCATTGTATAATGAAATAACCATGGGTGTGCGAACACTGAAACTTAATCTTGAATCGAATTTAGAGAGATTAGAGCCGAGTAGCAGTAAAGAATTCGAATATGAAATACCAAAGCTTTCATCTGAAATTTAGAGAATGGACAAGTAGATTACAGACTGAAAAAAACCTGCTTGTGTAGGTTTACATGTTGCCAACGTATTGCAAGAAAACATGGCATTCAGAATGTTTGTTTTCATATATAATTTTTGTGTATGTTCAAATATACATGTAAGCTGGTTTCCAGCAACAGAAATATGGTACAATAGCTGTAAACATCACTGTGGGCAGAAGGCAAGAGGGCTCCAGTAAGCTGTTGGTCTTCTCAAGGGCCGAAAATTTTTAGAACTGCTGTATCTGTTATTTTCTTTTTGCAACTGGGTTAGGGCTGTTATCGGGACAATTATGGCAGTGTCTGTACAACAGCGAGGGCTGGTCAGAAATCAACAACCTGCCGTGCAAATCAGCCGTGTGCAGGTATGGACATCCAACGCACTTTCAGCAGCAATGAAGACAACATATCTTGTTTTTCATAGCAATTTCATGGAAATAAAGTGCTGCCTTAGAGTAGCAATAATGAAAGTAAAGTTTCATGACATGAGGACAAGGTTCACTGGTTTCACCTCTTTCTTTCTTTCTAAAAAACTGTGTGCACATGTAATTTCTATGTAAAATGTGGGAATTTAAAGATGGTCACCAGCTATATAATAATAAATAAATAAATAAATAAATAAACAAACAAACAACAAACAAGTAGGCTTGCCAAAAAGAAAGTGCAAACATAATACACACTGCATGGCAATTGGAAGAATACAGTCCACATCCTTGTTCTTGATGTTCCCAACCTTGTTCGACACCTTGTGCCAGTCAAGTGTGGTTGGAAACTGGTATGAGCCGATCAACTGCAAAGTGCAAGTAACACACAGACACAAGAAAGATTAAGCAAAGAGAAAACTAGACAGCATGAAAGCAACAATACACAATGCACAAAATAAAAATCAATGGGAATTAAAACAGGCTATCTACAGTGGAACCAAGTTATGTCAAACAGCATGATTTTTCTTTTATATATAGTTTTTCAATATGGCTGAACTTGCATTTAACAAACTCCAGCACATAGTTCATCATAAAAATGTTGTAAAATCTGTCGTGGCAGCTTAGTGGCTAGGGCGTTGGCTTGCAAAACTCAAGGTTGCACAACCGAATCCCATCCGCGCTGGCTGCATCTCTATGATGGCACAATGCACAAGACACTTGTGTACTTAGATTTAGGTGCATGTTAAAGCACCCTGGATGGTCAGAATTACTCCACAGCCCTGCACTACAGGGCACAGCACACAATCAAAGCTGGTTTGGCACCCCTACAAATTTTCAAGCTATTGTGGAGTGCAAAGACACAAACAAGTTAACTTTCTTGAAAATTCTGCGCTTTCCACTTTCCTACCAAAGATGTGCTGTCATGCTGATAGCTGCACATCCTTCATGTCTAGAAAGCACTGGGTGTGCAGCGCTAACACAAGGAAAAAAATGCAACATACTTAGATGGAAATTACTCTAATGTGGCACCAAAACTGTCTCAAAATGCTGTTTTTTTCTTAGAATGTACAAAATGCGCACACCTGTAGAACCACTTCGGTGTATGCTAGTGCTATGGATCGCAAGCATTACGTTAAAGAAATATCCAATAAGCCGTTCATTATAGAAAGCAGATTTCCCGTGAATAAATATAACACAACTTAGTGTGTTAAATAAAAAGCATTATTCGCTGTACCCAGTTTCGTTACAAACGGGTTTGAGTGCACCAAGCTGTCTTAAACGTACACTAAAACCCAAAATCAGTTCAGGCTGATAGATTATTACTGAGAACTCCATTGTCGCTGATTTCACCATTATAGGTTCATATCATTATAGGTTATTTTTACTATAGGGTCAATAAAAATATTAAAAGAGAAAACAAAAGTCAAAGCTTCCGTTCCGAATTCCACGCTGAAACCTTGCCGCTCAAACATAAACGTGATGTCACGAATTTCAAAGTCAATTTCTTCGTACCTTGGCCACACTGACAATGAAATTTCATGCTTCTTACATTAAGTTTATGGCCTTCCAGAGCAGAATGTGAGTCATATTCAGCAGAAAAAACTTTTGTGCACCACAGCAGGCACCTTGAAAACCTACCTCGAAAACCAGCACCTTGATGCCACAGTGGGTAGGTGCAGAAACATCAAGGCAGTGCCGCCAGATGTATTTTCTTTTTGTGCATTTTCTTGTTTATTAAGCGCCCTATCGCGGGAAGAGCGGTGCTGTTGGTTTGTGAAAGGGTAATTATTATTACACAAAAAATAATATTGCTGTTTAGTGTGTATTAAGTTGTGAATATACGAGGAGTTTTTAAAAAATTGTTGATTTATATTTCCCAAGTGAAAAATAACACATGATGCTGTAACTCTCTAGCAGGCACATGAATGAATAAAAGTTCGTTTGCAGTGATCAATAAATGCAGCTAAACCATGATTCATCATCATCATCAGCCTATTTTAGGTGTACTGCAGGACGAAGGCTTCTCCCAACAATTTCCCATCCACCTTATCCTGTGCGAGTTGGTTCCACTTTATGCGCAAACTTTTTAATTTCATCGCTCCATCTGACCTTTTGCCTGCCTCTGTTGCGTTTTCCCTCCATTGTTATCCGTTCCGTCATTCTTAATGTCCATCTGTTATCTTTTCCCCTCATGACATGTCCTGCCCAAGTCCACTTCTTTCCTTTAATTGATATGATATCAGCTACTCCTATCTATTCCCTGATCCATTCCACCAGTTTATCTCTTAGCGTTACACTTATCATTATTCTTTCCATTGCATGTTGCATGCTCGTTAGTTTCATCTCTAGTTTTTTTCGTTATCCTCCATGTTTCTGCACCATGCGTTAGTACTGGGAGAATGCAGTGATTGAATACTTTTTGCTTTAGTGACAGCGGCAAGTTTCCACTCATGATTTCGTAATGCCTTCTGAATGTGCTCCTAGCCAACCTTATGCTACGAAGAATTTCTTTTTCATGTGTAGGTGTTCCTGTTAGAAACTGCCCCAGCTATACGTACTCGTTCACACATTCTAAGGGTTCACTGTTAATTTTAAATTCCTGTTCTTTAGCTAAACTAGAAGAGCAGCTCAGGGGAAGATGGATGCTTGAATCGATGAACAGATCGCAAAATAAGATTTAGAACAGGGAATGTGGCAGAAGGCAATGTTTCGACAAGTGGACTTGTCTTCGTCAGGGCGACGATTGCCTTCTCCAGCGTTCATTTATGTATGCTATTGCACACTCTCCCCCGTCCTCAGAAAGAGAGAAGAGCAGCACATGAGAACAATAACAAAAAAGGGGGGGTAGGGTATAGGGGAAGTTGGGTGACAGGTGTAAGCGTGACTAATAAAATGGCAAGAGAGAAAGCTTCCAAAGAATGCGCTCGTATATATCTCGGAAATACATTGTGTGCGCAGCGTTAGAAAGCAGGATGAAAAAAGGCACACACGCTTGGAACAGGAGTTGCTCTTATGGCATGTGTCCCTCTCTCCACCCTGCACCACGAGCGCAGCACCTGCAGTGCATTTCACCGAATGCCTGTTGCTAAAAGTTTAACTACACTGCTTAGTGCAGTTCTTGTCGAACTAGATGGGGGATCCCCACCTGAAAGTAGACTTTCTCGAAGAAACACAAGCTAACAATGTTTCTTATGACACTTTTGTTCATGGCCACATTTTGCTTTGTGATGCAGTATGTGTTGCTAATTCCATGCCACTATGCAGACCTTGAAGGGAAGTGCTGCCTGTTCCACCAAAGAAAACCCACATGATTATACAGAGTTGGTAAAGGTGCCAAGGGTGGTTTCAAGCAGCTCCAAAATATCATTTAAATTGTTACTTAAATCCAAAACTTGGTTATAACATGAAGGTCACATGCACCACACTTGCGCCCTATGACAACATAACTGTTTGCTTTCCACACAACAAACACTGGTAACGCGTGCAGCACGCTTGATGTGGACACAGGGACGCATTTGGTGTGGAGTGCATGCTACGAACAAGCGGCCAGGAGAAAAGCTCCTCTTTCACCTAAACAACTGCCCTCCCTACCTCACTCTGGCTGTCTGCGATACACTACTGCCACAGCCCCCCGTGATGCTTACTTGTCCACTCCCCATCTCCTTTTCTTTTGTGTTACTCTGGTTGCTTCCTCCTCAACCAGTGCACCACCATTGAGAAACATGCTCGTGCCACCCTGCCTGTCCGCAAGGTTTTTTGGCAGTTACATTATACCCAGCTGTCCATCTAACACAGAAGGAGAGGGGTGCTCCGGCCTGCTTTTTTCTAATTTTATATGAGAATGAGCACAAGCTGACGACAGTTCATGGTATTCAAGATAAATGCGATCAAGCTTGTGGAGGAACGGGCAAACACGGCAGCACTGTGCGTGCTTGGAAAGTGAGAAGGGCATTCACTAGTGGCAATGCAAGATAGCGTCATTATCACACAGTAGCAATCACAGGCAAGTTTGTTCTGAGGCTGGACCACTGCATATACAGAGCTCAAGATAAAAGTTGATGAGCATCCAAGAGCTATGTTCAAGATCACTACTGAGGCCAGACAAATGCACTGAAATGAAAGCCGCTGAGACAGCATGTCTGTTTCGACATATGAACACACAATTCACAATTTGACACAATTTATAAACAAGGCTCTCGTGCGGGAGCCGAAATTTTAAAGGGGCCCTGCAACACTTACTGAACAGTCAGAAAACACTGGCTATCAATCGTGGAGCCAAATACTCTTGAGCCAAAATTTAAAAAATGCACATACCAGGGAATTCACAGTTTAGTTTCATACACAGATGAAAAGCACCCGCTCTACTTTCAGTAAATGATGTTGGCGGGGGCACCTTTTAAGTCGCTAGAGACAGAAATAGCATTGCCTGGTGTCATGACTGCAGAAAGGTCATCTTTTACTCTTTGTTTGTTTTGAATTTAACAAATAAAGACAATGCATGTGGCACCTCTCTTAAAGAGCAATGAACAAAGTCAAGAGACACAGTCGGTGACCCCAGTGACATGATCTGTTGGAAAGAAGAGCGGGCACTTTCCAGCTGTGTTTGAAACCAAACTGTGAGTTCACTGGTGCATACAATGCAATATTTGGTGCATATGTTCACAGGAGCCTCCCCAACTGAACGGCCCCATTTTCTGACTTTGTTCAAAAAGTGCTGTAGGGCTTCTTTAATCCATCTTTCAAGCCATTTTCATTGGTGTCTGAATATGTTCCTTTCAGTTGCTGCCAATGCAGTCTGAATGTAGTCCAGCAAATGACACTCGATACGTTTCAGTTTTCGATAAAAATACAAACTCTCTTAATACTACTGTACAGTACCTTCACCTATCCATGAATTTGCTGGGCTGCCAGAAATCTTCAACTATTTGAATTTTGTGCTACCTTGCTCACTGCAATCTAGACAATGCCTGCAACTCGCAAGTCAAAGCCATAACTACTGCTCTCTCCAATCCCTCAACTTGTGCTTGACTTCTGACCCGGAAGGCATGGGTTCAATCCCAGTTGCATTGGTCACATATTTGAGGCAGGCAAAGGTGGTAGAGGTCCATGTACTGTGCACTGTTAGTGCACATCAGAGAAGCACAGGTGGTCAAAATTGCCTGAGCCCTCCACTACAGCGTGCCTCACAATCATATCGTGGTTTTCGCACATGAAACATCATCATATATTATTAATCCCTCAGCCTGTGCTGTGGCAACTACTTCTAGGTATAGGTCCTACTGCCTACCACTTCGACTGACAAATCCTCCGAAGAAGGTTGTCCTAAAAAGAAGTTTGAACAGCCTAGCACTATGGGGCAGTTTGTTATTAGGCAAGTTGTAACAAACCTGTTTCAACTCAATGGCTGGGTCAAGCCAGGCTGCAACGGCAGCTCCATCATCGAGGATCATCTGAAAAGAGTCAAAGAAAACCCGGAGCCTGTCAAATGTACGCTGCTCCTGCACACTGCTGCTTCAAGCACCAATGGCACATAGTTGTGCATCAAGAGTAGTCAGGACAAGGGGAACTATAAAAAAAGAAAGAAAACATTCTTGCTTTGACATTCTGGTGTGCAGCCACGAGCTTGAAGGTGTGGCATACATGATAAAGTGTTTAAATTCGGACTAAGTTCTTGAAGTCCTGGCTGCACAGTGATAACTTATACAGTTAAACCTGCTTATAACGAACCTCCATATAATGAATTCCTGGATATAACGAAGTTTTTCTATTCCCCGGCATTACTCCATAGAAGTACATGTATTTGAAACCTCTACGTAACGAAGTGGCAGCGGGAGAACCCCTCGAAATAACGAATTTTCTCCGCCGACAGCCTGAGATCTTGCCCCAAATTTTGTCACTTTTGCACGAGCAACAACCGGAAGCACCTCCTCCGCTGCAACGGAATGCGAAGCGGCAGTGTTGCGTTTGGCATGCTCAAAGACACGGCGACTGCGAGGCGAGAGTGAGTGCACATGTGCGTGCGTGCGAGCGTGCGTGAGGAGGGCCTGCATGCCTCGACCCGGTGATCATCCCGCCGCGGGCGTGTCCTTTCCCCCTCACTTCAAACCTGCTCCCGCCGCTTTCTGCAGCTGGCCTAGCCTGCCAAGCCACCACCCTCCTTTTCCAGTTGATGTTACCGAGTCGCACCGGTTTAAGAGAGAAAGAAAAAAAAACGAGCTTTTTTTTTTCTTTTTTCAACGTGCTAGCAGCGCGACTCTGGTTGCTGCGCGAGTCTGCACTTCGCTAACCTGACAGTAGGTGAGAGCGCTTGTTAGACCTAGCTTGCGGGGTCATGGGCGGCGCGCCTCAAGGGGAGTTTGCCCTTGACAACACAGGGATCAGGTACACAGGAAATCGCGGGGTGATTCACGGGCAGCACGCGTGAAATGGTAAAAAAAAAAAAGAACTGGAGACAAACAGCAGTAAACTGGAGGACACGGGCGCGCGTTTCGTGCGTAGTGTTCGCGGCTGACAAACG
Organism: Hyalomma asiaticum; assembly: GCA_013339685.2. Lineage (NCBI taxonomy): Eukaryota > Metazoa > Arthropoda > Arachnida > Ixodida > Ixodidae > Hyalomma > Hyalomma asiaticum. Next base: position 84,620,311 of record CM023481.1, on the reverse strand, counting down.
GCCGGCCGTAGTAGCATTCTCCGTTGCCTTGGAAATCCTATCCTCAGAGGGCGCGCACGCGACGCGTTGCTGCCGCGGCCTTTTTTTTCTTCCCTCCGCTCATTGTTAATTCGTTCCGCGCTCCCTCCTCCACGGTGATTCGCGGGGGAGTCAGAAAAAAACGGGGGGGGGGGGGGGGGGGTAGAAAAGCCGCATTATTGCCGGTCATATAAGTGTTCTCAGCTGTAAATGTTTTCTCGCCCAAAATAATTGTTTTGGGTCAGCTCTGCCGTCTGTAACCGTTTTGCTTACTTAAGCTTTTATTTTTCTAATTTTCGTGCCGAACCTGCATATAACGAAATCCTCTTTATAACGAAGTTTTCCAGGAATTTCTCAATTTCATTATATCCAGGTTTAACTGTACAGCTAAACCTCAATATAACGAAGTACTTGGCTTTTTACATGATATCCATAGAACACCACATATTTTTACCTCTGTATACCAAAGCATTTTTTATCCACGACTTCGATCTAATGAATGTTCAGTGCTGCTGCACTGAAAGAAGACCAAGCCAACAATTTGGAACTTCTGCTGGTGCCAGTTGGGTGAGCTGCATGCGATTTTTGTGAGCGAATCTTTCAAATTGTACACCGTGTGTCAAAGCGGCCACCGACGCAGCACAATGGCTCTCCTGTTCACGATAGACCCTTTTCATAAACTGTAAAGCTAGCTTCCCTGCAATGCAACTTGCCCTACTAATGGCGACAGCTGCCTTTATTTAAATGCTGTCAAAAGTCAAGTTGCACACGCTGCGACGCGTTTTTTGGGGATGTTTGTATCAGAAGGGCTGCGTCGACATTTTACATGCCCTATCACAAGCAAATTGCGCTTGCACACGTTGTTTGCCGGATTGCCAATGCCGCCATTAGTAGGGCAAGCTGCGTTACAGGGAAGCTAGCTTGCAGTTTATGAAAAGGGTCTATAGGGGGGCAGTGGGAATCTAAATGCTTGCCTCCCCGCCACATAAGCAGAGAACATGCAAGAGCATAACCAGAACAGCCTCACACATCATACTGTGCGCCTTGTGCACGCCACAGCAGATGCGGTTCTGTCTTTCGTGCCACCCGTGCCGCAGATTTGGTGTTTTTGTTATCACCGAGTGCTGAGTAGTAAGCATGTGTAGCCATAGAAGCAGTAATGCTAATATTGGCGGGCTCTCATTTATCTTGCAAAAGATTGATCGTTCAGGAAACGCGTGTCACCCACAAGGCTGCTATCTAGCTATCGATTTTGGTCTGTGAGGAAATAGGTGTCCCTGCTTCTTTGTGAAAATGCTATCAGTTCTTCTTGATAGCTAGTGCGGTTCTGTGACCATGATGACTGCAGCATCACTCTCTTGATCATAAGAAACACCCAAAGTTTTTGAGAAAAAATCGCAGTGGCAGAACGGACACGATAGCTTTACTTATCACTTCTCACCACAGTGTGTTTTATCTGCATTTCTTTAGCCTTACGCATGACATACGGCCGGTGTGATGAGGGCTTCAATGGCACGTTAAGTCTGGTCACGGATCCCTTGTGCAACAAAATTTCTTTTTGTAGCTGCCATTTACATGAATTTTTTTCTTATTGCTGTTATTAAAAAGTTGTCACTGACAAAAAAAGGCCGAATTCAGAAGACTTCTCTTTAGTGAGTACTTTTATCATATCTGTGTAAATAAAAAGCCTTCAACGATAATACATAGCATTAAAGGCCAAATTTCAATTTAACGAAGTGTGGCTTCATGGCACTATGAATTTCCCCTGAAAACATGGTTTCACAGCATAGGTGTTCCATGCTGCACTAAAGCTGTCTTTTCAGGCAGTTTACATGCAGAAAAGTCAAGAGAGCATGGAACTGGGAAAAACATATCGGAGGCTCGTGGAACCCCCAGGTAGGCCCATGGAACGTCTGAATACTATGGAACCCACTTTGAGAAAACCTTGCAACTGCCTGGCAAATGCAGCAGTGCTATGTGCTAAATGCACAAATTCTTATTTTAATCCCATGCCCCTTGACCAGGTTTTCAGTGCCTCTGGCGACAGCACCATGGGAAAATGTTATCGACTGGCAAATCAGAGTTAGTTCGGTTCCCTGAGTGCCTCCATGCTGTCAGTCACACCCACCCTTCCTTGTCATGTTGCTTGCCTTGGTTTGTAATACACAGCTGGTGCACATAAACAGTCAATCTCTAATGCATTTGTGTATGGTGACGTACCTTGGCAGAGGCACATAGCCTGACAGCTTTACGTTCACAATAGCATCACAATGACAAGCAGCCCACACTGCTTCCTGTTAGTGAGAAGACTGTGGTTTTGTTTGTGAATTGCAGAATTTCTCTGCCTCGCAGCAGGTGAAGTCTGGGACCCATTTTTTGAAACAGCTGCACTCTCACATAGCCAGTTTGCTACACTCGAGTGGTCACTGTGGCACCTCCATCAGTCTTATTGCTCCTGGTAGAGATACCACAGTTAAACCTTTTTCCAATTCATTTTGAAGCTGTAGCTGATGACACCGCAGAATGAACTTTCGATGCTTACGTGGCACCACTGTTGCAAGCTTACCCACTCCTTAAAAAAAATTTTGCACTGAGCAAATGTAATGATGTTAATGGTGCAATTACCTGCAGTGCACGCATGGACCAGGCTGGCAAGGCAGAAACAGCACGTAACCCAAAAGTGCAGTCATTTTACCTAATGTAGACAGTGTTTTAAATCAAAGAAATACTGTGCCAACATTTTGCTGGTAGTGACATAGTGTCCATGGGCTCTTTAGAGGAGTACAGTAAAATCTCGGCATAATGAACTTCAGGGGACCACAGAAAATTGTCCTGCTTTCAGAAAGATTAGTATATAGTGAAAGCTCCTAAAGGAACCATGTGGACCTAGATTGCAATCACTAAAGCATTCTACTTTTGCTAGGTGTGTCTATAACAGTTGTGTGGTTGCCATGCATTCTTCTGCATCATTTCTCAATAGATGTACCGTACACCAAGACAGAGCATAATTGACAGGACAGGAACCTGTGAGGACTGTGGGAACAGGCACTGCTGCATTGTCTGCATTATTACTGTCTGTGCACACAGTGCACAACTCAATGAGAACCTGTGCGGAGAAATGTGGGAATGATCCCTGCTGCATCATCTGCACTATTACTGTCAGTACATGTAGTGCACAACTCCATGATAAAGGACTTTGCTGTTTGCTAAACATGTTCAGACGCAACAAGAAACAAGGAAAGGAGTAGAAACAGGAAGGAAGAGACAGATGAGAGAAATCAACAACTAACCCAAAAACAAGTACTTCTTGAATATGCTGTGCTGCAGCCGAACTGCCAACACATTAAAAAGCATTGCATGTGTTCTACATTGGTCTGCCATAAACAAAAGCTAGCCTCAAGCCCAAATTATCAGATAGTGGTTGTACTTTGCTCCCTGCATGTGAACCAAGCTACTACCCCATTTACAGGGGTGAGACACCAGAAGCAGACTTGGGAGCAGTTTCTGAAGCAGCGAAATGTTTTTTGGAGCAGAAACATCTTGATTTGGAGCAGCTCACAACAATTATTGCAATATCTTAAGGGCTCAAAAAAGTCAAATTTGGAGCAGCCCAGGCAGTCAAGTATCTTTTTCACAACCAAGGGTGAGTAAACTTCACAAATTAAAAAAAATTCTCACCGCATTAAAATTGTCAGCCCACAATATTAGACCATGATTATGATTTTGCCAATGACTGCTTTGACTTTTTGCAGATTTTCTTATTTAGCTTCTGAAGGATCCCTGGCTCTTCTTGTAGAATAATTCGTCTTCGCTTTTGTAAGGAGAGTCTGGTCGCTTAAGATTTTGTCAAGATTTTTCTGCTTCACACCATTACGAAGAAGCTCATCTGAGCTTTTTACCAGTGCATTGCCCTATATTGTAATAGTACAGTAAAACCTCGTTAATATGTACCCGCTTATGATGTAGTTACGGTTAAAACGTAGATGCTACTGTTCCCCGGCTGAACCCCCATTGAAACCAATGTATTGACTGACTGCTTACGGTGTAGTGGCTCGTAGAATGCGTACTGGTTTGCACGTACCATTTTCACTAAGTCACAGTATGCCAACAGCATGTTGTGCTGCAAATTAGCTTTTTTTTTTGTTTTCGCTTTTGAAAAAGAAATGCAGAAACCAAAATTAAATCGGTGTAGCGACCGATGCTGCATATCGACGGCACTATGGACGGCGCCATGTAGGTGATGGTGATGGAGATAGGGCTTCCTCCCTTAGAATGGGTCTCCAAACGCGGAGAGCATAGCCGCAACGTAGCTAAAAGCCCCATCGCCGCAACCATCACTCTCGCGTTCACACTTGCCCATACTGCTGCTGCTTCGCAACTGGAATGCACGTGTGAACACGCTGCACGTGTGTCATCAGCGACCCGAGCGCGCAAGTGACTTCGTCCCGAGTGTTGCGTGCATAGTGGTGCCGTTCATGGTTGTCGATCATCGACAGAATATTTTCACCAGGTTTCATCCGGAGAAAGGAAGCAATGCCAAAACCTGGACAAAATAATCGTGTACTATACGTGAAGAAAAAGTTGGACATCATTCATAGTACTGAATATGGAACTACGAAGACCACTGTCGCATGTGCGTGGGGGCTACCCTTAACAAGAGTTTGCGGCATATGGAAAGTACACGAAAAGCTAAGGATGGGTTGTGCATCGAACATTAAGATGTGCCGCTTGAGGGGTCCGCCTTTCTTACCTTGGTGTTGTGGTTGAAGAAAACCAGGGCGCAAAACTTGCCAGTCAGCAGCCCCCTACTTGCCGAAAAGGCAGAAATATTTGAGAGCAGCAGTGGTTGGCTAGCAAGGTTCAAAGCACGACATAATGTAAGTGCGCGGGTGGTGTGCGGAGAGGTAGCACATGCGGACCACAAAGGTGCTGCAGAATGGCAGAATGGGCTGCTGCCAGCAACGCCATGGAAGACGTCTTCAACTTGGACGAGTCAGCACTTTTCTACTGACTTCTGCCCACCAGAACGCTGGCGTTCAAGGGTGAAAATTTCACTGGTGGCAAGCATGCCAAAAAATGCTGTCGGTTGCTTTCGTGGTCAACGTGACAGGAAGCCAAAAGCTACCACTGCTTGTTATTGGGTGGTTTGCGAAACCGAGGTGCTTTAAAGGCGCCCACATGCCCTCGGGCATCATATACAGAAGCAACATAAAAGCTTGGATGACCAAAGCTTTTCGAAGAATATGTCAGGCTTCTGGATCGGCGTTTTGCGGATAAAAAATAAAAATTCCCCTTGTGCTTGACAACGCATCAGCACATGTCGCGCTGGACAACTTGAGCGCAATCGAACTCTTCTTGCCGCCGAACACCACGGCACTTGCACAACCCCTCGACCAGGGCATCATTCGCTCAGTTAAGCATTTGTACAAAAAAAAAAAAACTTGCTACGCAGAATGCTGCTCGCAATGGAGTGCGGCAAGGCGTACTGCATCGACATGCTAGGGGCAATACACCTGCTAGCCTACTAGTGGCAGCAGATGGAGTCCACCACACTGCAGAACTGCTTCGCTTGAGCAAAGTTCATAGTGCACGTGAACACTGGCGAAAGCGAAGAGTGTGCAGACGACTGCGACAGCCTGCTCACAGAGTTGTTGGAGCATCAAGGTAGTGCCGAGGCTCTGCACTTTGAATCCTTCCATGACTTAGTGACGTGGCAACATCTCCTGACCTAATAGACAGCAAGATTGTTGCCACTGTTATGCCACGTCAAGTTGAAGATGACGAGAATGACGATGATGATGGTGACGCCGTCGAAGTGGATTCGGACCCAAGTCCGTCTCTGACAGCAGTTACTGACGCCATAGCTGTGACGAGGGCATTTGCCGAGAAAAAAGGCTTGATGGCGAGGTTGGCCTGCAGTCTCTAGGAATTCGAGGATGCTGTTGTCGCTGGAAGGTCTCTGCGGAGGCAACTGACACTGACCGACTTTTGGTCAATTGCTTCTGAATAAAGCAAGCTGTGTACTGTGAACATTACTCATTACCTTTTCTTCACTTCTGAAAGGTAGGTTGCGGCTAATTCATGGTTTTCGGTTAAGGCGTACGACCGGTTAAGGTGTACGACCGGTATTTTTCCCACGTCCCCGCTAACTACGTGTTAACGAGGTTTTACTGTAATGCAATACTGTGGTGGCAACTAATCGTAGAAGATAATCTACTTTCATGTAGATACTGGCATTCCATATGTTTTGAAGCACACATATGCCAAGTTTCGTTAATGTAGGAGAAATCCGAGTCCACAAATGCTGCACACAAATGCTGAAATTTCCCAAAAACTTCGAATTGTGAAAAACAGGTTCAAGAGCTTGAAAAGCTTGTATCCTTGAAAATATTACGGCACTTAGAGGAAGCTCTGTCAAAATGAAAAGTATGCTGTAAAAATGCAATCAGATTTATGAGAACACTTCCAGCACAGTGAAATTAAATTTTATTCTTCACGGTTCTCGTGATTCGTTGCACGTCTCAGTTTTTGACCGAATCCGAGCGGCGAAGGTAACACTTTCAGTACGTGAGCACCAACTCCGCTGCAGTATGCGAGCGCTAGCTCCGCCACACTACATAAGAGTTAGCTTTGGTGCAGTTCCTGAGGGCTAGCTTCACTGCTGTACACTTATGCATGTGCTAGCTTTGCCACAGTACGTGAATGTGCGCTTTAGCATAGTACCCGAGTGCTAGTTTCACCGCAGTAGACGAGTGCTAGCTTTGACGCAACTATTTACGCAAGTGTTAGCTTCGCTGCAGCACCCAAGTGCTATCGTTGCTGCTGTATGCTGTACGCAAATGCTAGCTTCGCCGCAGTAAGGGAGTATTAGCGTCGCCGCCAAACAGGAGCGCTAGATTTGCCATTGTGCACAAATGCCAGCTTCGCCACAGTACAAGAGTGTTATTCAACGAAGCGTACTGCCTGCAGTTATGGGCCACTTAATTGTGATGAGACAAAGCCTGTTTTGCCCCTTAATTGCAAACTTCAAATAATAAAAGCTGAATGCAAATCAAATAGATTCGAAAATTTGAATATTTGCACACCCCTCGTTAGATCCTTTCCAGCAAAATAAAATTTTGTTCGTAGTTCTCATGGCTGGCCGCATGCATCGAGTTTCCGCTCGTGGAAGTAGCTGGATGCAACATGCTTTTCGCATCAAATCTCGCATGGGACAGGAAAGCAGGACCTCCGAATGGTGGTAAATTATTTTCGGAGGCGCACTGTTCTACTGAGGCGCGCTGACAAACGTCACGGCAGCATCAATCTTGCAACCACGAACGCTGCGAAAAGTGTCAGCGCTTGGCCCAAACCTGATGTCGGAGAATCATCAGCCACGGCTGTCATTTTATGAAGCGTCCTACACTACCTCCCGCGGTATTTGGGTTCAGTTATAGCGTTCCAGGCGTCGACATCGTGCTTTTCTGGGCTTTGAATACGCGGAAAATGTGGGCAGAATGCAGAAAAATAAGGACATGGCAGTGGTGGTGCACCGACATGATTCGCGATGCATGAAAGGCAAGAATAAACGCAATCATTAATATTTGCTTCCTTAAAATAAAAAGACTCCTCTTGGCTCATTTCTGGTGACAAGCAATAACATATGTTGGCACAAAAATCGAATCATCCACAGCAAATCCGTTGCGAGACTTGGCTTTTTTCCCCACTGAAACTGCATGAGCACAAGAACACTTGCTTTCCAGGCTGTTTTGGAGCCGTCTGGAGCAATTTTCCAAATTTTCATGCTTTTGGAGCACCTCAGAGCAGGAAAACAGAATTGTATCAAAACTGTGCAATATGAGCAGCTGTCTCACCCCTGGATTAGTGTACTCCCACAGTGTAATTTCAAAGCCTGAAGAAGAGTCCAACAGAGAACTGTGCAACAGCAACCTCAGCTAACTTCACCCCCAGTACACGAGTGTTACGTCCTCTGCACTACATCAGTGTTAGATCCGCCACAGTACGCGTGTGTTAACTCTGTCACAGTACACAGTCATTAGCTCGGCACAATACACAAGTATTAACTTTGGTGCATTACACAAGCATTAGCTTCGCCGCAGTACGAGCATTCGCTCCGCTGCCGTGCACGAGTGTTTCGCCACAGTACACGGGTGTAACACAACAAAGCATACTACATGAAGGAATGGGCCACTTGTCATGAGAGACAGCATATTTTTATTCCTGACTTACCAACTCTGAATAATCAAGTGCAAATCGAACTCCCCCCCTCCCCCCGAATAGCAAATGATACTAAAAAATTATTTCAAATTTCGAATATTTGCATACCTCTACACCATACACTTTGAGCTAGTTCGCTTTCTGTTCTACTCTGCAAGCAGCCCAAGCATAAACCATCAAGGCACTGATCGCTGGCATGTTTCAGCCCTATGGGTAACCAAACAACAGACGTAAACCAGGCTCACATGCTCCGTATATCTTTCTGACCCCTGTACGCACTTTTTCCAAGTAGTTCAAGCCGCCGCCTGTGTCCGTAACCACTATCAGCTTCACAGTGAAATAACCCCCATACCAGTGCACACTTGGTGCCACTACAGCCTCCCCATGTCCTCACCCCCCACATGGAATCCTCCCATTCTCAGCCATGGCTCTAATATGGCCGGAAAGCATCCACCGCTGGCTCTCACCACATAGCTCAGCATTTTGCATTCTCAGCCATGTCTCTGATATGAAATAGTGGTCATTCAGGTCATTCTATGTAGTTAGCCTACGGCTGTGCTTTCATGAATGAAGAAGAGGAAAACGACCACAATGAAGGAGGAGAAGGGGAAGAAGACTGAGTAGAAGACTGACAGAGCTCGCAGTGCTGCGTCCTCTGTGCAGGCCTGGGACTTTCTTGCGAATAATGCATTTTGGTTGAGCTGTTTCAAATTTCGTGTTGATTTTCATGTTCAAAGCATTCGAAAGTACAGAAAGATGGCTATAGCTTGAGTTTCTTGGAAGCCTGTTCAGTTTACCTTTAACAGACCACGCTAGAATAGATTACTGGTTAGACTGAACAAAATTAGAGGCAATTTTTATCCAAATTGGGCGTATAAAATGCACTGTTTCCATGTTGACACGGTCTGGCAACAGACTTGAATGCGTCAGTGTGTGCGCGCTCAAGCCGCAACAAGTTCTAAGTTTAGGCTGGCAACAGTAGTGGCCCTTGGCAAAGTGGAGCCTCCAGCCATGGAGCAAGACTTCTTGAGGAGGGGAAATAGCGCTTGCTCGGGCGGCCCGGTAAAGTCATGCCGTAGGGCACAGCAGCAACGTGCCATCTGTTGTTCGAGTCGGAGAAGGAGAAACACGCGTGTCACGCTCTCCACTGAAGCTTGCTGCTTCAACGTTTGGTTTTCGAGGCTAACCGTCGCCGATTCACCATAATGGGTGCATCCTCGGTGGCTGCAAATTATCGGATAGACTAACGAAAAGAAAGTGTCGCATACACAATTACCTGCACAGCACCTTTTCTGGAACGCAATATGTACAATTCTTTTATAATGCGAGCTCGGTTTGCTAGGTCAGCACCAGAACTATCAGCACAGCGCCGTTTCATTCAACCACACATACGCCGTTGTTTGCTTCCTTATCGTTCAGACACTGGACTCTTGGACAAGGGACATGAGAGGACGCACCATCTCATTTTCCTCATAGTGGCAAGCAGTGAGCATAGTCGTATCTTAAGAACCCAAGTATCCGTCTTTGCACGTTCTCCGCCACTTGACAGGTCCAGTGGGCCGTGTCCTTTCTTTCTGGCGAGCAGAAAACAAGCAGCTGAGCGAGAGGTTTATCCAGAACTTCGATTTTGGAAAAGCGGAAGGGGAGGGGGGAGGATACCAGGACATTGGTAGTCTGGAAAATATTTAGAGGGTTGTGAGGATGCAACAGGGTGTGTTAGGGAAGTGTTGTGGGGGTGGGGTGTATAAATATTTGGCTGAGACACCACGGAAATATTGACGGCACAGCATGTTGTTACAAGACAGGACGTTCCGGTTTGTCCAAGACTTCACCACCAAGTTCACGTTAACATCACCGCGTTATATGACTGCCTGAGAAATGCTTCTCATAAACATAGTCATGGGGCATGAGCCCTTGGTCTTTCCTTGGTATTGCACAAGCGCACAACTCCAATTTCACCAAGCCACTGAGAATTTTGAACACAATCAGCTTCACCTTGCAGGATGGGCCAATGTTAAGGTTTGGCACAATACATTTTTGCCCCTAAAACAGCACTGATGGAAATCCTGGACAGCGCACGCCTTTGTTGCAACACGAAAAGCGCACACGAAGTTTGAGTGATCTGCTGACTCTGGAACTATCAGGGGATTCTGCAGCATGCTGCAGAATCCCCTGATAGTTCCAGAGTCAGCAGATCACAAAGAATATGCGGCAGCTTTCACGCCCTTTCTTCTCAAAGCCATTTACCCATTGCGTGCTCACAACATGCCAGTGAGTGACTTACAGCGACATGCGTTGTCTGCTCTGGAGTGACTGCAGGCAGCTCATTCCAAGTGCCATACAGCACGTAGTTAAATCAGCATTTATTACTAACTGCAGCTGAAATGTCTACCGCCCTTATTTATTGATGCTACACACTGAAAACTGAGAAAATTTACAATACAGTAGAACACCGGTGATACGATCTCGGCTGGTACAAATTTTGGTGTGATACGAATTCGTAACATTCCCCGGCCGAAATGCAATGCGTACAATAGGAAAAATAATGGCTGTTCTGAACGCATTTGCATGCCTCTGCGGTTCGTATGAACACCCTCGCAAGCAACAGTGACAGCAACCGAGCCAGCGGAGAACTGGAGCAGAGACACGGAGTAAAAAAGCTGGCGCCAGGGTGGCAGCGCGATGGCCGCGATGCCACAGTCGCCAAGCAACAGGTTCCGTCGTTCCGTCACGCAGATGACGCGCATCTGTGCAGTCTCCCCCTTTTCCCCGTCGAAAAGCGGACCGGACCATTCTCCGCATGCATGCACTTGCGTGAGGTGAAGGCGGGGGAAAGGCCGCCACGACCGCTTTCACCTCGCAAGGAGGTGGGGTCGTCGCGAGCAAGGTCCATAGATAAAAAGAAACTTTTTCATCCAGGGACCTTAGTCGTGAGGCCTTCGACAGCGCGCCGGTTCCTCGTTGCTGTGGAGCGAGAGCAACACGCACCTACCCCCATGCCTGTTGGACTGACCTTTTTTTTTTCTTTTTCTTTACGCGCGACTCTTGCGGGGCTGATTACTTGCACTCTTCTCGTCCGGCCAGATAAATAGTATTGTCAGTAGGCTGCTCTCCACGACCGCATATTTCTTTCTGTGTTCTTGCTCGTGTTGGCAGTGGCAGTGATCGCAAACATGTCAAGAAAGTGGAAGGCTCTGTCCTTTAAAGAGACGCTGGACATATTGCGTGAAGTGGACAAAAATCCGAAAAAGAAATGAGCTGACGTCGCCAAGGAGCTAGGTCTAGCCCCCTCCACTTTATGCACGATTGTCGGTCAGCGCGACCAGATGATGAAAAATGCGCAGCAATTCAGCATCAACGCTAAGGAGGCAAAAACTGTGCATCACGTGCAGCTCGAGGAAGCTTTGCTAACATGGTTCAAGGAGGTGACAGCGGCGGGAGTGAACGTCAGTGGCAAGGTGCTGCATGAAAAGGCCGAAGACGTTGTACTTTCACTTGGCGTAACCAACTTCCAAGCTTCCGGCGGTTGGATCCATTGGTTTAAGGCGAGGCATGGTCTCGTCTACAAGTCTGTGAGTGGAGAAGGCAAGAAAGTGGACGAGGCCGTCGTGAACAACTGGATGGGCACCACTCTCCCTTCACTTATCGCGGGGTACAAGCCTCACAATGTTTTCAATGTGGACGAAGCTGGCTTATTTTATAACTTGCAGCCTGAAAAGAGCATTTGTTTTAAAGGCGAGGCGTGCCAAGGTGGCCAAAAGAGCAAGCAGCGCATTACAGTTCTGTTTTGCTGTAATGCTGACGGTTATTGGCCACTACCAGAGGCCTCGTTGTTTCAAAATGTTTGGCCGCTTGCCTTGCATTTATAAAGCCTTGCATGGATGACGTCTGCATTCTTCACCGATTTTCTGACCTACCTTGACCGCAAAATGGGCTGCCAAAACAGAAAAATCTGATTTTAGATCAGTGTGCTTCCCACCCGAAGGATGTCTCCTTCGAAACCTCAAACTCGTTTTCTTGCCATCGAACACGGTGAGCCACCTCCAACCGCTGGATGCAAGCATAATTCGAAATGCGAAGTACCATTTTAAGAATCCCTTGGTGCGTCGTCTCCTGGCGAAGTTGGAGCACAAAGACCCTCAGCTAAGCATCAGCGTCCCCACCCTAGACGCGATACATTTTATTTCGATGAGTTGGGATCGCGTCTCGGTGAGTACGATAGCCAACTGTTTCGCGAAATGCGGCATTGGCAAGCCATCTGACGATGCGCAAGAGCCAGCAGTCGTAATTCTGGACTGGAATGATCTTGGACTTTCTACTGGCATGGAAGACGATTTTGTCACTGCTGACGGTGATCTCGTCACTTGCGGCCTGCGTAGCGTAGAGGAAATCACTAAAGAAGTTTCCGCGTCACAGCCTGATGCTTCGACAAGCAGAGATGAGGACGACGACCGCGGAAGCAGCCACGAAGCCGGGCAGCCCACGACAGCCAAAACGCTCCTTGCGCTTGACATGCTGAGACGTTCAGTAGCGTGCGAGAACATTAGTGAGGTCACGTGTGCAAACTTTTATGCCTTCCAGAAGTCCACCATTCAGGATTTACGCAAAAAAAAAGATGCAGACTGACATCAGGAATTTCTGCTGCCGCAAATAAATTCACTTTTTCTTAATTTTGTGTACGATCTGATGATACGAATTTCGGCTCATACTAATTTTTAATGCAACCCCGTGAAATTCGTATCGGTGAGATTTTACTGTATGTGAAACGGTAATGCGATTATTATGCGTCGTGCACATAGGATGACATGTAAACGATGGCAACACACTGGAAGCGTCATCTCTCATGATGCGGAGAAAACTGAACTTCCTCCTCGCCCAAGCCCAAGCCCAAGCCGCCACCATGCATTGCCATGGCACAACAGTCTCCCCTCCTCAAATACTTCTTTCTCCGTGCCTCCAGCCAAGGCAGTCTGAAGGCATGCGTGTGTAACAATGGAGGCATTTTGTCAGTGTGTTCCCATGCACCATGCTCCCACTCTATTCAGTCGTATCATACCACTAGTTCTGGGATAATGGCTTATGAAAAGAAGGAAGCAGATTTCACTGAGCAACAACATTAAGATCATGAATGCAGTCGCACGCGCTGAAAAGCAGGTGGGCATTCCAAGAACGAGGGGCCATGGAGACCACCAGTTCTGTTGTGAACAACAAAGCCATCATCAGTAAGCAAGTATCGGGAAATTAATCCTAAGCGCTTGAGGTAAATGTGAATAAAAAGCATTTTGTCTGTTTATTTTTATATTGGACATTCGTCATTTGCTCTCTGCGATTTTGCAATAATGTTGTTAGGCATCATGACCATAGCTTTAGAAGTGGCGTATTCTAGTTCTCCAAGCCTATGTTTCGGTGAGTTGCGCTGGAAAATTCAGATTAAGTTATTATTGCAAGGTGCATTGGTACGAATGTGTTGGAGCTAGTTCAGATTAGCAGTGGCCTTGCTGTAAGTACTATAATGGCTCCCCCTTTCTAATGTAGAACATGCCCTGCATCTTTAAATCACCATTGCTTGTGGCTGACTTAGTTCACAATCATGCCTTGCCTTGACATACACATTTGGCAAGTATAGTACTAGCAGCTGTCCCACTTTGCTGAGAGAAGTTCGAAACGATGGTTAGCCAGTGATGCTGAAGAACCAAATGACCCGCTCCCCCCTTTGCATATTGCGGACTTTGGATAAAATAAACGGATTATCAGGGTCCATTGTAATGACCATTCACTGTACTTGCAAAGTATGGATGTGCATGCCCACCCTACTGGATGTTCCGAGAAATGGCAGCTGTTAATGCATGTCCAACCTAACACTACTCGCTCCTGGGTGCTTGTGTCAGACGTCGGCCTTAAAAGGATGTCATAAGACAAGGAATAGCAGACAGAGCACAGTTACTGGGCTACACCTCAGCATGGAGGAATTGCATACAAGGAAGTATGAAGAAAAGGCATCCTACATTTAAAGTATTTCTAAGCCAATATAATTCGACCCCCCTCGCCCCAACCTCCCTCCCCTTTTTCAAAGGGGCCCTGTAACACTTTTCAAAACAAAATTCTGAAGTGACATCAATTAAGGGGCTTATTGCCTCATGAATCGTCTTCCGCAAAAATGTTTCAGATGGGTAAGGAATTCGTAAAGTTTACAACATCAATTTGAGGGGGATTACTACCGTCCGAACGTGTTCACTCCCCTTTCGTCGCACCGAGCGCACTGGATATACAGAGGGCAATGAAGGGGCAAGAAAGCCATGCTAGCATGCAGCATGACCTTGAACACCTCTTTTTCTTTGGACTTATTTGCAGTTCAGTAGTGACAAACTTGTGGCCCTAGTCACTGCAGAAATGTAGTGCCACCTCATGCCATCCACAGTAACTGTCGATGGCAGTCAGCCAATGGTAGTTCTCAAACTTATTTCATAGTCGATGCTAAATTATGATGTGTCTTGCTGAAAGAAGACTGGGCGATTTTCAAATGTATTTTGAAACCAAAATACAATATCCCTGCTGCATGTTGTGCAATTATATTCGGCTGATACATTCACAGGAGCCTCCATCCACGATTGACTGGCATCATTTTTCTGCCATGTTCGGAAGGTGTTGTAAAGTGTCTTTAAAAGCTTTAGACATACTTTGTTACTTTGAACTTGCAGAGTAATACCCCTGACAGATGGGCAAAAGTAAAGTCCTTTGTAGTGAACCCCTTTTTCTGCTCTCAAGGACCGTCTGCAGAAAGTAGTTGCGCCGATGACACACGGAAGCACGTGAACTTCTTTAGGTGGTTCCTAAGACGAACGCCGCAAGAAAATGGCGCTGCTTGTTAAAGCAGCAATATAGTGTACACTTTTAAAAAGTTCCGCATTTCATTACATTTAGCGATCGCGGAGCGTAAAAATATCGTTTTTATTGCTGATGGCTTATAATGTTGATTGTTCGTTTCACACGCAATCCCTGCCACAACGAAGAAGCACATGACACTGCCAGAATCCCGCATGGCGGCGATGTGAGCGTTCGAGAGTGGGTAAAAATAAATCTTTGCAGCCCTACAAATCTCACTAATGCTAAAAGTTAAAGCTTATACGCAAGGCAAGAAAATACTTGTGGGGTGTTGTAATATTGTGAAAAGTTCTCTCCAGCTTACGAGTCGTGTACGCTGCCGGCGAGAGTACGCCCTTTACGCTCGAAAAGTAGATCGCCGATCTACCTTTCTGCAAAGGAACTTTCACGGGAAGGAGATACTCCTTTGTCGTGTGTCACTGGGCATGAACGCCTTTCCAGTAGATGTCCCCTTACCTAAAGTACTTTAGCATGCCCGTGTGTCAGGGGTATAATACAAAGCTCAGCAGCATAAAAGATGGAACTAGTTTTTACAAAACGTGCATTAACTTACAGGTGCCCTGGGATGCATCCACGCAATGTATTCTGGTGCTTTCACGGTGAAGATGCTGAAACTGTGGAGGCCACGCTGAAATATATGAAGGAGAGGCAAACAGCAAAGGAATTCCACAATGCTTAAACTTGTTATAAAGAAGTATGTACTCATTACAAACACATTATTGAAGTGACCCTTGTAATGCTTATGTGGCTACTAATTGCTTTTCTTATTTGCAGTCCTTTAATAGTACCTAATCATATGATACGAGCACTTCATAGCTAATAATCATGACACAACTCGTAGCTTGTTGCCCCAAAGATTTTGCAACATGCAGCAGGCAGTGCCCAATCTTGGAGGTTGTGCCTGGAAGGCACATGCTCTCTGTCGTACATCACTTGTAGAGTCCACTCTTATATTGGACATATTCCCCATGCAGATTGCTTTATTTACAGGCTATAAGAGAAAACTAGGTTTTTTACAAGGCTGCGATGGCAGCCAAAAGAGTACATGCAAGTAACGAAAGTGAGAAGCCACGGAACTTACAACAAAATGTAAATGTAGGCTAGACAGTTTTGGAAGGTGCATGCTTTCTAGGGCAACTTGAGAATTACTTATCCAAAACAGAGGTTAAAAATGCAGGATGAAGCACTAAAAATACAAGAGGGTGAATGAGGGTGCATTAATGCTGCTACCAGTTAGGAGCTCTGGACTGCATAAGTAAATGAGCAAGTTATAGAATACAGCTGCACTGTATAGCATTCACATACATTGATATCAAATATGGCCGCCATTGTCAGGAGCTTGGGACCTTGCCAACGGCCATCCTGAAAGAGGGTCTTTTCTTTTTCCTCACAGTCCCAATCCCTTGTGACCATAGAGATGCCAGCTGGCTGTCTAAAATACACGAAGAACGGCTGTTTGGCCGCAGAAGGAGATGGCTTCATCCACTCATAGTACCTGCAAGACCATGGCGAAAGAACATAATAAACGCCATTATGTCATTTATTTTACTAAGAAAACTCTGGATTAGTCAACAAATGTAGACTAATACACTACCAGCCCCTACCATAAAAGAACTGTACAAAAATTCAAACAGGATGCAATGTATTTATGCAATGTAGATTTAGACTTTGTAGAGAGCCTATCTTGTCAGGATGAAACATGCCAAAAGATGTACACCAACCAAAATATAAAGGTAAAGCACAGTAACAGCACAGCGAAGGTTGCTGGACTTGCTGCAAAGGTTGCTGCTTAGAGCTTCTCAAGTTGTGCTCCCAAAAAATTTGCCCACCTCAGTGCCCGAGCATAAGCTTGGCTTATGCCAGAGTTAGAGCAAAGAAAGTGTGTGAGCTCATGCAGATGAGACAGCCAAGTGCGCACACAATATGAGTGGTGATACTCGGAGCAGTGCATGTAGTTATTTCGGACATGACCAAACACGCAAAGTGTGCAGCATGGAGACAAATTTGTATCACAGAACAATCCCACACTTACAGCTAGCTCAAATGGCTAATGCACCAGCCGTCGGCACCTGCACTGCCACAGCTTTCAAAGCTGTGAGCCGCTCCCATCTGTTACAACTCTCAAGAACGTACGTACAGCATGCCTCATGTGGGGTGTGCCTTACAGGGCCCGCACATAGTGAACATGGTTAATAACATGGCAGCAGAGCGACTTGATGGGTCCCAGAACAGTTTTTACAGTGTCAGCTGTTATGAGCTTGTTACAATGGCCACAACTGCCAGTGCTGATGTACGCCGCCGCCTGTGTCCATAACTGCTACTTTTCATACGCAAAAAATGCCATGCCTGTGCAGATTCGAACTCCACTCAACAAGAGCAATGCCACTACCATGCACCCCCGACTCTCACCACATGGTTGGACACTGTGTTCTCAGCCGCGGCTCTGATATGGTAGAAGGGGAGTTTAAGAACATATGTTGTCAGCCACCGGTAATGGTTTCATCAACAAAGACAAGAAAAAAGAAGCAGGAGGAGAAAAAAAAAGCAGAGGGAGAGTTTGTTGTTGTTATGTGGGGTTTAACATCCCAAAACCAGCTCCGATTATGAGAAACACCGTAGTGGAGGGCTCCGGAAATTTTGACCACCTGGGGATCTTTAACATACACTGACATCGCAAAGCACACGGGCCTCAACATTTCGCCTCCATCGAAATGCAGCTGCCGCAGCCGGGATTCGATCCCGCGACCCTCAGATCATCAGCCAAGTACCACAGCCTCACTAGAAAAAAGAAGAGGATGACAATGAAGAAAAATAGCAATTAGGACATGAGAATGTGGAAGTAGAGGGGGAAAATGATTATGAAAGAAAGGAGGAAAAATGTGGCAACAAAGAACAGCGATGTGATTAACCAAAGCCTTTCTGGAGCAGCTAGTGGAGCAGCTACAAGCTCATTTTTGAGCAGAAAAACTGACTTTATAAGAGACAAAAAAAAAACAATGAGGATAGCGTTGGGGCAAAAAGCACTCATATGGCATAAAATTATTTTTAGGGGCAACTGCAACATCACAGTTTGGCTCAAATAACTAGTTATGTACACCTTGATGTGCTGGAATCGGTAAAATTGGCAGTTAACTTCGTCATACTGACACTTTGTTAAACTGAAATTTGGCTTATTATGCAAAGTCTAGTCACCAAAAAAATATTTTTACATATAAAGCTCTGCAACAATGTTCGTAGAATAGGACAGTCCAAAAAAATTGGCTGGCCATTACAATACCCCCTAATGCAAAATTTGAACGCAGCTGCTTTGCTGCTTGAACTTTGTGTTATATCGTGGCAAAGAATTTAGGAAAACAAGTATGTGTACAATGAGAAAACATTCCCTATTCCTCCCTCCTCAAGGCTACTTTTTCTGTTGCCTTTGCATGGCATTTTTTTTTCTCTTTCTGTGCCTCTCTCATTGTTCACAAAGAACTGGCTGAAACTATACTATATAATCTGATAAGGAACTGTAGCCACTCAGTGCTGGCCCCCATCCATAACATCTTTCTTTTTCTTTTTTGCTTTTCCATGGTGTTTTCTTTTTCTGTGAGTCCAGACATGCTATGCTTGGTTACGCTGAGGTTGATGCCGGCTGCACCGCAAAACAGTAGGAAGGAGGAGTACATATTATTACGTTCTAGAAAGAATAACTTCAATGACGTTTCTGACCGAACAGCACAACCAGTGGCCACAACTTGAAGCTATGACAGGTAAGTCCCCCTTGCAGTGTGTGTGTCATGCATAGGTAACATGTTAAGCAAAAAAAAAGAAAACGCGGCATCAACGCCCTGTGATAAGTGATAAGAGATATCACGCCTATTGTGCTGCTGCACCCTGTCATCCAAATCTCGGGTGCTGCCTAGATTAAGCGGCAACGCCGATGTTATTTTCACCGAGCTGCTTGCTCTCCGCTGTATTCGATGAATGCACATCATCTAAAAGCTTGCCACGCCACAAAAAATGATTCGGCTTAAAATCTCATGAAAACAAGGCATCAACCTGAATTATGGCAACTCTGTTTATGGCGACTGCCTTTTCTCTTTCACAATATCAAGCGCATGTATGTCTGAAGAATGAGCCAGACCTGGAACAGTATCACATTCAGTCACCACTGTACACAGGTTCAACAAAAATCTAGTAAGTCGCCCTTAACGTAACCTCAGAAAGTCAGCAGCGGTGTGGAGTGTGAATGCAAGCAGATAAAAATATGTTTTTACGTACAGTAAAAAGCACGTACTAGTCCAAGTGTTTTCACTTGGAGTGTGCCCTTGATGTTTCACAGAAAGTCCAGATCAACTTTTTCAAGGTTGGAATTGTGGGATCTCTCAGATTCTAATGCAAGCAGCGACATCTTTTTGTGTTGCAAATCGAGATCACTCGCCAGGTACCATCTAATATTGGCCCCACTGGCATCCGTTTCTTGAGCGATCACTTGCATGACAGGTGAGAGCACTCTGTGTTTAAAACTGCCATTTCAATGCCTACGCATGCTCGTCGCCAAAGCAATTGCTGAAACAAGACACAAGCAGAGAGAAATAAGGAACTAGGTTGATCGTGAAGGGTGTCATATGATGTGGTAAGCTGTTCACATGCCCGCTCTCCACCTTCCCTTGTTCTCGTGGCGAGCATTTAGGTGGTTTAGGTTCCCCTTGCATCCGAACCAAAGCCAGAACAGGTGCTATTCTGCGTTGGTGGGAGGGATGCAGCCCAATTTGAAAAAGATGCATTTGCAAGAACCACATGAATATCACCTATAAGGCCTCTGGTACCAGCATGAAGCTTCAATTTATCACCATTGCGAAGTTCGGATGGATGTTCCAGAGAGACTGGTTTCATTTTAGGAATGTTAAAGCATGCCTAGGGCGCATAATTGTGATAGTGTAGCAGGATTTGCCTTTTGGCGCAGTTTGACAAGATTGGCGCAGTACAGTTGAACACGGATATATCGAACTCAAAGAAAACTGCGAATTAGTTCTATATATGAAAAATTCTATACAAAGAAATACAGGCCCCGTGACCTTACCAGTGGCAGACGATCACCTACAATCACCGCATTCAACAATGACAACTCATTTCGCACACAGAATGCAACAATGTTTTACTGGCGTGAAAAAAAAATCGCTTAACTTGGCCTCTTTTTTCGTCTTCGAAATGAAGCTGAAGACCCTGGGCTCGACCTTATTGAGGCTGTCCAGGTGCGACAGCCCAGTTCCCTCCATGTCGCCGCAACAACGGTGAATCAAGCTGAACGCTGCCGTCACTTCAGCGGCGGAGTACGCGCGTGTAGCCGCCTCCGCATCCAGACGATCTTCGTCACCACTTGAGCTGTTGGCCTGGGCATCCTGGGTCCCTGCGACTGCAGCTACAATGTCCTCGTCAGCGAGGCTCACAAGAGCCTGAACATTGCAGTCTGCTTCCACAAAATCGTCCGCAGACACTTCGGGTGGAATGGTAGCCAGGAAGAGGGACGACAACTCAAGAAATGCGTCGCCTACGTGCTCATCGTCGCTGTCTTCACTGGTTTCTGCAAGTTCCGCCGTCACGAAACCTGCCTTCCAGAAGCAGTTGGCCACTGTGTCCGTCTTCACGCCTTGCCAGGTGCCTGTCATCATGTGAATGGCACCAAGCAGGTCAACCTTCAGCTCGGTGCCCATGCGGAGGTTGACCAGCAGCCTATCAAGGAGTTGCCTCCTGTAGCTTACCTTGAAGGACTTGATGATGCCCTGGTCGAGCGGTTGCAGCTTCGCTGTTGTGTTGGCCGGCAGAAAGTTCAGCTCGATGTTTTCGAGCTCGCAGGTGGTGTGGTGGGCCGAGCAGTTGTCAGCAAGAAGGCAAGAGCGACGCCCCGACTTGCCCAGCTTGACGTCCCACGCTTGCAGCCATTCTGTGAATAGCTGACGCGTCATCCACGCCTTCTTGTTCTAGGCATAGCGAACAGGGATCTGCTTAGAATTCTTGAAACGGCGTGGTGCCCTTGCTTTCCCGATCACAAAGGGCTAGAGCTTCCGACACCCATCCATGTTGGCTGCCAGCAGAACGCTCACACGGACTTTACTCATTTTGCCACCGTGACACGTGCTACCCCGGACGCTGAGAGTCTTGCTCGGCAGCATTGGCCAAAATAGACCAGTCTCTTCGGCGTTTCTGCGGGTGAAAAGATTTCTGCGGGTGAAAACTTCGCTGAGATTTCTGGCCACTCCTTTGTTATCCACTGCTGGATGTCCTGACTGCTTACGGCTTCGTTTTCGCCAGAAATGGTTTTGCCGATGATGTTGTAGCGTTGCCTAAATCGGTGAAGCCACCTGGTGTTGTCGGTGAAATTGTCTTCAACGAGTGCAGCGGCAAACCATCTGGCCTTAGCCATCAGCACTGGGTCATCCACAGGAATGTTCTTCGCGCGCACTTCTAAGAACCAGACAGAGAGTGCCTTTTCTACTTTCCCATGGGCAGGAGCGCACACACGACAGGCTCCCAACATTTGCTGCTCCGCCAACTTTGCCTTGAGATCTGCCTCGTTCTTCAACAAGGTGCTCAGAGTGCTCCGTGGTATCCCGATGTCATCCGCCACCGTCGAACTTTTTTCGGCCGCCTCAACACGCTGTATGGCTTTCAACTTCGTCGCAAAGTCAAGGTTCATGCATTTCTTGACACTGGCCATTGCTACACAACAAGTAAAAAATTCAAGCAGTCCGCAGCGCCTTTGCACAGCACGCACAGCATGCACACAAAAGAGGAATGCGGTGGTATGCGACAACTCATGCAAGTGAACTCCGCCAACAAAGCACTCGCGATCAGTCGCGATGGTGGCGATGGCTATCAGGGCTACCTGCGAGGGCAGCAGCGATGTACGAAAGGCGCGAGCTGTGGTTGGCTGAGAAAATACGAAAGACGCAGGCTGTGGTAGGCTGATCAAAACTCATAAAAAAGAAAGAAATGGCAAAAGGAGGAGGCTGCCGGCTCATTTGTTCCTGCTCTAAAAAAAAAAGACAAGGCGAAAGGAGGAAGCCGCCAGCTCCTCCGTTCCTGCTCTCAGAGCCGATGGTAACGCAGAGAAAGAGACACAGAGAGAGAAAGAAAGAAAAAAAAAGCCATTCCACAAGATGGAGAACGCGCCCAACAGGAGCACAGTCCGAGCCCTCTCGCCTTCACATTTTTTGAGCGTTTCAGGTGTTGGTGGAGGCGCGGTGCTGCGAAGGTGGCAAAGGTCGCGGGGCACAGCGAGTGCCGAAGCACACCTTTCTGCTAGCAGGGCGTTCCGATATATCCGATGGCGGGTAAAAATACTGTTCGAAATAAACGTGCGAATTTCTATACTTTGACAAAGGATTTTGAAGGAGATAATTTACGAGTTCAATATAGCCGAAAATTCGACATATGTGGGTTCGATATATCCGTGTTCGACTGTAGTCACATCCTGGAAGAAGTAATGACAGTGACAAACCAGGTGATGAAAAAAACACAACGGAAGTAGACAAAGACGATGAAGCAGAAAAAGAATACAATGGAAGAGGGAGAAGATGAGGAGAGAAGCAGCAACAAAAGAGTATCAAAAAAATAAACAGCATGCAGCATAGTCTAACTTACACTCTCACCGTGCTGCATTCTATGCACAAGCCTTGGAGTTTTCTTTTATGATGTGTCACTCATTAAGCTATATCATTAACAAATCATTCATACCATAAATTCAACGAAGCAGCTTGCACCAAGCCACCTATGAGCTTGTTGTATTGCTTCCTCCTTAAAGCTGCTGTTCCTCTTCAACTCGCTTAACAGTGGGGTGCACGCTACCGATGGCTGTGCTTCCCACTGCAGCCAGGCTCAGCAGTGCCAGCCTCTATAACAGTGTGCCAGTAACACGAGTGTGCACTGCCAGTAGCCGTTCCAGTACTGGTGGCTGTTTTCTCCGGCACTCAAGACATTAGTGGGGGAAGCCAATCGCATCTGTCAGTACGGACCCATTGCCTGGCCCATGGGCCGGGGCCGGTTAAAACTCTTTAGGTTGAGTTGTGTCCACCTTTAAGGGCCAACTGTGGCGATTTTTTTAGCGTGTCAAGGTATTGGCGATCCTATGTTCCGGAGGTGCTCATGTCACACTCCTGATAGTACCAAGGCTCATCAAATGAGAAAATAATTTTTAATTAGCAAACAAGCACGAAACCAAAATCCAGCCCTTCAGTGATGTCAAATCAGTCAACCCGCCTTTTCGCATGGTGCGACAGCATGTGTTCCCTTCCTCCACAAATTATGGAGCCCTTTCTTTTATAAATACTGCAGCTAGTCTTTGAAACACACTTCCTGAAGAACTAACTTCATCACCATCCATTCAGCATTTTTCTAACTCGCAGCGCCAGTACTACCTGTGTAATTCCTAAATTAATATAAGCTTATTTTCCTTTCGTGTATAATGTACCATTCAGCTTTTTTGCATACTTCCGTTTGCTCTTATGCACTGTATAACGTTTTGTTTTGTGTTGTATATGCCTATGTATAAGCTCTTTTCACATGCGCATATAAATAGCATCACCTGTTAAAGGGAGCCCTTCCACGACTACAGTTCTGGGGTCCCAACTGTATAAATATTATGCAGTGTACTCAATGTTGTTATAAATAAACCTGATTGAGTGATTGATTGATTGATGGTATTATCATGAAGAGTGGCGGTGCGCTTCTGTCACGTTGCCAATGATGACGTCAACACGCAGCATGGCCAATACTTGTAGGAAGCCAGGTGGTCGGTTTGAGGTAAACAGTACACATTGAATTGCAGGCAAAATGCATATCTCTCGAGCCTCTATTCTTGCACACGTGACGGAAATGTACCAAGGAACGTGCCTAGTGAATATTATCGCGATCCACTGACACAAAAAAATTACCAGAGTTGGCCTTGAACGATGTGCATGTTTAGAACATTGTAGTAGTTCACACTTACCACAGACCGCTGATATCGGTCTGCTAATAATCTGGACTTGAGGTACCGGCCCCATGCATTTGTACAAAATTGCAAAAACAGTTTCAAGGTCCCTTTAACTGCCTTCCCACAATCCATATGTGCACTTTTGTACAGTGATCTGCTGCTGAACAAAAAAAATGTGCACAGTTTGCACTAGTGTTGCAAGGCTGGACTATGGGTGGAGCTTGTGGCCAACCTAGCTTCTTCCGGCTTCTACAAGCATAACTAAGTAACAAGATTCGTCACGTGACTAGCTGTTACATGGTTTTGGAGGGAACATGTCACGTGACTGCCTGTCACATCATGCTATGTGATTTGGGTCACGTGTCTAGGTTTAAACCGTCTTGGCAAGCAATGCCCGATTGTGACGTCCCCCTCCTCCTTTCCCTCGTTACCCTCACACCATTCCTCCTCAACCCCACCTCCCTTTTCCACACCTTGCTATACTCTGCAAGGCTATGCTATACATTACTCTGTCTCCCCTCCTCCCTCACTTCCATTTCTCGGCCCTTTGCTATATTAAAACATTCTGTGCTGTGCTATGAAATGGATCTGCCTTTTTGCTGCAGTAGGCTAAGCACGAGTGCAAGAGAAGAAGTTCAGAGTGGCAATGAGTGCATTTCATTAAAGTGCACGTGTACTCATAGTTCATGATGATGATAATTTTTTTCCAGACCAAACAAATTACAGCCAGCATAAAGGGCACCGCTCTCAGAATGTGTTGCTTCAGTACTGTGATCCAGGTGTTGCCTGCGTGGAGCCGACTACCCCTAATTATTCGTGCACAGTGCATCACTCACTAAGCTCACATTGTGCCAGGACGCCTGCTGTACCATATGCACACACTTGCCGTGGTGGTAGATCTACTGCACTTGCCTATGCAATAGATTTCATCGCAAATATACCACCAGCCCTGACCACATACCCACTCTGAGTATTTTGTTGGGCCAACACAGCAATCGCAATCCATTTTGGTTCGATAAGTGATGAACACATACGAGTACCACACAAGGAGGCAGCAGCAAAGAGCGTCATGCCATGTTGGAGTTGTCATTTATGGTGATGAGAATGGCCAAGAGCATTTTCGAGTGCACCTTACGGCAAAAGAAATAATTTGTATCAGCTGCCCTCACTTTTGTAGCATGTTGTCACGACAAGAAATAAGAAGATTAGAGCCACTCATTGTTTTTGGTAGAGATGTAGTAAAGAACAAATGCTGACTAGACTAGAGTGAATAAGTGCTGGCTTGCATAACAACTGTGGTAAAAAGACAACAAGAGTGCACCAGAAAGAATGCTTCTTGAAGGCAGCTAACAGTAAGACATCAAAACCACACCCCAGAAAGAGATGTGAAACAAACCAGCTTTAAAACTCCTATGCGGACAAGACTTAAAAATGTGGCTTTCATTCCTCAGCACATTCATTTCAAATTGGCACAAGAGACAATCTAAAATTACAGCCCAAAATACTTTGCTTTCAAAAAAAAAAGCAGTGTAACCTCCACATAACCAAGTACTTGACTATTTATGACCTGATGTTCACAGAACACCATGTATTCTTAATTTCAACATAAGGCAAGATGTTTATCCACGATTTCAATAACCTGAGCTTTCACTGCTACCACAAGGCCAGTAGCCTAATTGTTTACTGCACATAAGCTACACAGTGAACACAGTTTCCAATCACACCACAACAGAGTGGCAGCCAGCACCGCAGGCAGACAACCGCGGTAGTACAAAGAGGGCGTTGTCACTTGTTTTGATACACTGCAGAGTTTAAAGTAGCTATCCTCAAACTGTTCAAGAAGATGACTAATTAGTTATCTTTAGCATAAATTTTAAGAAAATGTTTTTAATTGCCCTTTCTATAAGCTTTAAATTTGAATGGCTGAAAAATTTTTCAGAGCTCCTTGAACCAACCTGCAGCACCACCGCCAACTCCTTGGGCTCACATGTGCTCTGCGATAAAATAAACTCACCCCACTTCTCTTTATCAACTTTAGCAACTATAGCACAGGGTTTGCTGATTAAAATTGCATGCAGTGCCACAGAACAGCAGATGTGGTGGCAGTGAAGAAAGCCGCCATGTCACCCTGTTTCCATGACAACCACACTGCCAGTATGAATGCGTAAAGTTACTAAAGGCTCCCAAAGGAAGCCTTTCAGAGCTATATGCAGCTAATTTACATGTACAACTGCGGGACCAAGCAAATATGTGATATTGCCTAAGTGCACACAACTATGCACAACAGCAGTGGTAAAACTCCACCCTAAATTATTCACAAGTACACACTGGGTTTGAACACTTTGACGACCATTTAGCTTTTAGAAAGGCTCTTCCCATAGGGTGGCAATGACAACTCTGCTACCTGATGCTGACCAAAAGTTTTGTTTATTGGGGTACTTGGGGTTATACGTGAAAGCTGTTGCATACAATCTCAAAGGCCCAGTTCTGGAGCTTTGTTTGGAGCAGTTTTTCTCATTTACAGCATGGATCTAGCAGCTTTAACAAAAAGTAGATTTGAGCAACTGTAAGAGCACTGTTTTCTTTAGCTTAAATCATGTGGTATGCTTACAATAGTACTGTACCCAACATGCTGCTGAACAGTGTTAAAAAATGCTTATGATAAAAATAGTGAGCAGTTAGTCCCACAGGCACATTCATGAACGGCAGCCATCATGCTTTTGCCAATTTCTCGCATGCACCGGTCAAGCAATCCAATTTGAACTGACTAAAAAGTCTGATGACCTCTTGGAGCAATTTGTGATGCCAGCCACACCATGAGTGAGGGGTGAGAAAAACATAATGACATTGTGGCATTGCGCTAAGCAGGAAGCACACAAGCCACTATATTATTTATAACCACAAATCTTACAGTGATCAGAAACTGTACAGCAGGCACCATTGTGGCAGTGTGCAGAGTAGAAACAGCTGCACAATTTTGAGGGGGGAACCATTTGGGTCAGGGTTTGCATGCTACTACTGGATTACAAGTGTCAAAGCCATTCTGCTGTGCTGTGGCACAATTTAGGTTAATTTTCAGTTTTGGCAGTTTGCTGCATGAAATAGCATTGAATCAAATGACTGCGATTGGTGTTGGAGCACAACCACTACTCATGCAGAGAAAATGGGTGGTTTACATTGTACAAACACGCCGATGTCAATGAGTGGCTGCAAGCATGAAGATGATCAGCAAGTATACTTTCAGTGTCTACAACCATGCAAGGGCAGCCCTTAGCCTGCATACAAATAAATGTTAATTCTCACATGCATGTACACCCACTCAACCACCCATCTTTTGTCACACATGAGTCAAGGCTCTCCCTACAGCGGGCGGCAATAGAAGCGCAGCCCACCAATCAACTTCGCTGCCCACTGCTTGCGAATGGCCGTATGCTACTCTGCCATACCATAACGAACTTTTAATTGCTGCCAGGGGAACCAAACGTGGTTAATGTGCACGCAAAATGCCAGTGGGCCAAGAAAGTGTCGTTGTAGCCTCAAAGTGCTCAAACACAAGTGCCCTTACTTCCACTTCCTATGTGTAAATCTACTTTTGGAGTCAATGCTGATGCATTGCAGGCAACAAATGCGCGT
Source organism: Hyalomma asiaticum (assembly GCA_013339685.2). NCBI lineage: Eukaryota > Metazoa > Arthropoda > Arachnida > Ixodida > Ixodidae > Hyalomma > Hyalomma asiaticum. Next base: position 84,592,605 of record CM023481.1, on the reverse strand, counting down.
CACAGCTGCTGGGAATGCATGACCAGAAATGATAAGCGCTTTTTATTTTGATGTAAGGGGTTGCACTTCTTATGGCAGGACTCCACAATATATTGTATTTGTAGAGAAATTTTATGCTGAATATAAGAGACGAATATTTCAAATACTGAATTTATGAAGAATAATCCTGAACTAATTCTAACTAACATAATTTAGGAACTCACGAGACATGAGTGTATTGATTGATTCCTGGGGTATTACGTCCCAAAACCAGCTGTGATGATCAGAGACGCCGTAGTGGAGGGCTCCAGAGATTGAGACTGCCTGGGGCTCTTTAATGCGTACTGACATCACACAGTACATGGGCCTCAGCATTTCGCCTCCACCGACTGCATCCACGGCGGCCGGAATTCGATCCTGTGACCCTCGGATCATATGTGTGCACAGCACCTACCGTATTTACTTGTATAATTTGGGCACTTCTTTTTCGCCATTTTTGAGCTCCGAAATCTCCGCGCAGATTTCGCGAACACATTCGAAATAATGTTTAATATAATGTAATGCATGCGGTATATGGTAACCCTTTTCGATACGATCTCATGTAACACTACAAAACGCTGGTGTAAGAGAATACGGCTGCTCCAGAGACACCTTTCACAGTCCCTTCGCGTTGAGAGTGCTGCATGTAGAAGGGTTTGCGAGCCGCCCGCTGATGGGGCTGCCGAGATAGCGCACGCGCCAGCGCTCTCTCGGCAGCAGAGCGTCACTACCCCCGCCTCCCCTCCCACCTTGGCGTCTTTTCATGCTCGTTAAAGACGGGCGGTGCGTTTCCTCTCCACTTCGACGGCAGGTGTCCTGATCGGGGTGATGTTATCGCCCTCCGAGCGACGGAGACGGGCCAGGCTCGTTTGATTTCTGCTTCTGCCGTTTTCGTCACCCCCACTCGTATGCTTTTGTTCTAGCGACTGTGGTTTGGGCTCCGGGGGCTTCCAGAGAAAAGAATCGGCAAAGGGACATCGCACCCATAGCCCCTTTTGTGTATGACTGCGCTCGCCCGCACAGCAAAGGGCACGGCCGCGCAGCTGTCCAAAGTCGGTAAGTGCACGGGTGCCAGTGAGCTGGCTCAGGCGTGGTGGGGAGCGCAAAATATGCGAGGCAATTTTTTTTTTGTGTGTGTAAAGCTGGCTAAATATCAGGGGTGCACAAATTATGCAAGGCATAAATTACACGGGTAAATGCGGTAATTTGCGATGGGTGCAAAGGTGACTTCTTTGGGTTCAGCCCACACAGTGTGGCGCAATGTTCACGCATTCTGGAGCCCGCCCACCAATTCGAACTCCACTTAATTCAAACAATTCTGCAGTCCCCTTCCAGTTCGAATCAACAAGCTTTTACTGTATTTGGGGGCTTATCCTGCCACAAAGTAACTGTCATGTGGCGTGCTGGTGTTCCCTTGATAGCTCAGCACTTGCCACTTTCATATCAAGATGCTGTAGTTCTGATAGTCCACATGCCGTTTGCTCCCAGGAAATACCGGGCATGTTGTAATAACACATAAGGAAAGCACGTGAGATAGATGACTATACAATCTTGCACACAGCAGGTGTATTTGGGGTGTATCTTGAAACCACAATAACCATCATCCATCTTGCATACTTTACTTGTGTTACCACCATGTGCCTTGAATTCCCGGTCACAAACAAAGCGCGGCTCAGCATGGTTTAGCACTATTAACAGAAAAGTGGCCAGGGCCGAGTTTTCAAGAAAGAAGATGCGCAAAGCCAGACGAATATTGTTGTGGTTGTTATTGTTGTACTAGTAGCATTTACTATTATATCTTTCATGACTTGACCTGCTTTCCCTTGTCCAAGACT
>CM023481.1:84509929-84590652 GCA_013339685.2 Hyalomma asiaticum | reverse complement strand
GGTGACGCAAAAGCGATGATGAATAAATAATGATAATGAATATGATGGCGCCATAAGAGGGCTTGTCCAGGATAACATGAGATATTAATGTTGCAAGCAATTCTACAAACGTGCCTATATGGAGTACGTGCCGTTACCAAAAAGCGAAAAAACAAGAGAAATCTCGGTGATGAAAGACTGAAGAAGCATACCTAGAACTACCTAAGGTAAATGTTTATAACATATACATTTACTGTATTCCGTTGATCCATTTGACACTAAACTATATTCTGCGTCCCTTGGCTACAATTTCCCGAAACGACATACAAGTGACTAGCGCACTCGTCACTTTAACCACAACACTATACCGACGCGCTAGGCCAAGAAATTGGGTAACCTCGCGAGAATCGTGTTGTAGCGCAAGAGGATCACGTCTTTGTCCAAAGGTTACAAATTCAACTCACCTATTGCTAGAAGCCTTGCTTTTAATTTTTCTTTTATAATCATGCGCGAACAACCGTGGACGTTGACTCTTGCAGTAGCGATGCCGTCGAAGTAACGAGCGCCGAAAGCGTGCCTTCGCCTTACGATGCACCACAGCCACCCGACCGAGGCTCTGATGCCTAACAACTTCGCATACGCAATCACGGATTCATGACAGCGTCATTTGTAGTAGCAGTACTGCTAAAAGGACGGGCCTTCTCACTTTTGTCAGTGCCATATGACATCGTATACAGGCACCTTCAAAGCACGGGTGTCACGATTATTTATTTATGATTGTTACGATACCTATTTTCCAACCAGAAGACGTAAGAGCATTAATAATTACGATACCTTTCACTACCGAGAAAATGGGAGCAAGCGAAGCTTATCACTGCATTTGTCCCGGTACTAAACTGTGGTGCAGAAACCTGGAAGATAACGAAAATATTCAAGATAAGATCAATAACTAAACAGCGTGAAGTGGAATAAAACATGATTGGTGTAAAGTTAAGAGACACAAAACCAGTGCAATTGCGAAGGGAAGAAACAGGAGTATAGATGATATCCTTGATTCAAGGGAAAGCACTAGACCTGTGTCGGAAATGTAATACGAAGACCAGACTACAGATGGCGCGTGAGAACGACAGTATGGACGCCACGACCTGGAGAACTCCGCAAGGGAAAGCAAAAATTTTGGTTAAGTGATAAAATGAGAAACCTCTACGGTATCCCGAGGGATCAACTTGCCCAACGCAGCGCATATATCGAATCACTGGGATAGGCCTTCGTCCTGCCGTGGATCTTAACTACGCTGATAATAATGATCCTGAAGCCTCGTACATGCGGGACCTTTCTTATTTTAGGGGCGAAGCTCCTCTTAGGGTCTGTTCGATTCACCTGCACCCCTCTGAACCGGTTCACGGTGGTGCAGGAGCAGTTTTGAAATTGTGCAGCTGAGTTCAGTAGGTGCAGGCGCGGCGCGACACAAGAAACGAACGGAGAGGTGCCGACATGGTGCAGGCCACGCTTTTGTTCGCGGTGGAAAGGTCGCGAACGGCACGTACAAGGCCAACCTGCGAAGGCGACGGAGTTCAAACGGCGCGTACGTCACAATGGCGCGTCGTTGCTGCCCTCACCCTCACGCCTGCACCAAGCCGGCACCTTCAACGGAGCGGGTGCAGGAAAATCGTGAACCAGCGCTGCACCTTTCCTGCACCTTTGAAACGAACGACGTGGTTCCGAGGGTGCCATCGCTGCACCTCTGAAACGAATGACAAGGTGCGGCACCTCGTGAACTGGTTCAAGGGGTGCAAGTGAATCGAACGGACCCTTAGTCTAACCTTGTCACGCGTCAGTCGTCAGGCGTAACCCGCGTGCCTCCCCGCACGCGCTCGCCCTCGGCGTTCGCCTCGGCGCGTGCCTCCCGGCGCGTGCCTCTGCTGTCTTGTGACAGAGAGAGAGAGAGAGAGAGACAGAGAGAGAGCGAAAGGCGCGCGTTGGCTATGGAAACGCTCTTTCTTAGAGGAATGCTGTACCAGCTCGCAAAGAAGGAGAACGCGCCCTCACCCGCGAGAGACAACGTTGGCGCAGGCAGCGTCTCCTAGCGAGTTTCTTGATTGAGAAATACCGACTGCTCGCGTTGGAGAAGCGTTCACCGGCAACCCATATATATATATATATATATATATATATATATATATATATACAGGCACTGGATCTTGACTTGCAATGAAGTGCCGGTTGGAGATTTCGCTTGTGCATAGTTGAACCATGAGGATTCGTAGCGTGCGCGTTAACTAAATTAATCCGGAACTCGGCACGATCTACGATGAACCTCCCCGGCTTCGCCCACTCATCATCATTCACTCCGTGGATATGCTGTAATTTTTTTCTTTCCTTCTGTCTGTCTGTCTGTCGTCTTTTTTCTCCCTTTTCTTCTTGATGTCTTCCTTTCCCTATAGTCATTTCTATCTATATTATGATTTTTCTTTCTTTCAATTCTTCCTTTTTTTACTAATCTATGTTTGTCTTTTTTCACTCCAACTTCCAATTCTTTCTTCACTTTCTTCTTTGGTAGAATATCCAAGTTGTTCATCAGGTTCAGATAAGTTAGCATCTTTTGCGAAACGTGCACTGCACCACGAGCACGTGTTAAGGGCGCGCGCCTTGCGCTTGCGTACTCGATGCCTAAGAAGTAGGAATTACGCGTTCATTGCTTTCACGGTGATGATTACTTTCGCGTGTGGACACACAGCGCGAACAACGCCAAGGACGCTGACAGCTACGAGGCCATAGAATCTTCCTTTCAAAAAAGCAAAAAAAAAAAGAAGTGTTGTACCGCATGATGACGTGAAGTAGCCATACCGACAAACCGAAACATGCATCGAGAATCTTGTCCACTGCAGAAGCCCCTCTGAAGCTTTTCTGTTCTGTCAACGTCAGTAGCGCCTCCCTGTGAAACGGGGACGATGAAGATCACGTGCGATCTAAGCACGAGCAGCTCGGCATTGCTGTGAGCAGGTTCCATGACGGGGGCCTTTCAGATGTGTCTTCGCATTCCAAGAAAACGCCACCTCGAAGCAACCTGCGGATCGTCAACTGAGCCTCCGAAACCAGCTACGAAGAGGCAGTTCATCGGAGGAAGGCTTCGGAAAAAGCAGCACCGGTGCATGGCCGGGCCAGAGGCGAGAAGGCACGGGGACTCAGCGCAACGGCAACCTCAGTTAGGGCAGGTGAGGTTGACAGATTATAGCGACGCCATCTTGAAATTTTGCTTCTTTTTACCAGGCTAAATAACGTTTCCAGCCGAAGAGAGAACTTGTGCAGCACTGACTGTTGGTTAGTTCAGCGCCAGCGCCCAATGCTCTCTAGTTTTCCCTACTATAATACACATAAACAATGAGTGTATAAAACATCAGCGTATAATTCCCGCACGGTGCAGCTAACTCAAATTTTCTTTATTACGTTATCTTTTTGGGCTACACCACTTTTCTATTCGCGCCTTGTGCTACTGCGACGCATGGGGGTATTAAATTCATTCTCTCATCCGTTGTACTTTTTCCGTACGTACCCCTCACTATCCCCTCGACTAGAGTAATACATCTCTCTTTTCCTTAGGACATCTCTGTAACCAATTTTTCTCTAACTTGCTGCTCATGCGAAGCGGTAGCGTAACAGGTGAAATATCTCGCAGCTAAGTTCGCAGACGTCGGTTGGATTCATAGCCCTGGTAGTCCCATTCTGATTCGCGCGAAATGCAAGCCCAGCCGCGTACTTGGTGTTAGCGGTGCATTTGAAGAATGCCAGGTGGTGATCAAAACTTATCCGCAGTCCCGGTGGAATAGGCCAGTGGTACAGCGCCTTGCCGTATTTACTCGCATGATCTCACCACTGGTTAGCATTCTTAGCGCACTCTCTACAAAAGAGAACAAGCTGAGTTGTTTCTGCTCTAGTTTAACTTGAATCAACTTAGAAAAAATGTTTTGTAACTACCAGGTAAGAACCGGGCCTTGCGGCACATGGTCCATCAGTGTCGTCAAAGGGCCAGGAAGTGGGGAGTGCACAACCGCCATCCTTCTGTTGTCGTCGCTGCTGCTGCTGCTCGCCGAGTCAAGGCCACCCGAACGCTACTCGCAAGGAGGCAAGGACGATAAGGTAAATATTCCTATCAATTCTACTCAACAATGACGGTGACGAATTAAGAAGGCACCACTAAACACGCTGTATTTCAGGTTTACCTAACTGGGCTTCGTGTATAAATTTGAACAGCACATTGTTCACTGCTTTACTCAAGTTTCTTTGTAGTTTGTTTCTGTCTTTTTCACGATTGTTTACTGTGCCACTGAATTTTTTCCTGGATGCCCACACTACTGGAAATCTAGGCCAGGATGAAGCGCTGCGGCAGAGGCACTGGCAGTGTGAATGGAGTGCATGAATGGCAGCTGTGCACTCCCACCCTCAACTTCCCGCCGATGCTTCTGCTGCTTTAGGAGCGAGCGCGATGTGGTTGCCGTTCACGAGGAACCACTAAAGAGAAGGTGACTATCGGCATTCGAGTTGACTTGGCAGAAAATCCCCGTCAATTCATACGTAACGATCACCTAATTCATCAACAATGCAGGATTTCCTCGAAGCAGACGGAGGAGTTCCCCCGCGTTGTGTCCCTGATCAGCGGTTGCGGCTCCAAAGTGGCATCACCGTCCGTCGATGATGGAACATTCACGCGATGCTCTGAAATGAGAAGCAGGACGGGACATCGAGGGGCAATGCGTGATCCCAGCATCTCTTACATCGCTTGCTGCTAGGGAATTGTGCGCGGAATGCCACGGTTGATGGTGCTCGATAGTACATTGATTGTTTAAATTATCTGCGTTAATATTAATTTAAGTTGTATTTAATAAATTCTATTTGACGCGTCCTTTCCGTCTGATATTTGAAAGAGTGTTCACTTATCGTTAATTTCTCATAATAATATTGTAAAATAAATGCCTGCAGATATCCATACTTACTTTCTGACCGGAATTCTTCTACTTTCTTCGAGGGTCGCGGGTTCGAATCCCGGCCGCGGCGGCTGCATTTCGATGGAGGCGAAATGTTGAGGCCCGTGTGCTGTGCGATGTCAGTGCACGTTAAAGAACCCCAGGTGGTCGAAATTTCCGGAGCCTTCCACTACGGCGTCTCTCATAATCAGAGCTGGTTTTGGGACGTTAAACTCCAGAAATCAATCAATCTTCTACTTTCTTAGGAATGCCATCAAAATCTTCGCAATAGTGTTTGTTCCTACGGAACAAAGAGTGAGAGAGAGAGAGAAACAGCTTGTCGACATGCCTCAAGAGGTATACTGTATATTACACTTCGGATGAGTTCCTTAGCGCGAGCTCAACTCGGGAAGTGAATGTACCATCATGTTTTTCATATATAAAACATGACGTTATAAAATCATCCATTATGGTGGTAGAAAGAAGACGCTGACAGTTGTATCTGAGAGTACACTTTATACTTCCATGGCAGAGCACGCGTAAATATAATTCCTTGCGAAAACGTTAAATCAAATGGAGTCATGCATTTATGTAATTAATACTGGATGGGGAAAGACGGGGCAGTAATGAATTTACTGTAATTACATTGTTATTTTAATGTAGTGATTAGTGCAACGACTGAATTTGGTGGGCTGGTAGCTCAAATATAAGGAATTATTTGAAGCGGATAATTTCAATAGTTTCCAAATTGATTTTTGGTTCTCGAAACATCTTGTTGACGCGGAACTAGAATATTCCGCCCCCAGTGCAATGCCCTTTCCAGTTGATGCGGCTCAACGGCGAGCAACTTGAACAGCAATATATTCAGCTAGTCGAAGCCACAGGGAGGAACACTTTTTATAGCCAGGACTGTCCGGGAAACGTCATGCCAGAAGTCACCGACGCAGGCGACGAGCTTTTTGTTTGTTATGAGCAAGACCGGATCATTTCAGCCATCCACCGATTACCTTGTCGTAAGAAAAGTCGCTGGGGTATTACACGTCAACAGCGCGGTATGATATACGACACTGCGTATATGGGGGAGGGCTCCGTAAACCTATCCACAGAAGTTTCGTACTATCTCATGAAGCTAAGGGCACCGGGTAAGCCTCCTACTTACCACGCGTTTTCTACCGTATTAAGGAACTGTTTTATCGACAAAGCTTCAATGTATGCATGTAAATCATATATACATATATATTTCCTTAAAATTTTGTATTCCTTTAACTGTAGCTGATTTATTAAAGTAAGGCAAAATAAAAATTTTCATCATTTTTTTTCTGGAGTACCAAAGCTCGGGGTTGATTGGCATGTTTGTGAATCCGTAATAAAAACACTGCTTGATGCATGTTTTCGATTCCGCGACAGTGGTCACGTGCACTTAAATAGATGGCTAGAAAAAATATAGGCGTGTTATGTGGGATGATGTTGAAGACAATGGTACCTAAGTAATAAAAAAAACGTGTTTCCGAGATAATCGACATTAAAGTAAGAAAACAGTGTAAAAGTAAAATTTCGCTGCCACAAACACCGTTAAAAATCATTCCCCTAGTAACCACCATCTTGATAATCTTTGTTGATGTCATTTTTTTTCTGCTTTTGAGTCAGTCTTCCTTCTTGTCTAGCCTCATTTTCGGGGCATCGTGCAGCTCTGTCGGCAAAGGATCGTCGGCTGTTGTCGACATCCTTCAGCCACATGAATGTGTGGTGCCCAGGGTTAAGTCCTAATGAGTTCAAAATGCTGGTTCGTTCGGCTGAAACATTTTTTCATCAGATAACACCACACAATGTCGCTAGTTTCATAGTGCAAAGCAAAACAAACACACTTTTCGCAATTTCAACGGGTTCAATACTTCCATCGCACAGTTTGCAGAGACAATTCTGTGTAATCGAATCAGATATAAGGCAAATGTTCATTAGGGCATACCCAATGTCACTCTGCTGCAGATTCTTCTTCTCAAAGAACGCAGAAATGACTGAAACTTTTGATATTGGCGTACCCGTACTTCGCCGTCGCGCATTCCCATTTCCAAGACGTGTGTTACTGGATGTGAAACATACGCTTGCCAAGGAGCTTCTTTGGCTTTGGCATCTGAGTGCACGGCACACAGATGCCGAACGGCACTGAATACGTACGCAGATGCCGAACGGCACACAACACGCACGGCACTCAGAAAAAAACTGTGATCGAGGAAACGACGTGAAGCTGTTGAACGACGCGCGCTGAGGCACAAACCGGTCTCTATGACACTTCGGATGTGCTTAAGCATTCCACATTGTGTAAATGATTAAACATCCTCTGTATATGATTAATCTTACACGACTCAATGAAGAGGTCATCCTCTGAAAAGCAAAATTAGAAGGGGGGTTGGGGAGGGCACTGTTATGAGAACTGGCCCCCTGCACGCGCGACAATGTGCAAGCCTATTGTTAAAGCCGTGTGGTAGCCGAAAGCGTACAATCTATTGACTACAGTTTCAACTTTGCGTGCTTACAAGACACCCTGTGGCGAAATTTGAATTCGAATAGATAAATCAAAGATATGTAATTCGAAATTTAAAATCTGCAGGCGAAGTGTGGTTCCCCATTCCAGACATATTGCGACAACCAACAACACAACCTTACATCAGGGATCAAGAACAGTAACGTTGGAAATGCTTACGCAAATAAGGCCGACGTGCTTGAGAAGGCCTCAGCACTGACAGCGCATCAGACAAGACATCGGGTGTCTGTCGTCACCGCTTCGGTAGTTCACGTGATGTTTCCCGTCTGTGTATCCACTCAAAAGCTTCCCGGTGTGTTGGCGACCTCCTAGAAATCGTGAGCTGCGCCCCGATGGTGTTAGTATATCTTGAAGGCAGTATAATCGCGTATGTCACAAAATATAGCCAATTTCCTCGAGAAACCCGGGATCGAGCTGAAGGGAAAGCCAGAAAAATAATAAGAAAGACGGCGTGGACGGAAGAGGCACCCAAGGTCACGAAGAAATGAGAATTTTGTAGAACGCGTCAGGGAATCATCTTATCGCGGCGAGCATGCGCGCGAGACAAACGTAAGGAGAGAGAAGAGGCGAAGAGTGCATACTGGCACTCCTCGCGCCTTGAGAGGGAGAAAGCGGCGCCGTCCATACGGCTAAGGGCCGAGAAAAGGCAAGAAGGTTCCCAACATTCCGCCTGCTTGTATCACACGGGCCTGACCGCAACTTCCCAAGGCAATATAGTGGGCCACGGGCCGTCAGTAGCAGTCGTAACAGACGAAGTTGTGTGTGACATAGCGAGAAGAAAGAAGACGCTGCTCCGCCAGCCAGCCAACCAGCCGTGCCTGCAAGCGTCAAGTTGAGAAGACACCCCGAGTGACCTTGGTGAATAGCATTATTTTCGTGTTTTATTCTTTCTTGCAGTATATGAGCTTGTATGTTTGTTGTCGGTTTCGTGTAAAGTTGTAACCCATCTGCGTTTTTCCTTGGAAGATCCATGTTTGTGCATGTTTTGTGTAACTGCCTGTTGTTCTGTAACTGCCTGTTGATGATATAGAACACACTCTACACGACATGCCCAGACAACGCAGGGAAAAAAATTGACGGCAGATCCACGAGGTGAATGATGATGAGATTGGGCGAAGCTCCTGGAAGTAATCATCGGTTAAACCGTGAAATTTCTTCCGTTAATTCGCCCAATAAAATTGACGTGAAACGATTGACAAACCTGTATGGCGATATGGTTTTGAATATAAAACCATTACTTTAGAAAATACCTGGCGTCTTTCGTTAAGCAGCTGGCATCTTTTCGTTTTGCTTTAGAAACATCTGGCGTCTTTTCGTTTTGCTTTTAGAAAACATCTGGCGTCTTTCGTTGGTTTATTTCATCAATCAACGGCGTTTTGAACAAAATTTTTATTGTTTAATCAGGCACAGGAGAAATCTCACCAGGCACTACCTTGGAGGTAAACAATGGCTGCTAATGGGAATGAGAGACAGAAGAAGTCGGATTTTAGCTAGCACTTACACTTCTACTTCTACTAACGTTTCCTACTGGAACTTGCCAATAGCTGCTAATGGGGAATGAGAGACAAGAGAATTCGGCTTTTAGTTAACGCGCACGCTGCGAATTTTTTATTCTTCAACAACGCACAGGAGAAATCTCCCACCGGCACCACCTTGGAGGTCAAAGCGTAAGACTGGTTACGCACTACGACTACGACGAGGCACGAACGGGTGCCGCTTTAAGGAGCTTCGCCCCTAAAAACCAGCAGATTGCAGCGGAGAAGCGCCGGCGTGCCGATGTCCGACGTCTCAAGCGTGCCCAGGTAACGTCAGAGCAACGAGCCCAGCAGCTAGCGAAAGATCGTGAGTGGAGGCGCGCCCGGAGGCAACAGGAAACAGACGAGGTGCGCGATGCGCGAATTGTCACTGACCGAGAGGTTCAGCGAGCGTACCCGGCGGCTGAACAGACGCCCAAAGCTCGTGCCGAACCGCAGATGAAGCGGGACTCATGTAGTACGGCCGGTAGAAGACTATCGTCTTTCGACGACATTTGCAGCGCCGCACGGAGATACGCGGCCATTTTTGTGTTCGAGATTTCGATATATGGCAATATACACACTTATATGTACGGGGTATGACGGCGACGGTAAGTCCTGTTCCAATGTCCATGGAATTGCTATCGCAGTAAAAAGAAACAGCACATCGCACGCCTGGTGGGAACCATTGTCATGCGAAGCAGTAACCAGGAAAATAGCCTATGAGGAATTGGTGTGACATTTATCGAAGTGTTAAAAACAGGATCAGCGCTTTCTGCAGAGTACATGAGAGTTTATCATTAACGTAGGCCAACCAGGAACGTCGAGAACAGCGTAGCGACTGAATGGCAGCTCATCGCACGGCGTATCGTTGCCCAGTGTACAGCACATGCGTCTTTCACGAAGACGAAATGGACGCTACGGTGCCTTGATGTGCGTATTATGAGCGTCGTTAGTGGGAAGCGTTCCTAAGGTATGAAGCAAAGTTGAAAAAGCATTCGAATGTTCTAGAACATATGTGTCACATTGCTATGACAGCACTTAGCACCCATTAAAAGCGCAATTTACCTAGCACAAGCGCTACCTTTACAACTGCAAGTGCACTAGGTATATTTACTCCATTCCCGTGTGCGAGAACCGGGGTAGCGCAGTGGTAGCGTGTTTGCTAGGCATGTCTTGGAGACCCGGGTTATATGTCCGCCTACTGCTTGGCAGCTTGCTTTCGGCGATTACACCACGTTGGTGTGTCAGTATGTTTGTTTGCCGGAATTACACCGTCACGCTACGACAAACGCCTTTGTTGTGTCTAAGTGCGTTGTAATGATACACTGTAAACAAAAATTACCCGAGATGGGAGTAAATGGACCTGTCCTCTAGCGCATTCCCTGACGAGAGTTTAATATACTCCGGTCATGCGGAGTAAAAGATTTACTCCGCTTGACCGCAGCTGTATTTACATCCATCGAGGAGCTTTTGCGGGTAGCTATGGGAGTATTTGTTTACATCCATCGCGGAGCTCTTGCGGGTACCTATATGGGAGTTTATGTTTCCATGTGTGAGCTTTTGCTGAAGCCAGCTAAGCCTAGGCGTGGTCCGGGACAATTTCTTGATTAATTTTATTAATATTCGATCTACCTGGGTAAATTTGGTATCCTTTTGGTCCTTTCTCCTTCCGGTCGATAGCCTTGACGTTTGCTTTCCGATAATCCTGGCTTGTCCGCATACAATCTTGATAATTTCGGAAGCCTAAAACCACGTCAACACTCGCTGGGCGGTGGTGCCCCAGGCACTTCGTAACAAAATATTTCCGATTCGCGCATCACTGTGGTGGTCTGGTCGATGCGCGGCATTCGGCGTCTGGCTGGAGGAGCAGAGCGGTCACCAGTGGAAAGAGCCTTGACACGTTTACACAGAACACTGATCGGCCGTTGCAAACTCACTGCGCACTCAAGACTCATTTAAAAAAACGAAGTGGCGCTTCACTTGGACGCACTAAGCACACGTGCGAGCACGCACAGATACAAATCCCACCGACGATTCGTCGAACCAAGCAATGCACTGGAGCATCACACGGAAGCACTAAACAGACGCGCGAGCTCAAGCGCGCATACACACACACATCACACCGCCGCAAGAGCGTCGCAACCGAAGACGGCTGTTAAAAACTCCCATGTGGGGGTTGGGACCACGTGAACTGAAACTCCGTGTGGGTGGTATAATAAGGTCATGTCGTTTTTATACTCCGTCACTTAGCAATGGTGGTAAAATGATGTCATGCATGAATTCACTCCGCTATGACGGAGTAAATAGTTGGGGCATGGGAGTTTTTTCGGTTGACGCACTGGTAAAAGCTCCCATCTCGGGTAATTTTTGTTTACAGTGTACGTCAAATGTCTTATTAGATGGCCCGAAACTGACACGGGCTGCATAAAATTCGAACACCTGTGGCACACGGCCGCGTGTGACGGGCCGAGCACTACGGGTACGAGCCGCACGTGATCGTGTTCTCGTTATTCATTGAAGAAAAGACGTGTTAAAGCCAAGAACACAGACAAACACAGGAAAACAGCAAAGGCAGGAAAGCGGCTGACTACCAACTGTTTATTCAACCGAGCAACACTCAAATATATACAGTCACGCGTCAATGGAACTTATCATTAAAATTCCTCACGTACAAAGCTTTGCAAGTATTGCACTTCAAGGTGACACCCTCTCTCTCCCGCTATCCCTTTTTCTTCTTTTTCGGTAATTTATGTTGTGGCTCATAAAAATGTTTCCACAAAGGTCATTTCCTTCCTGCGCAATGTCACGGAGCTGTCACTGTAACATGATTTGCCTTTCTTAGCGATGTGAAAGGCTTGAAGTATTTCACGAGCCGTTTCATCGCGTCTTCTGCCCAAAGTATTGGTCTTATCGAAAACCGGCTCAGACTTGCACTCTTTGCAATGGACGGCCAAATTCGATCCTGTTCCTGTATCTAGCGATTTGTAGTGTTCCCAGGTTCTAACGTCTGGCCTACATAAACCATTCCGCACGTCAATCGTATCTCGTACACCACCCCCATAGCGCATTAAGCCAAGTTATGCCGGTGCTCTTTATCACACTGTGCTTTCTTCTTCCTCCCAATGCACGCGCATAACCCACCTAGATTTCTAGGGGCAGGAAATGCAACACGAACGCCAAACCTACCGGCAACCCTCTTGAGTCCATGCGCGACACAGAGCGCATGTGGAATCACTTGTGGTCGCCTTTGCTCCGGCCCATCTCGTATGTTTGTTTCTTTTTCCTGTCAGCTTCTGTAACAATGTTTCTGCAACGACACACTACCACAGCAGTGGGAAACGCGGAGGTTTGCAGTCTCTCAACCTGAATTTTAAAGCTAGTCTGGACCATATGGACACAAAACTTCATCACAGCTGATTGTAAGCACAGTGTACTGGTAGCCCTCCTGATCGTTCTTGAATGCGCGGACGCATACGGCAGTACATCTTTTTTTGCTCTTGGCAAACGCATCCAGCATCCCTGCCCTTCCAAACACTTAATGTGTAGCCTAAAAATCGCAGGCAATCGTTTCCGCCTGTTCTTGTGTAAAATTAAGGCCTTTCGTAAGCGTTATAAATAAACTCAAGACGCTTGACACAGTAGGGCCGAGTTAGAATCAGTGCCTAAAATCACTAAAAAATGTTGAACATATCTAAAAATTCGCAGGGCAGAGCCATTGTCAATAGTGGATTTTAAATCGCGGTCAATATAGGATGAAAATATGTCACACAGCGCAGGGGTAGCACAAGAGCCAATACAGGTCCCCTTTTGCTGGACGAACAACTCTCTTCCAAAGGTCACTAAATTGGAGCCAAGGTAGAACTAAACGAGGGACATAAGATTGTCTACACTGTTCCCCACCTTGATCTGACACGCGATTACCCCATTGAACGCAATGCCTTCGCGTACTGACTGAAATAGATCAGCATGCGGTACTGAGGAAAATAAATCTTCAACATCCACTGAAAACAAACGTCCAATTTCTTTGTTCTCTTTTAAAAAGGCAATCACATCTGTTGAACTTTTGTCACAAAAGGATCACGCAAATGAAGGGGATTTCAGGTGCTCAAGCAAAAAACCAGCTACCCTGATGTAACCAAGTGCCACGCTCGCTCACAATACATCTAAACGCATGTCCAGCTTATGCGTTTTAGCGGCAAAAAACACATCCAAAGTTCCTTTTTTTGTCTTTTCTAATTCCATTTGCTAACCTGTTGTTGTTGTTGTTTTGTGGGGTTTAACGTCCCAAAACCAGCTCTGATTATGAGAGACGCCGTAGTGGAGGGCTCCGGAAATTTCGACCACCTGGGGTTCTTTAACGTGCACTGACATTGCACAGCACACGGGCCTCTTGAAAGCCTTGGCCCTTTCACCCTAGCCTGAAGATGACACTACCACGAATCAGCCTTCTTTGTCCGCTTGTAAATGTCTTAGGTCATGCTCTTCGAAGTAGGGCACAACCTGCTGCGTGCGGTCCCTCGGTAGTAAATCCTTTTTCCGAGAAATCCTCGCAATACTGTCAATACCATCGAAAAGGCACGTTTCACTGTCTTCCCCGGCATTATTAGCCAGTTTTCTACTTGTTTATTGCGATAAGTTCGTGCATCGGGATCTTGGGTGGTATGCTAAACTTGGGCTGATCTTTCTTGTTATTCTTGACGCACATGACAAGTACTGCATGCTAGCAGTGTAAAAATAAATTATTTATGTTCATCACACGTGCACACCCTCCCACCGAAATTTAACGTATACCAGGTGAGCGAGTCGACTCGGAAAGCGCCGAGACTTAGGCGGCTAGATAGATGAGGTGAAAGTTATACTGAAGTTCCCAAGAAATGCTTCGCAGTCAAAAGATAAAATGCTCGAGGTCTTGTCATCGGCTGCGGCAGATTCTTGCCCCCTTTTTAGGCACTCAAAGTGTAGCCTACAGCGTGCTGGCAGGGACGAAAGGAGACTGAACGTGTTCGGATGGTGGAACTCCCCTCGAATTTGACTCTATAAATCTGAAGACACTCTGAATGTGTAATTACAGAGGAAGTAAAGAGAGCTTTGAAAGAAATGAAAGAGGCAGAGCACCTGGTCAAAATCAGATGACCTCAGATCTCTTGATGGACGGTTGGCAGACCTAACTAGAAAAAACAAAACTGGCAAAGCGGTATACACATTTCCTTATCACCGGGAAGTACCGGAATCTCGGCACAATGCGAACATTATTCCAAGTCATAAAAGCGGGAAATGAACAACTTGAAAATTTACAGGGCGATCAACTTGCGGTATGCTCTGCAATGTATTTACTAAGGTAACCGCTAATGGAATTCGTGGCACCTTAGATTTGAGACAGCCTAGCGAACACGCAGTATTTTATAAATGCTATTCAACAATAGACCACATTCCCGCGATCAATGAGGTGATAGAGAAGTGCTCGGAGTACAGCCAAACCCTCTACATATCCTTCATAGATTAGGAGAAGGCATTTGACTCGGCAGTCATGCCGACATTACGAAGTCAGGGTCTAGACGAAAATCACAAAAAATGGCCGCGCATCTCCGTGCATCGCTGCAAATGTCGTCGAAAGACGATAGCCTTATACCGGCCGTACTACATGAGTCCCGGTTCGCGTGTTTCTATTTCCCCAAGGAGTCGCGCAAGCGAGAGGGAAAACGAAGAGACGAGAGGAGAGAAAGGGACCGGCCGGAGTGGCGGGCGGCCGTTCCGCTCCCTTGTGCTACCCGCTCGGCGCGAGCATGAGATATGGGCGCCATCTGGCCATGATACCGGGAAACGCAAGAAGCTTGCCTAGTACGCAGAACTCCGTAGGAAACGTCCCCTTTTGCGCAAATTAACAAGCACTAGGGCCCTTAGAATTAAGCATCTATGAATTTTCTACTAAAGGAACACACCGCCTAATACTTACGTATTGATGTTGCGCCTCAGATATGCGCAATATTTGCTTTTTGGTCGATTGTGATCACAAGTATGAACGCAACTGGGTGGTCGCAAGATGGGCGGTCGTTTAGGATGGGGTTAACCTTTCGCAGCAGGACAGGCACACACACACACACAGACAGACCAAAATTTCTGCGTTGAAGTTCCCCAAGAAAGACTATCGTCTTTAAAATACTAGAAGATTTATGCAACAGCTTCACAGCTACCGCAGTCCTCCATAAACATAGCAGTAAAATACCAGTAAGGAAGGGTGCAATGCAAAGTGATATAATCTCCCCAGTATTATTCAGATCTTGTTCACAGGAGATATTTAGAACATTGCATTGGGAACGCAGGGTGTAAGAGTTAATGGAGAATTCCTCAGAAGCTTTTAATTTGCTGATGACACCAAACAGCAGGTTGCCAACTGCACGAAGGTCGGCAGCGACGACCCGGGATTGCTGACCAAGTGGCCATCGCCTTGGCCATGTTGGACAGCCACACAGACGTCATCTACAGGCACTCAAGGTCGGCAACGAGAGGTTTCAAGAGAGCCAGGCGCGTGCTCCGGATTGGCGGCAGCAACAGTATCAGTTTAAAGCAAGCTAGTTGTGTCCCGCCCACGTTTTACAGGCCGAGGGTACTCTCCCCTACCTCAACGAGTCTGCACACGAGGCCGCGCGCCCACTGATCGACCGCGTCGGTTGTGGACAACGGCTTGGCGACAAGGAGGTTGCAGAAAACAGGGATGCGCCCGCCATGTATAATGAAATTGTGAAGTATTTTTACCTTGCGCGAAGGGTGTATCTACCCCCTCACCTCAAATTTAATAGGCATCAGGCTCTTACCCAGACTGGTACAAACGGAAACGTACTCTTATCGTAGCACCTTGCGTAATTTATCTCGACGTATTCCATAACGACGCTTGTCCCACATGCGGGGACAGCCGCGCTAGCGCACGTGCTCTGGGAGTACAGGTCAACGTATATTGACTACCATACACTACCTTGGTCTGATGGCACGCGGCCCACCGAAGCCCACTCGCCGACCAAGAGCCGTCCAGCAGGCCAACGAAGCGACCGATACGCATGACCTCACGGTCCCGACAATGGATGCGCCCACTGTGCGCTGACGCATGCCCTGCAGAACCTTATTCAAGTTTGATATCCATCCACCTTGCGAAGTAACTCGGAGGACGAAATTTAAAGTATGATTGCTGAAATAGATAGGCTCAGTAGAACTGTGGGTATAAAAATTTCTTTACAATAAACTATTGTAATGTTCAATAGAATCGGACAGGCAGAGCAGTGTGAGGTTGGTGGCGAGGCACCGGAAGTGATATGCGAATATGTCTACTATATATCTACTTAGGCCAGGTGGAGACCCCTGATTTGAACCACGAGGCTGAGATAATTAGAGGGATAAGTATGGAGTGGAGAACACTTGGCACGCGCTCTCAGATAATGAATCGCAGCCTACCATTGTCACTCGAGAGGAAAGTGTATGAGAGCTGCGTATTACTTATATGGGGCTGAAAAATGGAGGATGACTAGAAGGATTCAACTTAAATTGAGTACGACGCAGCGAGAATTGGAAGTGATAATGATAGGTGTAACCATAAGGAGACAAGGAGCGAGTGCAGTTGGTCAGCGAACAAACCAGTGTGAATGACATCCTAGCAGAAATGAAAGAGAAATGGGCATAGTCAGAGCATGCAATGCGAAGGCAGGATAATTCCGTTGGTTATTAAGGGTAACATAATGAATCTCTGTTGAGCTTTACACTTGGAGGGTTGAGCGCAAACCACAAGACAAAGAGCCCAAAATTCTGCTCTTAAAGCCACTATAGAAAGCAAGCTTGGCAGGGGGAGGCACAAAGTTGGTGGGTAGATCAAGAAGTTTACGGAGACCACGTGGCCGCAGTTTGGACAGGACCGCGATAACTTGAGATCTTTGGGAGCGCACTTTGCCATGCAAGTGGCGCAGACAGGACAATGATGATGGTGAAATCTGAACATACGTAACGAAATGCAAGATATATTCTAGACGATCCATGAGGGAATGAAATCATTTTTTTGGTGTGAGTCGAGCTTTACATAAAAAATCCTAGAGTCCGTTTAAGTGACGTTTTAACGCTATTTTAGGCTACACTAAACGTGGGACGTCCTCGGACCAGATGCATCTGTCTATGCAGCCATAGCTACTCAAAGGCAACCCATTCCCTCCCCTACCTAGATATTGTGACGGTTGCGGGTTCGTGATGATGATGATGATGATGATGATGATGATGATGATGAACCTTTTTATGGCGCTTACCCACTGTGGAGGATAGGCGGGTTCGTATGCAAGTGATTCTAAATTTGCGCACGGAAAGGTACGGTATACCTGCTTTTCCAAACACCATTCTTGTCGTTCAATTCACAGCGGAGATACGGCCACTTTCATGAGTAACCGGCGTCTAATGAGCACCCTATACAATTATTGTAGTATATTAATTCTTACTGGCGGTAACTAAATATTTTAAGCCCAGCTTGATGCCTTCATTCCTATGAAACAACCAATTAAAATCATTTTTATCTTCCACCAAGGGTTTCTGCGACTTTGATCCCTGGTGGACGAAGGTGGGTATACGCAACGCATGAATTTAATAGGGTGACGCAACTGAGTAAGGTATCATCTTCTTGATGTCGTGAACTATTAATCATATTAGTCATGTAACCATACTCTTCCACGCCAGTTTTGGTGCAGAGGAAGTGAAAGGACGGGAGTTTTTGACTTCATCTTCCCCTTTTTGATTTTTGAACGACCTTGCCTGTTGGATTTTGTAAAAGCAGCGATCGAGTACTTTACTGTGTTGCCGGAAAAAGTAACGCGTTAGCGATAACACTTACTTGTAATGCGTTGCTGCCAACACCGAATACAACTTACCGCCTGCAAGAACGTACGCAACGTGCACTCCCGCACATACTTTTTTGCTTTGCTTTGTGGGGTTTAACGTCCCAAAACCAGTTCTGATTATGAGAGACGCCGTAGTGGAGGGCTCCGGAAATTTCGACCACCTGGGGTTCTTTAACGTGCACTGACATCGCACAGCACACGGGCCTCAACATTTCGCCTCCATCGAAATGCAGCCGCCGCAGCCGGGATTCGAACACTCCCGCACATATAACAACACTGCAGACAAATGCAGCGGATCCGGCTGCCTGACCAACTCGTCTCTACACCTACCACGTCCTAGCGACAAGTTTCACCGCAACTAAGATGGCGCCATACAGAGGCGCCTGCTCACGACTTCGGGCACACCCTATTCACGCCTGGCGTTTGCAATGCTTGTCCAATGGGATGGTCTCGTGGTAATGTTGTTCCGCAGCTAGCACAAGGACGTCACAAAGACGCCGCATTCTGTACGGAGGTGCGAACTCATGAGCCCCGTGTTCTGTGCATTAACAGTGTACATTAAGAAACCCTAAACCACCGAGAGGTCAAAATTTAGTTCATGTGTTGCTGTGGTGCCGGTGTCCGCAACGGACACGTAGTCGCAGAAATTTTTCGAAACGGTGTCGTAATAGCGGAGTTACACGGGTTTGATTATTAAGATACGGCGCTTGCCTGTTTCGCTCTCTCCTGCGCCACGCTCCGGACGCTTCCCGTTGCCACCTGCTCACATAGTTCCCCTCGAACGTCGCATGACAAACGCGCAGCCGCCAACACCACGCCATACACGAGGAGGAAGACAAGACAGGCAAAGAGCGCATGTAATTACTAGCAGATCAAGAGGAACTCGAAGCTTAACCTTAGAGCTATCGACGGAGCATTACGCCTGCTCACATCACCAAAAACACGCTGCTGACGTCACGGCTAACACGGGTGTGCCGGAAAACCACGGAGAGGCGCGCGGCATTTTTTTTTTTTAATCTTGTGGTGCGGCCGCGGCGCATATAGCGTTTCCGCATTTGGCGTGGTTAATCGTCATTCTCAACTCGATGCGAGTGTTAATTTGAAATGTTTAAAAAATTCCGGGGGTGGTTTAGGGGCCCTTTAAACGTGAAGCTTTTTTTTTTTTAATTGCGAGAGCGAAGTTTCACCGTTTATATTTATCCACCGCTGGTTGACTTTGAATTGGAAACGATGGTTTCCTGAGATTATCGGACTCTAATAGCCGTAGTCTTAAGATAGGGAACATCCGCGCCCTGCGAGGCCGGGGACTTCCCACACGTCGGATGTGTAAATAAATGTTATTTCTCTCTCTCTCCTCCGCGCAGGCCTCGTCAAGGAAGAATGTCACCCACATACTGGAGCCGATTGTCTGTTGCGCCAAATTAATGTAGCGTTCTTATTACCAAGGACGCAGTAGAATCCAATATTACGAAATGGGCGTCCTTCTTTAATGCCCCTACCTTCACTTCAACGTCTTCCTGTTTTCCTCCCAGGATATTGCGCCTGTTCTTTTAGCGGAAGGCTTGTACCGCTTCAATATATAATGTTTAACAGGCAGTCGTGTGTTTTATATCCTGATGGAAATTTCGGGAATATTCCTAATAAATAAACACAACGATATTGTTTTGCGAGAGCAGCTCTAGTCACCTACGGTTGATTTCGTCTTGTTCATTAGCATTAAACGCAATAAAATCGGTATTACGAAAGCAACTCTACAGCACATCAATAACAAAAAAGTATATTTCGGATGATATAGCAACGAAATCTTAGCATAAATTACGCATAAAAGAAGCCATGGCTTGTAGCAAACAGTATCGCCATGTAGCGACATATGCGTCCCTGGTAGTGTGGGAGGGATAGAGACTCGCTGGGCTTCCATAGGGTCTTTTCGGCGAGCCTTGCGGTGCTATTGTCAACGCTACCACGTTCATTACCCCGGGATTAGCATCCACTCGTCAAGAAATGGCGGAGACGAATGCCGCTGCGGTGAACATCGGGAGCCACGTGATCAGCGATCACAGCCTGACCGCCTCAATATACACGAACATGCCCACTACATCCACAAATGATGTCACTGTCGTCCAGCAGCAACAGCGTAAAAAGGCCGTTGCCGGGAAAGCTCTGGCTGTTCCAAGTGCAGCGCGCCACTTCGTCGTTATGCTTTGCCATGTCCCAGGTCACACCACCTTATTGACGGTAGTCAGGGCCAGCCGCACCTGAAAGGAGAGAAAAGGTGTTGAGTAACTAGGCAGAAACCAAGAAGGAAGAGATGCTACACACATGGACGTTAGATCTACGCGCACACAAATGCGCTATCATCCAGCAGCCCTGCTAGCTACAAGCTGAATTTATTACTTTGACCCAAAAACGAAATATAGAACTTACTGCAACTTTGGCATCAAACTATAAAGTGGTGAAATAAATCTTAGAGGATTTACTCAGGGAAGTGTCGTCGTATAAATCTTATATAAGCAGTAGAGAAGATACCCATTGCACTTTCCACTGTTTTTGCACCTAGAGCTTCGCATGGTAGAATATCTTGGTTGGATATTTGGGAGTGACGTGATTATAGGAAATAGACAGCTTACCCACGGGAGAAGGAATTGAGCGCACTGCAGAGAAAATGCAACTTATGTAAATATTGATGCGCACACCTTAGTAACACAGTTATAACGAACTCTCTCGCATACGACTAAGGAAAAGATGTGGAAAAGAAATCACCAGACGAGTTCACTTGACCCGAAAGCTGAATTACCCACATGGAGACGTTTAATAACGAGTAATCAGTAACAATTTATTCTTTCTTTATTCTATCTAATCATGGATAAATATCCGGTACATGTGTATTATGAGATGTGCTGTTGTCGCGCCTTTCGTCGCATTTCCCGAGACGACCAAACAACCTAGGTTTTCCACAGTTCTACGGGCAATGTCAATGATTGAGCGTCAGTTTATTTTGTACGATGACACTATATTTGCAAGTACACACGTGACCTCTGCATAGTGAAGCGACCAGGCTCACGCAGTCCAGATCTGCTTCACCTTTCTCGGATTAAAACATTATGTGTGAAAGTGTAGCCACCAGGCGCCAAAGAAAATAAATACACTTGATGGTATTGGTTTTCTTGTTTACTTTACAAGTGACTTGTTTTGTTCTAACTATATGCGGTAGAACTGTGTGCCAGTACTGCGGAGGAAGGTTTTTTTTTTTCGCTGGTGGCTGACGTTACCGGGATTCAGTCGCGGTCAGGGGGTGGAGGTAAAGAGAGGCGGGCTGATAAGTTGCTACACTTAGGTAACACGATCCCGGTCAGGGCTCAGGACGCTTTCTAACCTCAAATACCTGTTCCCGGAATACGTTTAATACGTTTATCTCTTTTGAAATCCTCCAGCGTCCACATTCGAGTGAAGGCGCATGAACACCACGAGTCATTGAAAAAATTGCGACCAGTTTCCAAGAGTGCTACAGCGGTGAGTAAGAAAGCAGCTTTTCTCCAAAATGAAAAAGTGCTTATATAACAGATGAGCAGAGCAAAGTGTTCTTTTAATTAAAATCATGTCCCCCCTTTCTTTTTTTGCTTTAGATATTTATCAGCCTGAACCGCTAAAGGCGCTATGAAGGATACACTTCACGGTTTTATTAATTGATATCGTGTAAGGATATATTGGCACAAAAAAACACAGCATATCCACGAGGTGAATGATGATGAGTGGGGCGAAGCTCCCGAGGGAATCATCGGTAAACCGTGAATCTTCCGTGTAACGCCCCATCAGTCATCATATAAAGAGTGAGAAACACTCTTTATGTGATGCCGGTACGCGCGCTTTCTCGCCGCTTCACGGTCGTTCACATTTTGAATATCCGATTCGCGCCGCAGCCGTGCAGCTTCGGCCTCGCGGGCTCGAATGGCGGGATCTGCTTCGCGGCGTCGACGTGCAGCTTCGGCCTCGCGTGCTCTCACCTCAGGATTCTGTCTGCGAGCGCGCGCTGCCGCCGCCTTCCGTGCCCTCCGTTCCGCAGCCTTGTCTTCCATCCGGCGACTCCGAGCGAAAGAGAAAGCGCGCCAAGAGGGAGCCTCTTGGCGCGCTAACACGCGCCATATAGGGATCATTCTTCAGATGATATGGATGGATGGATGGATGGATGGATGGATATTAGGAGCGTACCCTTTATAACGGGGCGGTAGCCGGGCCACCAAGCTCTAGCTTTATTTATTTTTCCTCTACAAACAATTCTTTTCCCGAATCGAATAAAGCGAGCCATACAGCGCCATCTCTTAGCTTTAGTCATCAGCTATACTAAAACTAACACCAGCTAGCGATATTATATGCGAATATATATATATATATATATATATATATATATATATATATATATATATATATATATATATATATGGAGCGAGCGCCACCAAAGCCATCTAGTGAGCACTTCACGAACTAGAGGTGGCTACTACAAACAAACGGGGGATGGAGAGACCCACGGCATAAGGAGCTTCGCCCCTAAAAACATGCGCCAACTACTTCTCGACAAACATTATCGCAATAACACCAGCTAACAAGGACAAAAGAAGTGTTGCACAAGCATGCAAGTGCAGCAACAATGCGACACTCTATAAGAAGGTATAGTCACCTAGTCACCGGTTGACACTTGCGTGATCTAGACGAATCAGACGGCATACACATAAAAATAAACAGAAACTGCTCAACAATCACACGGACATGCGTATTCACACAAAGGAAAATAAATGGAACGATATAGACAATAATAAGGGCATCAACACAGCTTTCTTCAAGAAAAGTGTTCAGTAATTTTAAAGATTACTCCTGTGAGGTTTCTTGCTCATGGGCAGAAAAGTGTTTTTGAAAATGATGGTCCCCGGTCGAATCTCATCGAGATTTGTTTAAGTAGGTGTCTTGGAGTATCGTCATGTGGTCAGTTTAGGAAGAGGTAGTTTACGTCTTGCATTGTACATAGACATTCGCATCGGGGGGTTTCAGTACTTATACCGGTATCTTGGTGTATCATCATGTGGCCAAATAAGGAAGAGGTACTTTAAATCTTCGATTCTAAGATCGGCATTCGCATCTGCGGGTTTCAGTACGGCCAACTACGTGTAAAAAATCGTTTGTGTGATGAGTGCGTAGCCTTATGCGGTGAGCAAATCTTTCTATACCGCTATCTAAGAGCAGCAATGTCATTATTACAACAAATATATCGATATGCTAATAAACGGAGCTAATAAAATTTTCGTCGGCCCACATACAGATGACCCAGAAAATAAATGATAAATGGAGTGGACGGGCATTATTCGAACCATAGTCTGTGCACTAGCGGCAGCAGATCGCACAAAATAGGACGCGCAAATATTTTGCAATATCCGTGCATGCGCTATATTTTTCAAGAGAGCCCCATGGGCAGCTCCGGCGAAGGAGCGCTTCTTCCGATGGTTGGCGCTAACGTTTCCCAGCTTACCACAGCCGTTTATCAACGGGAAGCAGCGCTTCTCAGGAAAGTTGCTAGACATACATCGCCGCCTGTGTTACTTTTTCCTTGAGCTTTATTTGTTTGTGCAAAATATGAGCAAGAATCAATGCCCCATAGCGTCTCAACTAATGCAGTGCTTCTGTCAACGATGCGAAAACTAATGTTTGCTGCAAGCGCTTAAAGGTTCCCCGATCGTGGATTGCTGGAGCAAGCGTTCCTTCCTCTGAGCCGTTCATAAGCCAGTATTTGAGAGAAAGGCACCGCAGATTTGCTTTGTGCGTGTGGTGCAACTGCTGCAGCTGGGAGATCCAGATTCGCCGGTGTTTGCGCTTTTTGCAAGGTGTTTTGGTTGTAATGGGACGCAAATCATTTTTCGGCACTTAGAAGGGAACCACGAGGCCTTTGTGATGTGCTTGTCGCACTTCTTCATCGGCTGATACGTTGGCGAATATGCTACGGTGTCCTGGTATCCACTGGATCAATATTTGGAGTTGCGCTGGTTCTCTATTGCACGTATCTCATACATTATAGTATCACTGTTTTTGCTTTTGGGCTGCAGATCGACTTGTGGCAGCCACCTGCAGCTCCCTGAATAAAAATCAGCCATTTTTCGGAAGCTCTCACCGAAGCTCTAAACATTTTCGCATATAGGGCAGCTCAGCCAGTGCGGATGAGGACGCAGGGGAGAACTTAAGGGAGTCTTCTATATTCAGGTGCGCTAAAATAAACACTGAACTTGAAATTGCAGGGGGCATTCATAATGCATTTCTCTCTGGCAACGAAGGGGGCATCTGCCATGTTTATCGGGGCGCAGTCGCAGAATGGTATGCTATGGCTAGCATTAGGAAAGGCCGGCAGGGTGTCGTTCATGGTGTTTTCGGGCTAAAATAGTAGTAAAAGAACGCAGCATCTTCCTGCGACACATACCTGCGAAAGGTCAGTGGAGCTCAGTGTGCTACCTAAAGTCTAAGAGAACACTATAACGATGTCTTGCGCTCTTAAATATCCACCCGGAAGACAGCTTCTAGAGGCGGACTGCTTCGCAACGGAAATAGTATATATGCCGAAATTTCTCCTTTTGCGGCGCGTACTTTAGATCCAAGGTAAGCGTTGGAGGAAATCCTTGGTTGGTGAGGGGGTCTGAGTGTAAAGTAAGATACGTTCGTATGACAGTGCAATGTCCCACGTTATTCATTAACGTGATTAAAACGCGCCATATATCGAGAGAACATTGTTGCTGGGCGACGATGTGCTGATTTCTACCTCTCATTTCTCCAGTCGCAGGCATCTCTACCCTTCGCAATTTCGTGTTTCACGTTATTTTAAAAGAAACAATGCGCGGACACATGAGCGGTGTGCTAAGAACGTCTACGAAAAATTAGGCTATCGCCTTTTGTTCTATTCACGTGCGACCGGTGTTGCTTCACCGCTGATACGCTATACACATTAGCCACGCTATGTCTGTTTATGTGAGCAGACGGCCCGCTGAGGGTATTAGTGCATGTGGCAGATATGTGTATCACAGGACGAAAACTTCTATTGCCCGTGTCACCAAGTCCCCCTATCTTTTCCTTAGTAAAGCGTGAAAGTCGCATAACGGTAGGTATACTCAGGTGGTTGTTGAGAAAATAAGCATAATGACTCTCCACAAGGTCACCTCAACCACTGCCTCTCTCCGCAGCATTCTTTTGCGAGGAAGTGCCGTACAGAGAGGAACATGCGGGACTTGGGAGGAATAGCACGACCATCACATCGTCTTACGTGAAACTGCGCTGCGTATGTTTTTTTCCACGCGCATTTAAATTTCTTCGCTTTAATCTTACGGCCGCGCAGCAGCTGGTGAGGGGCATGCAGGATGAAATGGACGGTTGCAATACGATGCAGCTGCTAATGGCCACCGACGGCCTGCTGCAGCTGTAAGCTATGAGCGCACCGATGGACGGCCGAACTTTGACCACAAATATTAAGAGCTGCCTGTACATTCATATCTAAAACAACTAACAAGAACACAGCGGCGAGAAACCGAGCACATAGATTTTAAGTTATTCAATCATTTCGTCCCATTGACGCATGCAGTACGCACGTGGAATTTGTCGATGACGTATAGATAATCTAGATTTCATGAACTTTGATTCATGAAGCAGCGTTAGGAAAATTGCAGATTGTGTCGCATGTTTATTGTGCTAATGGCGTGCTATCATCAGTAAATTATGTATAAGAATATGGTGCTCATAGAAGTGCACGTCGTACAATTTTCCGGAAACGAAATATACGCACACTGCTTTGAAACAAAGTACGATGTGCGCTCAAACCACGCTATCGACTTAGGCACATATTTTTTCTCGCGAA
Source organism: Hyalomma asiaticum (assembly GCA_013339685.2). NCBI lineage: Eukaryota > Metazoa > Arthropoda > Arachnida > Ixodida > Ixodidae > Hyalomma > Hyalomma asiaticum. Next base: position 84,564,916 of record CM023481.1, on the reverse strand, counting down.
CAGCCGCATCAAAATGGCAAGCAAAAGGCGACACATCAATCTCTCTCGATCGCACGTGGGCGATGTACCTGTCAGTTGTAAACCTGTTTAAAATGCGCATGTGTAAAAGCTATCATTGATTTTGCCGCTGGGGGAGCAACTCATATTCACGGGTAAAAATAGAAAAAGAGGCCTAAAATCGGCTTTACGCGTGTCGACTACGGTTGCGAGCACACGCAATGCTAAGATACTTGATGAGATTACGTGCGCGGCGGTGACAGTATGTATTTTCCGTCGTTCAAATAATGAAGGCATTTGGTTAAAATATCAGTGTTACGCTCTTCCTCGAGTGTCACGGCTACCCGCTGCGTGCACAGCAGCAGGAAGCAGAAGGAACACATAGCGGAGTGAATGAGAAAAAGCAGCAAGGAGCACCCCATAGAGGCTGAGATGTCGCAAGTTTCGAATTTCTACGCCCTGAAGGACACGACAGATGACGGCAATCGGGGGGATGTCGACAGATGACTACATTTTGAAAACCCCTATTGCTACACTTCGTCCTTGCATGAATCCTCCATACCTGATATGTATCTCATAAAGCGCTAGTTAAATTTTCAAGCTTTCATGGTGCTTACGCACATTCTATGCACTTTGTTGGAGCATCTCCTGATCGAGAACTGTGGCTGTAAGACATTGATTCATGAAAGCTCCGTTTTCGAAGATTATCTTCGAGCGTGGAAACAGCATGGAAATTCTTTTCCTTCAGTTTCATTTAGCAGCAAAGGGATATTCATTTCTTTCAGTACGGATTACAGGTACCCTTGAAGGCATTCGATGAGGGTGAAATAGAATAAAAACGAAAGCAGATCCACGTACGAGATGAGAAAACTTAAACAAGCACTCATGCAAAACAGTGTAACCATATGAGGGACTCGAAAGAAAAAGTACTAACAATTTCAGTGAAAAAAAAGAAAGACTACAGTTCGTGACAGACAGGAAACAGGTTAGCATTCCGCCGTTCAGTATGTGGCATTGCAATAGGCAGTTGTAAGAAACTCAGAAGGACTTGATATAATTTTCGTTTTTCTCTTCCAAATTTCTAGTTCTGTGCGATAATTTTCCGGCCTTTCTAGTTGTATCTGTCTATTACCCAATATGTTATGCTTACAGGGGGTTCGGCGAACAATTTCAAAACTGCTTAGAGATACGTTTTCGGAGAAAAAGAGGGATTCAAATAAGTAGCAAGATGACAGGTTTGGCAGATGTCAGTAAATCCGAGAAACACGCAAATGACGTAGCTAACTAAAAAAGCTGTTCAGTCAACACTTTATGCAGCTGGATCTGGCATTCATTGCTAATGAGAAGATTCTAGAAATAGTGAAGAATTAGTTTCTTGAGGAGGCGAACTAGTGCCTTATTATGTTTTTAAAGGAAAAAAAAATATGTCGTTCCCTGAACCCCTGCGATTTTTGGGCGTTTCATTTAAACTAGCAAAGCATAACTTTTAAATTGGCCACGGCGCATGTTTGCAACACGTCACCAGCGGGTGCTGCATGTTCAGGTGATTTCCGGCGCTCTTGATTAGGTTAGTTTCCATTTGGTGCGAGAACAAACCCACGATTTCAATTGATTCATGGGTTTAGACAGTTGCAATTTCTTATAAAAAAGTAGTATGGCATCAACTCCTCCGTTAAAATTGCCGTTGTCAGCACCCACCAAATGCGGTTAAGTAGAAAGTTAATCATAAAGTTTAATTATTCTGAGGGATTATTATGGAGTCCACGAAAATTCATGACATCCGGAGCATGTAACATTTATAGGCGTGTCTTTGTGAAACTTTGAAAGGGTCTTCTGAAACACCTTGTGGTTATACATCCGCAGTTTGTATCAAATGAGATATCAAATGAGATAGTTGAAAAACCACTGTGCCGATATATTTGCTTCCTTATGTTTCAAAAAGAACCACAATATAATCTAGCCGTAATATTCTATGTTCAATCTCGCATACCGCAATACCAAGAAGAGACCCTAACGCATTGCGCTCATAAATTCGCAGGCATGTCGTTGAACTTTTAGCATGTGTTAGCAGTCCATCCGCTCAAGGTGCAACTCCCACCTGCATGCACTCGTCAGTGCAGTTCATCGACAAAGTGCCTCGTTTGAGCGTATGATCACTATTGGGGCTAGTGAATCTTTAAGGGTAAACTAGCGGCACACTTCATGTGTTTGTGTTTCACAGAAGTATGGCTCACCTGACAAGCATCCATATATGGCATGGGCTTGGAGGCATGGAGCCGTCCGCCGGTCCTCACGCCCTCGATGACATTGAGCGTCGTGAAACAGGGGAGCTGCTTGCCGCGTGGTGGTTCTGCAAGCTCCAGCCGAAGAGACGGAGGCTGAACGCGGGTGATGCTGCTCCACTGTCGTCCACGTCCTGGCGCAATACCGCTGACGCGAGTCATCGAGCCACGGGCCATTCGCTTCTCCAAAACTGCTTTTACAATATGCAAGACAAATGAAATAGCGGAGTTTGTTTACAAGATGCTCTCAGAAAGTAGGATACACAAAGCAGCGTTCCAGTATCCCACTTTATGGCTAATTCTGGAGAGAAGAAAAAGAACTTTCGTTGTCGGACCCGCCATCACCAATAGAAGAAAAATAAAAAATAGTCCAATGCCGCCCTATTCCTACGCCTCGTTACCATAAAAATGCGGTTAGCAACGCCAAACGCGATAATGTGCATTGGTCTGCCGCTTGGAAAAAAGGAAAGGTTTTTTTCATAGCTAGATTATGGTTCTTGCTGTGTTTAAAAATTTTGTTCAAGAACGCCTCTAATTTTTCTGGGACAGTTTAATAATAATAATAATAATAATAATAATAATAATAATAATAATAATAATAATAATAATAATAATAATAAAAAGTTATGTAGCGTAGAGTTACGGAGGAAGCACTTCCTTCCGCCCTAACTTTATGCTACCGTTGGTTTACTTCTTTGTTTCAGAAAGAGGAGCAGGAGCGAAAGGCCATGCGGTTTGTGAAAGGCCCCTGCCCTATGTGCAAACCTTTATCGTAACATATCTAAGCAATGGATATAACGATAACTACTGGATGTAAAAACCTATAACTTCCACGAGTTAGCGGCAGCGAGTTTTGAACTATGACTGCCTGCTCAAAAGCTAGGTGGTTCACCCAAAAAGCTAAACCATGCAGCGTCCCAAGAAGGAAAGCTTGTGGCATATATGTCATCATGCTACTCTTCCTTTGTTTACTGGCTTTATTTTGAAACAGGGACGTAAGGCACATAGATGCGAGAGAACAAAGCCTGTAGAGAGCCGCAATGATAACTCGAGCATATGCATAATGTCATCTAACCTAGTCAACGAACGCGGTGCCGGTTCTTCCAGCTTACACAATTCATTTACTCCGAGATAAACTCTCAAGGCGCTGGTTTTGTGCAGCACGACGGGCAATGTAAAGTTTGGCCCATTTAACACAAAGACAAACTAAGGGCGCACGGTATACTGCCTAGCCGTTGGAAGTCGTGCGAGACCCTTGTCATCCATAATTGCTGCTGCTTCTTTTTCTGTGTCTTACTCCGCTGAACGTCGGTGGGAAGCAGTGATAGTACAACAGGCTGTTGATGATCGCTGGCTGGTGTAATGATTTTACTTTAAATTCTTGCGCATCCACAAGTTATAAGAAGTATTTATGGGTCCAGAAATATTGGTTGACCCACCACAAGTGCATGAACACGTGAAGAGCTAGAAATACCTGTACACCCACAGCTGCTTTAGATTACAAAATCATCGAATTGGGAAAAGTTAACCTAAATAAAAACACATTCCTTCGAATAGGATTGCATATGATGTAATGAACAGGACCTTACAGTGTTGTATTGAGCAACTTCCCTACACAACTTACAAGGACGAGGAAAATGGTTAAAATAATATCTTTAGCACTGGACTGCATCAGATAACGTCACGCAAGGCGTCTTTTATACCTCTCTTCTCATTCTTTGCACATGTACACCAGTCACAATGGCATGCAATTCCGGCTGCTATGAATTATTGGACTTTGAATAAATCTCAGAGAGCCCAATTAAAACCGTTGCATTGGAATAGAAATGCGAGAATACGAATCCAACCATGCTATACATTCTAATAGCGTAACGGGTTCTGAGAGCGAAACCTCGGCTATCAGGCGGTCACTAGGAAATCAGTGCGAATCTCGCGGCGAATGGCTGGTGTCGAGTTCATCGGGGTTACAGCTACTCATTCTTTGTATGTAATATAGCAAGCTCATAGGATTTACGAGCAAAATTATTAGGCACACTGTTGTGGAGTGCTCCGAAAATTCACCACTAGTGTAGTTTAACGTGCCCAGATTACGCACATCACGCGGGCCTCTAGCATATTTGCCTTCATAGCAAAAGCAACTACTCCTACCGTGATCGAAGCTATGATATCCGAATATTCTTCGCAAATATTCCTAAAAATAAGCAATAGAATGTTTGCTCACGGCCAAAGTGAAACCGTAAATGCCATTTTCTCCGTAGCCCTGAAAAGTGTCTCCTTGAATTCTACTAAATATAATAGCACAGAAGTAACCCGCTTTGCCTTTTTAAATAAATATATTTAATGTGCCTGCCGTAGAACGAGAGTTCAAGGATATATATGTACCTGGGTATACTGGAATATCTGTAGCTCCTTGGTCTACCTCACGGTGGTGGGCTTCTTCGACGGTGCATACCCGTGGTGTCTTGAGGGGATAGCGCTTGAGGGGATGGCTCTTCTCGACCATCTCCGTGATCATCCATTCACACGTAGTCTCGGAGAACAGTCGTGTCCAGTGCCCGGCATACCTGCCATAAACGCATTCCTCGCATTGTGAGTGTGCTAGCATTTTCAAAGTTGTTTCGAGTGAAAATGCAGGCTGTCAACAACTTTAATTTTTATTTATATGCTGCAGCTATATGCATGGACCGCAGGTAAATGTCACGAACACACAACAGCAGACGTCTCCAAAGCATATCCAGTGAAGGCACAGGTAAACACATATGAGGCTGGCCCATCAAATCTGCATGTGCCGCACATATAAAAATTGAAGGAGTCTGCGAAAGTTGCGAGAAATTGAAACAGGTAGTCTAGTTCGTTTTCAGAGGAACCAATTATTTCAATAACGAAATAGTTTCTCGATTAACATCAGTACTCGTTGTAGCATAAGCTATTTACCCCCCCCCCGCACACAAACACTTCTTTCGTACTTGTTTATAAAGCTATTTCAACTAATCGAACACTAAATAAATTGAAAACTGGCAAAGATTATCTCGTTCGCTCTAATAGCGTTAAATAATCCCATTTGAGGTGTAGCTTGTTGCGGTTGCGAGAACATACAATTCTCGTATTAGTCCGCACCTGTATAAGTCAGGTTCTCTCTCGTACCTGGATGCGACAACTGTCTGGTGTGGGCCTCCTAGCATTCCGGAACACACTTGTCTAGTGCTGCACTCATACAGGGTCTCCTTGACGCCCATGAAGACTAGCAGGCCGCCATCAGCTCTCGGGAACATTCTTCCACGCGCAGTGTAGATGTCACCAGCGTGTCCCTCCACCTGGGTCCATGCCTTCACCACAATGGCCACCTTCTTTGGAAGCATGGCCTTGATTACCAAGTTGTTGGGCACGTACGGCACGACCTCTGGGGCTTCACATGAAGGCCTGACGAGATGCATAAACCAGGGCATCTCTTTGGACAAAACAGCCGTGACGAAGGCAGAAGCGCAGCGGAGGAAGATGCTGCCGGTTGCGGGCCACCAAGATGAATCGGTTCTCGCAGCTGGTGGTAGGCCTAACGCGTTGTGTAGCTGATGACTTGGCATCAAATGCGTCCAGTGCGATCAGCTTCGCGTTCGGAAGAGCGATGACGATTCCACTACGGAACGTGAACCTTCGAGCGAGCACGCGAGCGCGTGGCCCCCGTGACGTTCCTTCTTTTTTTTTTCTTCTTCCTCTGTGACATGTCGCCTTAGAAGACGACAACGAAGAGCGCGCGCGACTGTACTGGCGCTGTGGCACGAGCGCGAGCCTGGTGTCGAACGTTGGCCAGGAGTGACTCCAACGTTTGAGCTACGCTTCTGAACTTGTTTACGTTTCCTGTACTTTAATAAATCGTCTACAGCCACAAGCGGCAGTACAGACGTAACACTCTGGTCAATATTTATGCTCGTGCAGGGAGCGCCTTTATTTACTAGGTGTTCGTGGTCTGCCGCATCCCGGCTTGAACAACAGCTCAGTGTGAAGCACTGGCCACAGAGAAACGCACAAATAATTTCTGTTTAAATATGGTTTTATTTTAATGTGGTAGGTTTCTTCTCGTCTTGTTTGCTTCGAATGCATTTAGTTGCAAAGTAGATTTTGCCCAGTCAAAACTATTCCCATGAACATCTATCTATCTATCTATCTATCTATCTATCTATCTATCTATCTATCTATCTATCTATCTATCTATCTATCTATCTATCTATCTATCTATCTATCTATCTATCTCTTTGTCTGTCATGGCCGTGCTACGAGTTTACGAGTCGGAATATATTATTATGTGGTGTGCCATAGTGTAAAGCACCGGAAGTTTTGTCTACGCACATGGTTTTGACCACGCACGGACATGGTTTAGGGCCCCTTTAAAGGAGTCCTAAACCGTGTCTAGCACTCTTTTAAATATTTCAATTTAACAAGCGCATCGAGTTGAGAATGCCGTGACGATGAACGATGCCAAATGCGACATCGCTATGCACCGCGTCTGCGAAAAAAAAAGAAAGAAAAAAAGACATCAGTCCCCTGGGCCTCTCCGTGCTTTTCCGGTAACGAGAGTTAGCCGTGACGTCAGCAGTGGGTTTTTGGTGATGTCAGCAGGAACACTCACACTATAAATAATTCCATCCATATTAGCGCAGCAGAACTCATCTTATTCCACATAAATCCCACGATACCTTAGGGTTAGTTTACTGAAGGCCTTCCTTTCGAGTCATAGTCGCGCGTTCGAGCCCGACAGGATGATTGACGCGTCTACAATCACTAATAAAACATCAACTAATTTTCCTTAGGAAGAGCAAGGTAAATTAGCGTTGGTAGTTGCGCAGTTAATCCTGACTCTGTCGTATAAGCAACATCGAAGACAAGGAGCGCACTGACGAAGTAAGCGTGCACACCTCTGAGCCTAAATGTGTGTGTGATCAATGGAAACAAAGCTTCGGAGAATCGAAGAAATGCAGTGATCGCGAGTGCACGCGACCGAGCCGAGGCGCGGAGCGAGCAGGCGGCGACAAGTGTTTGCTGCCAACAGCCGTCGGTATAGTCGCGCCAAGGTGGGCTTTCAATCAACCACTCTGACACGAAGTAGTAGCCTGGTGACGCAACGCGGTGGGCGGGGCACCTTCTTCGACACAGCCCGCAAGAACTCTATGGGCTCTATTCCTCAGACTTCAGATAGAACCGGAAAGGGACGTTTTCTGTTCACAATATCTGCACTAACAACAAATTTTTATGGAAAATTCTTCCAACTGTGAATTTCTGAGAAGTTTCCGATACACGCCCATTCGTTTTGCAAACTAAGTGCGACGGGTCGTTCACAGTCCCTTTAATGATCAAACGCATCTAACTCTGCTATTCCAGGAGTGTTTTGAAAAATTCCCACGGCTGCGTGTTTGATGCGGACACCGGTACAGCAGCAGCATATGAACGAAATTATGACCGCTGGGTTGTTGAGGAGCCCTTTAAAGGGACTCTCTACCGTCCTTCATATCGCTCTCCTGTATTTTGCCGCAATAGAAAGCGTACCTTTCGAAGTGTTCAAGATTCGAGGGAGTTCTCTAGAAAGTGGATCGAAAATGCTGAAAGGGAACTTTCCCATCCACGAGGTCGCTCGTTTTCCAAGCGTAAAGACGTCGACAACAGTGGTTTCTGGGCGCAATGGCAGTTACTTTAAAAACTACAAAACACTAGCACGTGTGGTTTCTGCGAAATCCAGAAATGTTTGTTGAACATTAACGTTATTACGTCAACAAACGATTTGAGTGCACAAATTCAGTGAAACAAAGCATTATCATACGACTACAGGACGTCTTCTCGTACGTAGCGGTACTTTGTGGTTGTTTTGGCACTACTGTCGCAATTGAAGCAAACTCAATTATTCGAAACGAAGTAACACCTTAATAGACAACGTGGGGCAGGGGTAACGTCGTCATTCGCTTGAAATGAGTAGGAAAAATTACGGTGCCCCTGGGAGCCACATATTTTGGTTTAAATAAGACGTTGTGAATGCACCTATACAACTGACAACCCGGCAAGTTAAAAGAATTTCACAGTGAGAAAGTTTGATTTTATTTCCTCATTTTAGCGGCAAATACTAGAGTCTCAGTCCTGTGCATTGCATGTGCTAAGCATCTAAGCTACAAAAATTTTACATGTATGTTGATAGCCTGCGATAAGTTAATTTTCGAGAACACGATGCTTTTGAAAATAGTTCCGAAGTAGTGTTGTCAAAACCATGTATACCCTGATTCAAAAATTTGATCAGTTTAGAATCGTTTCAATTCGAATCGTTTCGGTTCAGCTCGTGATTTCTGCTGAATGTCTGGTGAGTACGCAACAAATATTTGTTTATTATTTACGCTTATCGATTTCGCACTCAAACATAATTACGCTGTTGCTGTTGAACACTGCGCTACGTTCTCGAAAATACGTTGATATTTTACAGTGGAGTCCACTATGGGAAGGGCACCCGTACCTTTAACAACAACCCTGTACAGACGGGGCAGCAAATGTCCATGCAAGACGCTAAGCATATACTCCAAGAAATGCTGTAACCGCTCGTGAATCATGCTATGCCGCGAAAGCATTACGTCTATGACAAAATCTAACAAGGTCAATATGTCCTTTGGTATTTATTTATTTATTTATTTTTGCTTTTATAATTTCGTTGTATTTTCCGTTCGTTGTGCACTGCCGGCAACCGTGGTTCGGACAGTGGCGACGCCGCCAAGTATCGAGCGCCAAGGGCGACGGGCTTGCTTCACGTTGCCATGACGCCGGCTTTAGACGCGGCAGCCCGGGCGCATTAGCAGAAACTCGTTAGAATCGCTTCTGACGCGACAACCCGGCACATACACTGTCTGACTGCACTGCCCCCAGGATCGGCCCCACCGTGACGACAGCGGTAGGACACGCCGACAAACCCAGCCCCCAAGATGGTGTGCACCTAACAGGCAAAACATTAAGAGACATTAAACCAGGGCAAAGGAATATGGAAGAAAAATGAGTCGCTGATATCGCTTAGTCAAAAGAAAGCAGTGAACCTGGGCAAGATATTGTATGACGAAGAGCAGAGTACCAGTGAGAACAAGAGGTGAGCAGTGAGAACGAAAGCATGGATAATGAGAGGGCAAAAGCACCGCGTATTAAAAAATTCAGATAGACCATCGTTCAGCAGTGGACTTAAATGGGCTGATAATAATGATGATGCTGAAGCTTTACGTGTGTGTGTGCTTTCTGTCTCTCCGTCTGTGTTGTTTCATTTCATTCTCCTCTTCCTCCTCACTGTCTTCCTTCCCCTCGTAATTTCTATCGATATTGTTTATTTTTATTGCGATAGCAATTATATCGATAGTCTCGACTGGTTTTTGCCGTCCCCGTCGCCGCCATCATAACCGTATATGTATGTATGATATATATATATATATATATATTATATATATATATATATATATATATATATATATATATGGGTCATTCCACGCCAACTACCCCAGCTGTGGCGCTCGGCAAAAATGAACTTCCTTCAAAAAATTCCAAAAAATTACAGGGAAGTGAGCCTTACTTCCACAGCACTTTCGCCGGAAATATATTGAGCAGGAAAAATTTTTGAGCTCGTGAGGGTCACTTGTATTTCGCAGAACTGCGGAAAACAAGGCACCAGAAAAAAAATTCCTGAAAATCAACCAATGTGCCAATCGTTTCCAAATATGAATTTTTGCATTCTCATAGCATTTATCTTCACTTATAAAAATGTTTCACAAATTATGTTCATGTTCCTCACTGCTTAGGACCGAGGTGAAAATGGTGAAATTGCAGCGTTTTTGGGAATTTTTTCCTGAAAAACAATTGCGCAAGAAGACCTGCAAATATTGTTTTGCAATTCTACATGAGAGGTACAATGTATAAACAATCATTTTTGTCTATGTGCTGTGCAAAGGCTCTGAAATAAATGTGTAAACTTGACAAAAACGCCATTTTCTCCTATGTTTAGGCGTCAATTGCACCCTAAGGTGGTCCATGAAAAATAATCAGAACAGGAAATGTGGTTGAGCAATGTAAGCCCTTTCGAAAGAGCAAGTTTCGTCGAGGTAATTTTCGTATTCTTAGAGAAAAAAATTTTTGAATTTGAGTCCCACCACTGTCCTTCTATTGCTCCGTGATACGCCTTCTCGTTATGGCTTGCTGGCGGGAAACACAAACCACCTTGCCTTGCCGCGTAAAATAAAAGGTAGCGCGTGAGCAGCTTGTGGTTTTTCTATCTTTTCGTTCCTACCTCAACTTCCGTTTACTATATAAAAAGCGATAACAACACAGGGACACATTTAACTGTACGCTTGGCTTAGAAACCACCGTGTCTGCATAACAAACAACGGCACCTTTTGCGTGCTTCTCTGACAATGAGAAATAATGAACAGTAAAGCGTATGTACTTGCGAATCATAAGAACTTTCAAAGCAGCAACCTTTATCAAAGTAATTTGTGTTTTCATTATGAAAAACATTCCCAAATTGTTTCTTTTTTTTCGCTCCGCAGTTTGATATCTCCCAACAGTATGTTGTCGGGCAATACAAATCAATTTACCTTGCTGCGTAAAATAAGAGATGGCGTGTCCGCAGCTTATGGCTTTGGAATATTTTCGTTCCTACGTCAACATTCTATTTTTATATAAAAGGCAATATCAAAGGAAGCCATTTAACCACACGCTTGGCTTAGAAACCGCGATGCCCCCTTAATAACAGCGGTAAATTTAGCGTGCTGCTTTGACAAGGAGTTCGCTGAACTGGAAACGAGGAAGAAAAATGGGGCGTCAGCGTAGCCTCTAACAGTGAATCGAAACCACGAAAACACAAGTCCTTGCCTCGATGGACAGCGCAGCACGTGATGACCCGCCGCGTATTCATGCTACCTGTACGTCGTCGGCGACCCTCACATACGGAAACCTCTAAGCTTTTCTTCAAATCAGGGTTTATGCGGTTGCAAGCCGACTCATCTGCTCGAATAGGATATCTCAGTGTGTTAACATGCATTGTTTCTATATCGCGAGCACGTTTCGCCTTCTCAATCGTAGCACACCACTGACACCTGTATGGAAAAAAAAAAACAAATTGACTGCAGCCTGACCATCGCCAACCGCCGTTTACTTCAGCCGTCTTTCTTTTACCTTGGACGCCGGCTCTTCGTCTATCCTTGCTTGCTTGCGTAACAGCTGACCGTGAGACTTTAAATTCGTGCTCCTAGTGGCGCGCGTGAAACGCTGAAATTGATTTGAGGCCCATTGTGAAACAGCACGCGTAGGAGGTTGCATATGAATATTTACATTAGCACGTGAGGTGCTCACAATCGGCTTAACCCAGTGTGCGTGAGTGTCGCGGACGACGTACAGGCAGTGTGAACGAAAACTCGTTCCTCGTTCCTTCTCAATTTTGTAGCGAGTTCCCGTTAGAAGTTCATTTAATAAAAAAGGAACGCGTCCAGTTACATTTCGAAAATTGGAACGTGTCGTTACATTAACGTTACATTTTATTTATAAGGTTAGAGATTAATCCTGAGGAAAATTAAAGTGAACATAATAAATTTCGCATCTACCTATGTATAATTGAAGAATTTCAACGCCACTGGCGGCATATTATCTGGAGACAAAGAAACAGCCAAAGAAATGCTCCGAGGCAAATATTTTCAAGGAGCATCGAACATAACTCCACTGCAACTTTGGCGCTAGTCTATTACAAGTGGAACACTTTCCACTTCAGTCTTCAGATGGGTAGCCAGGATACTGCGCCCCCAATATGCAAATGGGTAGTTACTCACATGCACCAGTGCATTAACAGCGGTGAATCTGACACTGAAAGCTAGTAATAGACCTTTTGATTTAGGATAGCATATAAAGATTTGTGCCTGACCGATGCCACTGCGAGCAAATACTGGAACAAGATTCCCCAATGTCGTCAGCCATCCCTATCCTAAACGATTTTGCTCAAAATTGGCAGCCCTTGTAGCATTTTTATAAACTATTTGGCAATTCTGGATGTATTGTTTTTACCTTGTTCTCGTCACTTTGAAGTAATTGCGATATACTGAACTTATTTTTGTTAATTATAGCTGCGTTGAGTGTATGCCGGCGTGAGGAATTTTAATAATGCTATCTTGTGCGTTTACCGCTGAATTAAATAACACGGGACTGTTTACTTCTTTTCTTCGTGGCATTAGAAATAAGCATTATTTGCCTGTTCACTTTGTAGGCACAACGACATTAAAGCAAGACTGAAATGCTGTTGTGGTGCAGGAAATAAATAAGGAAATAAATAGCCTCACATGCATAATTTGACGGGACGCCAACCGAAAATGACCTAATTGACATAATTAAGCATAATTGACTAATTAACAGGGCATTCATGCGTAGCTATCCCTTTGGTCGCGTGCTAATGACAGGAATGAAAGCATAGTTTTTACTAGAAACAGACTGGTCATCTCCGAACATAATTAACCAGCTCCTAGTTAGAGCGATGCTAAGTTCGCTCAGCATTACAAACACGCACGCCCGCACGTAAGAATGTTCAGCACGCGTTCGCTTTAGCACGTATATATATCCTTTCGAAAAGCCTTTCGTTTCTGCTTTTTGGCGAGGGCATAGGGCTGTTGATTCTATAATAAGGCGTGGCCCGTTGAGTTCAATTAGAATACCTCGAATAGACTGACGCACAGAGTGTCTTACAAGTATTGACAACTATGGCCGTAACCGCCTTCTCAGAACCAACGCGGGGAGCGGCGATATAGCAAAGCACGCGTTGACAGTGTTTTAGTTCGGAGGGAGCCCTGGCAGTGGGATCATAAGGGACCAAAGGAACTTCGCTGTTGCATGCAGTTCCTCCCGCGTTGCCGTACACCCATACAGGGCTAGCTGACAGCCGGAAAATACTTGTCCAGCGGCCATAGTAAGCGGCCACCGCCAAAACGTAGAGGGATACCCTGACGTCGTGCAGCCATTGTGAAGGGGAAGCGTCGCCCTCGTCGAATCATCGAAACCACAATACAATGGTGTTTTCATGCGTGATTTTCAATGAGGGAGCGATAGTGGCGGCAAGAAAACGGGGACTCCAGGGAGGGCTTGTTGTAGCCCAGCCTGTCCGCCCTGCATGATGTGCTGTGTACGTGCGATATCGTCGTGGGGTGGAACGTGTACGGGAGGAAGGCCGTTCCCTTTGCCGTTCCTTCGTTAATGTAAAGCGTTCCCATTACAGTTCCACTGATCCCAAATGGAACGATTGCGTTCCTTCGTTCCTCCAAAAAGGAACGCTGTTCCTTGGAACGACGTTCCGTACAACACCTCGTACAGGTAGCATGAATACGCGGCGGGTCATCACGTGCTGCGCTGTCCATCGAGGCAAGGACTTGTGTTTTCATGGTTTGGATTCACTATTAGAGGCTATGCTGACGCCCCATTTTTCTTCCTCGTTTCCTGTTCAGCGAACTGCTTGCCAAAGCAGCACGCTAAATGTACCGCTGTTATTAAAGGGACCCTGAAACGGTTTTGACGATTTTGTGCAAATATGGTGATCCAGTAGAGCGAGTCATTAGGATCATTTGAGGGCAGATTTCAGCGCTGCGCGTAAAGTGTGGAATTTACAATAAGGTTTTCAACACGTGCATCGCAAAAGATCTCAGCGGCTCGCCAAAAGGCGTTTTCAAACGCCCCCGCCATCGACCGATCGAATGAGAGGTCGCTGATTGGCCCCGAATCAGTGACGTGCACGTAATTTTCAAAACCTAGCTGCGAACAACGTGCTTCTACAACGTACTCCTTCGTTTCAGCCAACGGTATCGTCGCGGCATCTGGCAGCGTACACACGAGTCGCCGGCGCTCTATTACAGAGGCTAGCACTGCCGAGGCGGGCGACTTCAGTGAGGATATCGGGGCGCTATGTCACTACGGAGGTCTCGGCAGAGCGGCTGACGCGGGAGGCGCTGTCGTCGCTAGCGCGCACTCCGCAGCAGATCGAGTTGAGGAGGAACAGCAGTGGTAAGGAAGAAGGCGACAGAAACAAGCCCGTAGCTGTCTTAGCGCATGGCGCTTCGCTTTATTTACGGTGTGAATGATTTCATAATTGTGTTGCTTAAGCAGTGACGCAATGTCAAAAAAACGTTTCAGGGACCCTTTAAGGGGGCATCGCGGTTTCTAAGCCAAGCGTGTGGTTAAATGGCTTCATTTGATATTGCCTTTTATATAAGAATAGAATGTTGACGTAGGAACGAAAAGATTCCAAAGCCATAAGCTGCGGACACGCCATCTCTTATTTTACGCGGCAAGGTAAATTGATTTGTATTGCCCGACAACATACTGTTGGGAGATATCAAACTGCGGAGCGCAAAGAAACAATTTGGAAATGTTTTTCATAATGAAAACACAAATTACTTTGATAAAGGTTGCTGCTTTGAAAGTTCTTATGCTTCGCAAGTACATACGCTTTACTGTTCATTATTTCTCATAGTCAGAGAGGCACGCAAAAGGTGCCGTTGTTTGTTATGCAGACACGGTGGTTTCTAAGCCAAGCATACAGTTAAATGTGTCCCTGTGTTGTTATCGCTTTTTATATAGTAAACGAAAGTTGAGGTAGGAACGAAAAGATAGAAACAGCACAAGCTGCTCACGCGCTACCTTTTATTTTACGCGGCAAGGCAAAGTGGTTTGTGTTTCCCGCCAGCAAGCCATAACGAGAAGGCGAATCACGGAGCAATAGAAGGACAGTGGTGGGACTCAAATTCAAAAATTTTTTTCTCAGAGAATACGAAAATTACCTCGACGAAACTTGCTCTTTCGAAAGCGCTTACATTGCTCAACCCCATTCCCTGTTCTGATTATTTTTTCATGGACCACCTTAGGGTGCAATTGACGCCTAAACATAGGAGAAAATGGCGTTTTTGTCAAGTTTACACAGTTATTTCAGAGCCTTTGCACAGCACATAGACAAAAATGATTGTTTATACTATTGTAACTCTCATGTAGAATTGCAAAAAAATCTTTGCAGGTCTTCTTGCGCAATTGTTTTTCAGGAAAAAATTCCCAAAAACGCTGCAATTTTACCATTTTCACCTCGGTCCTAAGCAGTGAGGAACATGAACATAATTTGTGAAACATTTTTATAAGTGAAGATAAATGCTATGAGAATGCAAAAATGCATATTTGGAAACGATTGGCACATTGGTTGATTTTCAGGAATTTTTTTCTGGTGCCTTCTTTTCCGCAGTTCTGCGAAATTCAAGTGAGCCTCACGAGCTTAAAAATTTTTTCCTGCTCAAAATATTTCCGGAAAGTGCTGTGGAAGTAAGGCTCACTTCCGTGTAATTTTATGGAATTTTTTGAAGGAAGTTTATTTTTTCCGAGCGCCACAGCTGGGGCAGTGGGCGTGGAATGACCCATATATATATATATATATATATATATATATATATATATATATATATATATATATAGATATATATAGATATATATATATCCCAAAGAAAAATATTGCAGATAAATGCTTCAGAAGCGCGGAATCGAAACAGGAACCTCTCGCTCCGCAGCGCGCGGCGCTAAACACTACGCCACAAAGAGCAGAACCTTCGTGGGAGCTAATGGCGAGCCTTATTTACACAACCTCTACCGCTGGCGGGACTCAGGGATGGCAGGCGCTTATAAGCGTTTCTTCACTACCAGCGAGATGGCGCGAGGAGCGCAAGGGAGCGTACGAAAGCCACTCGAGCTCAAGGGACGCCGCTAAGCGAACAAACAGAACATGAACGCGAACTATCAAGTGTCACAGCTCGACACTTGAAGCACGCTAGTTTCCTTCGCTGCTTCGGCCGCCTTTGCAACAGGAGCGCTGTTCAAACTAAGAGTATCCATTGTGACAGCTTATTCGGGCTCATTCGGTGTATATCTGTGCGTTCGTTTCGTGCGTGCTTCACTTGGTAGTTCGCGCTCATCTTCTGTTTGTTCATTTAGCGGCCTCTCCTAGCTTTGTATGTGTAGCTTTGTGACACACAACGTATAAAGCCCTTCGTACCAGCACGCGCTGTCCACGGGGGGCGCTCACTTAGCTAGTGCATGTTCGCTACAATTAATATTGCTCCTGAAGCGGCGAGCCTCGCTTAGTATAGTATTACAGTTTCTTGCTATCGCATTCATTGCTTCGCCCTTGCGGCGAAACTGACTTTTTTCTTCTTTTATTTCGGTCTCTGATGTTTAGGCCTTTTTTTCTCCAGCTTTCTTTACTATCTTATTGTTTTGGCATAAAATCCAAGGAATTCATTAGGCTGAGGTATGTTAACACTTTAGTTTGCTGAGCAAGCACATCTAAAGGAGCGCGGCTTGCGATTGACAACTTGAACGGAAAATAAGGAGGAATTGAGGGCGAATGGCTTTCACGATGATGATTGTTTTCGAGTATAGCCACACAATGAGAACAACACCAATGACGCTGAGAGTTATGAGGGTGTAGAAGTCTCGTATGAAAAAAAAGCAGTGTTATAACGCATCACGGCATCAGGCATCCATACTGACACAACGAAAGAAACATCGAGACTCTTGTCCCCTGAAGAAGCTCCTCAAAAGGTCTTCTGTTCTGTTGGAATCAGTAGCGCCTCCCGGCCAAACGAAAACGATGAAGATCACGTGCTGTCTAAGCACGAGCAGCTCTGCATTGCTTGCAGAACGTTCTGCGACGTGGCCTTTTCTGCTGTTTCTTCGCATCGCAGGCATTGTACCCAAAGTGGAAACTAGCTACGGTTGGACAATGCAATCTCCAAAAAGAGTTTTGAAGCGGCCTTTCGTCGCAGGGAGGTTTCGGCAAAACGAGGAGAGGGGCATGGCGAGGGCAGTAGCACAACAGAGCGGCGACTCAGCGAAACGCCAACATCGGTTCGCACAGGTGAGCCTGAGAGGTAACAGCGATGTCATATTAACGTGATGGTTTCTTTAGCAGACTAAACTACATTTACAGTCGAAGAGAACGTAACAGCGCTGACTGTTGACCGGCACAGTATAGTATCGGTGCCCCCCGCTCTCTTCTTTTAAATGCGAAGCATTTCTTAGCGAACTTCGGCGACATTGAGCGTATCTATCTATCTATCTATCTATCTATCTATCTATCTATCTATCTATCTATCTATCTATCTATCTATCTATCTATCTATCTATCTATCTATCTATCTATCTATCTATCTATCTATCTATCTAGCCGCCTACGACTTTGTGATCTCCTGGCCGTTTCGTCAAAGGGATGTATACGAAAATTGGTATGCCGCAACATAACTACATGAACATAAATGACAGGTCTTAACATTAAAATCATGACATGCACGTCATGAGCGGCATGGTGTACATGCCACGGTCTCGGTGCTCTCCTGGCCGTTTAGTAAATAGTATGTCTACGAAAATTGGTATGGCGCAACATGGCTGCATGACGAACATAAATGACAGGTCACAACATCAACATCATAACATGCATGTCATGAGCGGCATGATTTACATGCCACGCGTTTCGTTAATGGGATGTATACGAAAATAGGTACGCCACAGCATGACTGCGTGACGAACATAGATGACAGGACATAACACGCAAACCATGATATGCATGTCATGAGCGGCATGATTTTCATGCTACGGTCTTGGTGCTCTTCTGGCCGTTTCGTTAATGGCATGTATACGAAAATTGGCATGCTACAACATGACTGCATGACGAACTTAAATGACAAGTCATAACATGAAAATCGTGACATGCATATCATGAGCGGCATGATTTGCATTCCACGCGTTTCGTTAATGGGATGTGTACCAAAACTGCTATGGCACAACACGACTGCATGACGAACGTAAATGACAGGGCCATAACATCAGAATCATGACATGCGTGTATGAGCGGCATGGTTTACATGCCACAGTCATGGTACTCTTGCGGCCGTTTAGTTAACTTCGTATGTACCAAAATCGGTATAGCGAGACAACAATGCAAATCCATTTTACGTTCCTGATGCGTGCTTCGCATTTCCTTGATTCCCACTGAACGAGGGATCTGCCATTTTTTGTTGCTGTTTTAAACCCAGATGACTATATAAAATATGGACGTCATATTTCTACTCAACTCTGCATCTAACTCACGTTTCTCAAATGCGTGGGAACGCTTGGTATTTGATGGTACCACCAATTTTATTACGTTACCTTCGTGCACTACACCACTTCTGCGCTGTTGTGGAATGTGTCACAGTGAGAATTGGTATCACAGTCATGAACTTATCTGCACTTTCTCGAACAGTACCTCTCAGTATTATTCCCTTGACTAAAGTAATACGTCCCTCTTTTCAATGGGACAACTCTGTGACAAATTTTCTCTACCTAACTTCCTGCTCATCCGAAGCGGTAGCGTATAGCAGGTGAGATAGCGTGCTGCTAAGTTCGAAGGCGCATGTTTGGTCCACGGCTGTTCGCAACTCCATTAAAAGTTGTTCATCTGGCAACATTGCTGAGAAAAACAAAGATGGCTTCTATATCCAGGGTCACGGCCGCGCTTCCGCTTAGCGCTGTGCTAAAGTTTTTTGATTTAGGGTTCGAATCACGATGCTTCGTCGAATGCGAAAGGGTTCTTGCTGCCGAATATCTGATATTAATCGGTGTAAAAGATTTGAGCGGCGAAACAGAGGAAATAATTGCGCTGTGCGTTCAAACGTCGCACTTGTTCAGAGACCCGCATCAGATTTTTTTAAGAATAAAGAGCCTTTCCAGCGAACCTGAAGTTGAAGAAGGCAGGTACGTGTTCATGCGTGGCAGGCCTCTCCGAAAGATGCAGGCACTTGTGCGCGGCGTTGTTCCATTCAGTACAAAAAACGTGTTAAGAGAGTGCAGTTCTATGCGCGGTGCGGTGAACAGGTCGAGGGCTCAAAAGTTGGAACCGAGCGCAATAAATCCTGAACTGCCACCAGATGAACTCGAAATGCGAACGCGCTACGTTAAACGATCACACATTACCTCCATAACCACCAAACAAATTACGAGGCGCAGCGCGCGCATGGGACGAAGGCGGCGAACGAAGGCAAGCACTCACATTGTATCTACTTACTACAATGCACGTGGGCAAGAGTACGTCAGCAGTAATGTTACCGCGGTTCAAGTTGAGCATAGGCACACTCAGAAAACGTTACCAGATGAACACGTATAAACGATGTCGCTATTTTATTGCGATAGCAATTATATGGACAGTCTCGGCTGGTTTTTGCCGTCCCCATCGCCGCCGTCATGAACCGTATCTGTATAAGGATGTATATATACATAAAAGTCCCAAAGAAAAATAATTCGGATAAATGCTTCCGACGCGCGGAATCAACCCAGGAACCTCTCACTCCGCAGCGCGTGGCGCTAACCACTACGCCACAAAGAGCAGACGCTACAAGGAGCTAACGGCAAGCCATATATACACACCCTTTACCGCTGACAGGACTCAGAGACGGCAGACGCTTATAGCGTTTCTTCATTACCAGCGAGATGGCGTGAGCAGCGCGACAGGCAGCCGCCTTTGCAAAAGGAGCGCTGTTCAAACTGTTGTTGTTGTTTTGTGGGGTTTTACGTCCCAAAACCAGTTCTGATTATGAGAGACGCCGTAGTGGAGGGCTCCGGAAATTTCGACCACCTGGGGTTCTTTAACGTGCACTGACATCGCACAGCACACGGGCCTCAACATTTCGCCTCCATCGAAATGCAGCCGTCGCGGCCGGGATTCGATCCCGCGACCCTCGGATCAGCAGCCGAGTACCTTAGCCACTAGACCACCGTGGCGGGGCTTGTTCAAACTGAGAGTATCCATTGTGACAGCTTATTCGCGCTCGTTCGGTGTATATCTGTGCGTTCGCTTCGTGCGTGCTTCACTTGATAGTTCGCGCTCATCTTCTGTTTGTTCATTTTGCGGCCTCCCCTAGCTTTGTATGTGTACCTTTGTGACACACAACGTGTAAAGCCCTTCGTACCAGCACGCGCTGCCCACGGGAGACGCTCACTTAGCAAGTGCATGTTTGCTACAATTAATATTGCTCCTGAAGCTGCGAGCCTCACCTCGTATAGCATTACAGTTTCTTGCTATCGCATTCATTTCTACGCCGTTGCGGCGAAACTGTGACTTTTTTTTTCACGCGCTTGCCTAAACTAAACTACACTCCGACTCTTCGAAAAGTGCGCATGATAATAAACGCGCGCACACCCAATCTGTGTACTCACTGGGGAGGAAGAAATCGTCGCGAGTGAAGTGCCTGGACCAAACTAGCATAGTCCCCGTCACCTTCTTGCCGACGCGCAAGATCCTAATCCATGTTGCCCTGCGCGAAGCGTCGTCTGCGTCTTTAGGGAACCGATGAAACGACGTGTTGCTGTCTTTGCATCGCGATGACACGCACTGAGGTACGCAACAAAAGTCTGTTGATGAGGATGCTTTTTTTTTGGGCTGCTTCGAAGCGGCATGGCGTCGATTAAGGAACTATAGAGCTCTTTTACAGCGCGCGGTAATGCGATACCATGCCGCGTTTCGAGGTCGACCTTGGATCGGCTGGTTCCAGGAGCGTCCGCAAGGTGGCGAGCATTTAGATGGAATCGCGAATAGCGGTTCCATTCCGATAGGGTTGAAATGCAAGCTGCAGCAGCGTACTTGCAATTGAGCGTAAGCTAAAGATTACTACACGATGGTCAAAACTCGGCGATAGTTGCAATCAGATATCCTGCTTCCTTGCAGGGTGAACACAAAATATTTCTATGATCACGTTATGGAAGAACTCGCGAACAGCGTACAGTATATACATCACATCGTTTTCAATGGTCCAGTGTATGAGCACATGTCGTGAGAATTGACATATGCATATAAATTAAGTCAGGAGTGCGTTTTGTATTTATCTGTAGGAAAATTAATTGAACCGCTTCGCAATTGGTGGTGTACAGGATTCAATCATGTGGCATGAATGTGCCTATAGTGCTTTTTTAATACAAGTTGGCTTCCATGCTTTCAAGAATTCGCGGCAACACCGGTGTTCGCGACTAGCTGGTACACTAATGTAGATGTGAAGTGGGAGGGGCCCACTACTGACATCTTCAATCCTCTGCTTGTAAAACTCTCCGAAGTGTCTGTTCGATGTAGACACCTCTCACAAGAAGCCCCTGCTGAAAAGGAGAACAATGTTGAAAACTTATTCAATATACTAACATGGACAATGGAACATTGCTCGCAAATATAGGGTGAATGTTTTCTGAACGTAATGTTTCGTTTATTCTCTAGGAGTACAATATTTCTATTACCGCTACGTAAGTGGTGTGCTACACAACGTTCCTGATTGTGCGCTAATGTTATCTTTGTGTTAAATGTGAAAAGGAACCGTACTGTAGGCCCCCGCCATTTGCTGCTGCCTTTACTCGCATGATATTACCACTAGTCAAAAATCACGGCGCATGCGCTAACACGAGAACCTGGGTTGGTCCTGCGTCGGTTTAACTAGAAATGAATTGGTAAAAATATTTTGTAACGCCCAGGAAACGACCACGATTTGCGCCACTACCGACATCCTTGTGTCGTCGTCGCTGCTGCTGCTGCTGTTGCTGCTCCTCGCCGAGTCAATGCTACATTATCACCACTCGCAAGGAGGCAAGGACGACAAGGTGAACATTCCTATGAAAGTTATTGAACAACAACTGTGACAAATTACGAAGGCACCACTATACACGCTGTATTTCAGGTGTGCGTAACTGGACGTCGCCTTTTAATTTCAACAGCACATGGTTTACCGCTTCACTCAAGTTTTTTTGATAGCTTGTTTCCAACTGGTTCACTGTGCCGCTAAATATTTTCCTGCAGGCTCGCCACTTCCCTTCTAGACATCCAGGACAACACAAAGGACTGCGGCACAAGCAGCGGCAATATCAGTGGAGTGCTAGAACGGGGGGTTCGCGCTCCCGACAGCATGTTCCCGCCGCTCCTACTGCTGCTTCAGGAGCCACTACGATGTGGTTGCTGCTGATGAGGACGAGCTGCCCAGAAGGTGATAATTGGTATTCAATCTAATTTAAACGAACAGCACCGTAAATTCACACAGAACGATCAACTAATTTATAAACAATGCAGGGACCCTTTGAAGTAGCGTGATGAGTTTCTCCTCCTGGTCGCTGCTTGTGGCAGCTGCAGCTCCAAGGAGGCTTCCCTGTCCTGCGTTCTTGGAAGTTCCACGCGACGACCTGAAACGCGAAACGGGACGGGACTCCGGTGGACATTGCGTGATCCCAGGAGCACCGATATCGGTAGACTCTGGGGAAGTTTCTACAAAATATTATTATTGATTATGAGTTACATGTCCCCAATAGTTTAATGAATCTGATTTACGAAACATATTTGTTAGGTTTAATAAAAGCTCTGAGAAGCGTCGTCTCTGTCTTATTATTTGAAACAGTGTTCACTTAGCGTGAGTTCCATGTAAGACTAATACGTATACATCCAGCCGTCCATACTTATTTACTGACCGCAATCCTTAGGAGTGTCATCGACACTTTGCTTCGTTGCTACAGAACCGAGGAAAATGGAAACCTTGACATTCCTCAAAGGTACTGCATCTTAGCCTGTAGACGTGTTTCTTAGTGCTATAGATCACAGGGTTTTCGTAAAGTATAATGAAGCATCTTATTTTCCATATAGGTTTTCCTCTTATGCAGTAATCCATTACGGTGGTATAGACAAGACGTTAGCGGTTATGCCATACAGTATTGATTATACTTGTACGGCAGTGCACCGCAGGGGAATATTTTCTTGGTGTGTGAAAATGTTAACTCAAATAGAGCTAAGCTTTTCGCGATATATTTGCCGGGGTCTTACAAAGATTTGGCAAGAATGGAGATACTGGAATTTAGTGTTTTTATAGGAATGCTTAGTAATGTAATCACTTATTTCATGCGGATAGTTTCAAGAAAATTACTGAATAGTTTCCAGACTACTAGTTCTCTTTTCGAAGCGCCTTGTGGATACGGCACTGCAGGAGTCCGTCAGCACGGCATCTACGGCGAACAACTTGAACAGGAAACGTTCGAACTGCTCGGCTGCACAACGAGGATCGTACGGCAAACGTCAAGCCAGAAGTTACCTATGCAGAGGACTTGTTTAAAAATTTTCTTATTAACAAGATCGGCGACCGATTCAGCCATAATCTATGAAAAGCGTCCTAAAAAATTCTGGGGAATTACAAAAAACGAAACAGAAAAAAGACACGACATGAATTGCGCGGACAAATAGACAGAAGCCATGCCGTACTGCAGGGCAAACACAAGTTGTCTACTACCTCGTGACTTAAAGGCAGGGACCTGCACACAGGGGAGGGGAGGGTGGCGTGGCAAAGGGACCATGGCTTCCTTCGTTCTACTAGGGAAGGACGCAACATTGCTGATGGAATGTTGATAAAGAAAAGCAAAATATAGCTTTATTTATGCCATATGCAGCTTCCTGGTGTGAGGCACAATTCAACCTGATCTCAAGCTGTCTGTCTCGGAATTCCGGTCTTTAAACAACCGGTGTCTGCGAAAACAACACAGCTTTGTGACACTTTGAATGTGTTTAAGCTTTCCATTTTGTGTAAATTATAGAACAGGATTCATACGCTCAATCCTTAAAGGGAAACGCATCCTATTATTATAATTATGGCTTCTGGGACTTATGGATTCTGAGGGCCATTGTCATTAGTATTCGATATTTGTGCACATACAGATAGACGAAAACTCTTAATGTGGTCCGGAGGAGTGCTGCCCTTAGAGAAGTACTGCGGCCTGCTACCACGTGGGGACAGGGAGGTCTAGCTTTACTGCCGCATCGTGGGCTCTCTGGACAGCCCGGAGTTGAAGAAGCTAGGAACTCGATGACAGAATTCCACTCCTTCTCGGTGACTTGATTGGGCCCATATAACGAGGGGCAACGCCAGAGCATATGTTCTAAAGTTGATAAGCGACCCGCAGTTGGGGCAGCTAGACTGGAAGACGTCCGTAACAATAATGTTGAATAGAGCTAAACTGGGATATGACCTCGTTTGCAGCATTCGGAGCGCGATCGCCCGAGGCCTGGAAAGTTTACCGTGCGGGGGCAGAAAAGTCTGCCTGCCCATTTGATAGTGTTTTGTGACTTCATTAAACGTGAACAAAGTGTCTTTAAATTTGCGCCACCCCTCCTGAAGACCTGCGTTCATCCCAGCGCGGAAGGTTAGCGCGCACCTGAGAATGAGCAGTTTCTTGAGGTTGATGAGGGAATCTAGCTGTGAATGCAGATGTGCCGGAAACCAAGTAATGGTGTGCGGGGAGATAGTCTTTTTGCCGAGAATTTTAGAGGCTTCGAGGGAAATGGAGCCAGAAGCAAAGGCCCTAAAAGCCGACCTAGAGTCTGCCTATATTGCTGATTTACTATCATCCAAGAGGGCGAGAGCTATGGCCGCCTGCTCGGCCTTCGAGAGAGTAGAATCTTTGAAAGATGCAGAGTTGAGGATCAAGCCCTTGTGATCGATTACTACGGCAACGAATCTGGCCGAGCGACCATACTGGGCCGCATCTACAAAGCAAGCTGAGTGAGGTTCGTTTCTAACGTGTCTAAGCAGCGCGATGGCCCGGGCCCTGCGCCTGCCGACGTTGTACTGTGGATGAACGTTACGAGGAAAAGGAGAGACCTGAATGCTGGCCCATTGGGCGTCAGAGAGCTGATGTCCCCGCTCCTCAGCTAGCGTGGGATTGAGGCCGACAATGGCTAAAATATTCCTTCCAGCCTGCGTAGACGAAAGCCGAGCTACCTGAGCAGATTCCTGTGCGTCGATGATCTCTTCCAGGGTGTTGTCAACCCCTAGCTGCATGAGTCGCTCGGTCCTGGCAGGCATGGGAATGCCCAGCACCCTTCTTATGCTCTTCCTTATTAGCAATTCTAGCTTCGTCTTCTCGTGGCCGTGCCAGCAGTGCATGGCTGCCACGTACGTGATGTGGCTCATAAGGAAGACGTGAAAGAGCCTGAGGAGGTTGTTTTCTCAGAGACTTACCCGTCGGTTGAACACTCTGTTGATTAATCTGATCATGTTATCTGTCTTCGCGGTGATTTTGTCGATCGTTCGACCGTTATAGCCGTTTGACTCAATCAGTATGCCGAGAAGTCTAATGACATCCACCCTGGGAATCGCATTACCATTGCGGAGCTTGATGTCGACTTCCGACAGAAGCACCCAGCCCTTTGGTTTGGGACCCCTCCTGACGGGCCGGTATAGGAGGAGGGCTCCGACTTGCTTGAATAGCACCTAAGGCCTGTGTTGCTGAGGAAACGTTCCGTGTGATCAAGGGCTGCCTGAAGCGCAGTTTCGACCTCGCCCTCACTTCCGCCTGCACACGAGACGGTGATGTCGTCAGCGTAGAGTGTGTGGTTGATGCCCTCGACTCTGGATAGGGATTTGGGCACTTTACACAGTGCTATGTTGAATAAAAGCTGGGAGATTACCGCACCCCGAGGCGTACCCTTCAGGCCTAGTTCTACAGGGTCGGATGTTAGATCGCCAATCTTGTGCCTGGCTTTTCTGGACCGTAGAGACGAATTCACAAAGTTGTGCAACGTCTCGCCCAGCCCGGGCTCCGAAATGGAGTCCAAAATGTGCGCGTGGGTGATGTTGTCGAACGCTTTTTCCAAATCGAGATCCAGGATGCCTCTGACATCTTTCGTGTTCTTGTCAATGATTTCGTGCTTGAGTAACTTTATCGCATCTTGCGTCGACAGAGACGGGCGGAAACCGATCATGTTGTGCGGAAAGAGATTGTTCCCCTCAATGTGCCTAGAGATGCGGTTGTGTATGGTGTGTTCTGCCACCTTTCTCACGTATGACGTGAGGGAGATGGGTCTGAGATTAGCGAGCCCCGGAGGCTTACCAGGCTTGGGGATCAAGACAACAGACGCCGTCTTCCAGGACTCTGGGACCACGCCCTCTTCCCAGATTCGGTTGATTTCTGCAGTGATAGATACGACGGAGCTTTCTTCCAGGTTTCGAAGCGCCCTGTTGGAGATGCCCCCGGGGCCCGGGGCCGATCTGCAATTGAGGTTCTGGAGAACTTCTCTGACGTCGTTGACATTGAAAGGCTTGCCAAGCGCCAGGCAGGGAGGCCCCTTGTAGGACGAGTAGTCCGCAGGACTCGAAGTATCGAGAGGTAGGCACCTGTTAGCCAGTGCGTCTAAGATGGCGTCATCCTTGTCGGACTGCCTGGCCTCGTGTAGTACTCTGCTAATGGCCTGACGCTGATTTGATTTGGTGTTGGACTCATTCAGCCGCTGCTTGAGTAAATTCCATTTGCCTCCGACTCTCATACGGCCGTCTACCGAGTTGCACACGTAGTCCTATTGCTGCCTGGTGAGGCATTGGCAGTGGTCTTCGATATTTCGGTTGAGCTCCGCGATCTTGTTGCGGAGCCTGCGGTTAAGTCTCTGCCCCTTCCACCTGCTGAGAAGCGTCTTTCTGGCCTCCAGAAGGTGTGAGAGGTGGCTGTCCATTCTGTCGATCTCCAGGTCCGTCTCCCCCTTCTTTGCAGCTGATTTGACGTCTTCTTTGAGCTGCGACATCCAGCGTTCCAGGTCGATAGCTGAGCTCTGTTCCGGTGCTCGCGCCTTTCTGATCTTGCGAAAGTGATCCCAGTCCGTGACGGTGAATTCCCTTAACGGTGTGCTCTTCACGTTGATGCGTGTGGCGAGTCTGTTGTGATCGCTGCCTAGGTCCTCATTCAGGTTGTACCATGACACAGCCCCTACGTTCTTGACAATGTTTTTGCACAATGCAGAAATAATTTTCGAATGCGTCGGATGCGCTCGCGGGGGGTGGGGCGTTGGATTGATAAAATGTAGCCCCCTCTCATTTGACGCGGTACGCAAACTTATTGTTAAAGGAGTGCGGATGCCAGAATTGTACTCAGTTGGCTAGAGTTTAGGATTTGCGTGTTTCCAAGCAACGCTATGACGAATTTTTAATGAGGACTGGCGGCTTAAAGGTAAGATATTTGAATTTTAAAGTCTCGAAATGAAGATTGGTTATTGTTTGCGGACTTATTGCGACAACCATCAACAAAACCTCACATCGGAGACCAAAAACAGCAACGTTGTAAATGTTTGCGCCAGTAAGGGAGACATGCTTCTGTTGTCACCTCTTTGGTAGTCCACGTGTTGCCACTCATCTACGTCCCCCGCCACGGTGGTCTAGTGGCTACGGTACTCGGTTGCTGTTCCCAGGGTCGCGCGATCGAATCCCGGCCGCGGCGGCTGCATTTCGATGGAGGCGAAATGTTGAGGCCCGTGTACTGTGCGATGTCAGTGCATGTTAAAGAACCCCATGTGGTCGAAATTTCCGGAGACCTCCACTACGGCGTCTCTCATAATAAGAGCTGGTTTTGGGACGTTAAACACCACAAAACAACAACTACTCATGTACGTCGCCAACACAGTTTCGCGCTCTTTGGGCGGGATCTGTGAAATCGTGAACGGTGGCACATAATTTGTGTAATAACTAATTCACGGCGACATGATCGCGCAAATGCGGCCTTCATGCATCAGAGGCCCCGTTATCCGACCCTCTGCAAAAGATAATGTAGTCATGAAAGAAGGTTATGGCGTCTACACTCCTTCAAACGTTAGATCTGCTGCATATATTCCTTCAAGACAAATATCAACAAAATACTTTTCAGCTCTATCAACAAATCAACAAGGTTTCGGCTGTATCGCAGTTCCCTCTTCTGACAAACGAAGACAATGAAGAACACGTGTGATCCCAGCACCAGCCGCTCGGTCACGCAAGCACGAGGGATGCATGCCTTGCTGCACCGAAATTCACAGGATGATTTGAATCGATTTATTTGTACTGTTATTGGATCATAATAGCTTGTTTCATTATCCTCTACAACATTGTTTTATTGATTATTATTTTTCCTCTTATTAAATACTACAAATTGGTAACATCCAAATTCCCGTTAAAGAAAAAAAATAAACGTTTCATGTATTCTTAATTTGAAATATAAATCGGCCTACATCTTGGCTAATTTCCCTAAGTAGGTAGATGGTAAATTATAAGGATCATCATCGTCACCACCACCACCACTACTGCCACCACTATGCTACGTGGCCTTTTCGAACGCGAAATTGGATTCCAAGCGGCGCACATTGAAGCCGACTATACAGTTGAGCAACGTAGCTTTCCATACAATCTTCGAGGAAAGGGTTCGCAGAGCGAATACTTCGAACTCAACGGAAATGCAGCAGGTTGGGCCCAGATGTGAAAGAACTCGGCGAGTCAGCTGAACGCGCACTTCTACTAGCGCAGATGAGCCTGTCCTGTTCCAAAACACGATATGAAGCGAGGCCTTTTTCAGTAACGTTTGAAATTGGATAGAGAATTTGCGCAGCACTGACATTCCACCACTAAATTTAGGTTGCAGTATCCGCATCTGCTATTTTGTAGAAAAGTTGTTAGCCTTTGGTAAGCAGCGATTTTTTCTGTGCAATATCGTCCGTAGGCGAAAACTCCGAGAGCGCCACCCCTTCACCAAGGCTGGTGGCGTATTGGTTTGTGTTAGTCCGCGCATCGCGACTATCGGCAAAAGGGGCTATCGTCGACTCCATGAAACGGGCTCTTGCGTGCAACACATACAACCGAGAAGTATTGCTGACGCTTCTTCCTTTGGACAGTGTCCTCGATTTGGCAAATCAGTAAAAGAGAAAGAAAAAACATGGTTGTTGCTCCTATAGGTTTGATGATCGCGATTCTGTAAGGATGTGACGGAAGACCCTTCGTTTTCCGCGCATGCGTATGCTGACGGTAAACGTAGGTGCATGTTAAAAAGATTGTTGCAGAGCCCCCCCTCACAAAAATTTCTAGCAACATTAACTTGGCTGTCTACAGACAATTGTTGCCAGAACCTACCAACAACAAACAGAATGTCTACCAAAGGTCGGTGTACTTCTTTACTGACTGCTTGTTGGCGTTCTGGAAACAATTGGCCACCAACAGTACATAGACGCGTGTTCATAGGCTGTCTGCTTACTTTCTACCAGTGCCCTATGAACACTTGTCTTTTGACGCCCTTGGAACATACTGCCAAAATGTTTGTAGACTTTCTGTGGATCATCTACTAACATTTGTCTCAGGATACCATTTTAACAATTGGTTAATATATATAGTGAGGCATGTTCATGCACACACTGTTCACATTCTCAGAATGGTCTACCCACATATGTTACCCCGTGGCAGCTTGTGTCGATATGCGTTAAAGAGTTGTACAACGAAGCGTAAGCAAAATACATACGAAGAAGTAGCAAAATGAATAATTTATTATTCCTCATTGATACACAGCAGTAAGAACAATAGACAAGCGCATTAGGTAGTAAACTTTAAAATAGGCAACGTAAAGTAGCCTCGACTTAGCACGAGGTGCCTAGATAAATAGATGATTAAGATAAGTAGATCTGCTTTAGCCTCACAAACACGTTCGCATAGAAGTATGATTTGTTCACAAGTATTTCAATTATAAGAAAGTTCCTTAACTGATAAAAAGGAAATAAAAAAGACAGTGTGATTTAACTTGAAAATTCATTCCAGTAGTAATTTACTACCAACCACAGACACGTGGCACTGTATCTTAAGCAATATATATTTTGTAATATTTAATGGTATCTTTTAACAGAAAGGCTACAAAATCATTGACCGATGTATGCCCTGCCGTGGATACCAGCCTTGCCACAAAGATGCATCATCATCATGATCCTGCTCGCGGCGCAGAGGCACGAACACTGCTCGAGCTGCCTGCAGCAGCTGCGAAGCCTAGTCGGCTGCTCGCTCCTGGGCCGTTTCTCCGAATTCGCCTCCGAGGACCTGCTTGCCGGCTGGCGGTGACGCCTAGCAAGACAGCAGGCTGTAGGACAGGCGACGAACAACACGGTCGAGCTGTGCACGGGCCTCACCCACCATGCCTAGGAAAGCGGCCGATGAAAATCCTGAGCCTCCCAAGAACACACAGGTAAAGCGGCAGCCGACCACTGAAGAGAACGACGCCGGTCTTTCGAACGACGCCTCGCCTTCTAAGCGGCAGCGCGGAAGACCCCGCAAGGACGACTTGGCGCAGCGGGGACCAGCGAAGGGCACGGCTACCTCTCCTGCGGGGAAGTTACAAAAGGCCATGAACGCTTCGGAACCTAGCAACCAAAACGTGTCCGCCACAGAGGCTGCTTCTGCTGCTGCTGAAAGACAAAGTAGGAGTCGCAAAAAGGGATCGAGGAGTGCACAGTCCACATCTAGCAGCGCACACTCCACGCCTATCGAAGCTCCCAAGCGTCGCCGCGTCGAGAGGAACAGTAACCGGGGAAGAAGCAGGCGCTCACCCAGCACTCGTCGCAGTGGTCGCAGCCGCAAAGGCGCCAGCATCGGAAGTGAGACTACTGAGTCGGTGAGCAGCCGTGGCAGAAGGAAGCGCAGCAAGAGCCGCCACCACCGGTCTCGCAGCTCTTCATCTGCCGCAGTTGGCCGCTCTAAACGTGGCGGAAAGATAGACCGTGCGCATAGTCGCACTTCCTCGAGCCTGAGAGGAAGGCGCGGGAGGAGAGGAAAGCCTCCGAGCAGTGCGTCATCATTTCGGAGTACCAGCCGAAGCAGGGTCGGAAAGACCAGCAAGAGGATGAAAAGGACGCGCTAAGAACGATCAGCTACTTGTAGCATGAAACCTCTGATTGGTACCGCCTGATCCATCACAAGCCACAGCAATATTCCGCGTGAGCTGGCGTCCCTTTTAAGATGAATAAATTTGTCCCAGTTCGAATGGGTCCAGGCCGATTCGGCGTTGCTTCATAATCACGTCAAAAGCAAGAGCGTGCCCGTTATTTGATAGATAAATGCCGATATTTGGTGACAATAGCTTTTTTTATTTGGCCCACCGTTCCTGCTTTGCAGAATTACATGCGTAATTTAATAGATTAACATAGAGCTGAGATGCATATTGCACGTCGCACACGTTGTGCCCGGCACGTCGATAACGTATGAGTGTCATCTTTAAATGAACACCTGTGCTCAAACAGTAAATTGTAACTGGTACGGTCGCAATAAATGGGCCCATTAATCATAAAATGCAAGTGCCCCATTTCATGTCAGACAGTCTTAATATATTTTCTGTAAGAAAATTTTCACTTTTGAATAATAACTGCAGTCTCATGTTAACTGTTTTGATTAAGAAAAAACAGCTACAATAGAAAATACAAGGTGCCTTCAGTGATGTGCATCAAACCCTTCGAAAGAAGGCGTAAGGAACACAACAGTGTCCAGGTATGCTGAGATTAGGTGTAATAATTAACTGTTCGAGCATATAGCGTCGCCTTCGAAATAGTCATCGTGATTGTTCCTTACATTGGTTTTTCTGGTTGGGTGGAACGCTGGTCCCATATTGCAGGATAAACAATCAAGAAATCTGCGAATACAAGGTATATAATGAATATTGTATAGACTTTTAACAAGTTTAAATTGAAACAGATCGACGCGATACCAAGGAACAAAATAATAAATTGTCTTACCATCTCTAATCGATATCTAGTCCACTTTGACGCCTAAAGCTTCCAGTGATGACTTGATTTCCTGCGCTCTTCTTCTGTGCCTTTTGTTGGTCGTCATTGTGGATCGTGACACTGCTTGTTCTTACAGAAACGTATACCTGGATGGGCGACATGCCGTTCTTCTATTAGGATGACTCGCAGGTGCCCTGGTATGACTGCTCTGGAGCCATGCATAATACAGATACAGCGCTGGTGGACAGCGAGCTATTTGCGCTTGGCAAAAAAACAAGGGTTTCAAGAGTTTGTCGACGATAGACAACGGCCACTCAGCAGTTCTCAATTGCGTCGCTTGGCAAAGAATTGGGTCGCTAGCTGTTTCTTCCTTTATATCCCTTCGGGTCACTGGCAACGACTGCAAACGTACAGAATATAAAGTTTTCTGGCTCTTTTTGTGCATTCTATTGCGCAGATTACAGAGGCGTGCGCGAACGCAAAAAAAAAAAGAAACCCGCTTCAGGTTTATCACTTCGCTTTTTCTACACAAGATTGTACGTGCCCCGCTACGGTGGTCTAGTGGCTATGATACTCGCCTGCTGATCCGAGGGTCGCGGGATCGAATCCCGGCCGCGGCGGCTGCATTTCGATGGAGGCGAAATGTTCAGGCCCGTGTGTTGTGCGATGTCAGTGCAAGTTAAAGAACCCCAGGTGGTCGAAATTTCCGGAGCCCTCCACTATGGCGTCTCATAATCAAAGCTGGCTTTGGGACGTGAAACGCCAGAAATCAATCAATCAAGTTTGTTCGTGTATTATGCCGGCGTGATGACCGAACGCTGCAAGCCTGCTGCTGGAATGCTTGTATTCCTTTATTACGGTGAAACAGTTGTATTGTAACGGCTTGTGGTTATTGATCACCGTGAAGACAAGCGCATAACTACTGAAATAAAGCTTTATAATAGTAAGACCATGTGCATCCTTTCCTATCTGGCTATACTTCTTGCGGGCTCCAAGAGCGGGCGTGATGCAGAAGCTGCTGGTTTTGCGCGATCGTACACACTATGAAAAGTTAGAGCAGCGTCAACAGAAGCGGCGACGTCAAGGAGGCCTTCACTCTCTCAAACGTGTCTTGGCAATCCTTTTCTCAGGACCAACTTGTGCTTATGCGGTGTAGGTTGTGCATAGCTTACGTGACTGTTGTTAGATGAGGCGCGAGCTCATCACAGGAATAGGGGATATTAAAGATGTAGAGCGCCATCTGTCGACATCTACGGAAGCGTCATCCGCCATGTTACTAAGGGCGGCGGAAACCGAAACTTGTGTTATGTCAGCCTGTGTCGCCTGGTACCAGCTGACTTTTTGCGGTTGCTTCCCAATGTTTGACCACTGCTGCCTGTCGCTGTGCACGCAACGTGTATCCGTGACGCGCATGGAACAACGTAACACTGTTTTTATGCAAATACCTAGACTATTTGGAACGAGGATAAAAAATACGCATTGTCACCGCCACGCATGTAATCTCATCGATAATATTAGCATTGCGTGTGCTAAGAACTGTGGTCGCAGCGTGTAAAATTGCCGTTTAGCGTAGTTTCTATTTTCCCATGAATATTACAGTTCCTTTCCCAGCGGCGTCTCTCATAATCAGAGCTGGTTTTGGGACGTTAAACCCCACAAATCAAATCAATCCTTTCCCAGGGACAAAAGCGCCGACGAATTTAAGACACGCGCATTTTTAACAGATTTTTAGTGCACTGGTACCTCACACGCGCACGCACGAGGGAGCGTGATGGTGCGCTTTTTGCTAAAATTATTTTCACGGACGAAAGCGAGTGCTCGCGGGAATAAATGTGCATACGTCAATGGCGTGGGGTGCGCGTACACATTATTTGTTTCAAAGCGGTGTGAATACCCAGGGCCTCTCTGTAACGTTGTGCGACATGCATTTCTAAGAACATCAGCTTATTATCAAAATAAACATGCGACGCATGCTTCTTGAAGTTGCACGGCGATCCCGTATATGCCGTGAAAAACATCATGTACGTACTTCACGCGTGAATGGTGCGAAATGATTGAATAACTGAAAGAATTGTGCGCTCCGTTTCACGCCGCTCCGTTTCCATATTCTCTTTTGTTAATGTCGACATATCTGATGGGTAGCTCTAAATATTTACGCCCAAACAGCTTGGGACGTCAATCGGCGCGCTCGTTGCCAGCTAAAGCAGGCATTCGGTGTCGGAGCATCAAATTGCATCCGTCAACTTGATCCTCCGTATGGCTGCTTGGAGGCCATAAGATCAAATAAATTTATAAGCGCTGGGAAAGATGATAGACTGCGCATCTGCACGTAAGGGAACGCAGCGAATGTATTGTTCCTCCTAATTCCCGTATTTTCATCTCTATATGTACTGCCCTTCCTCGAAATAGGAAGCGGCGGTTAGGGTGACCTTGTGACGGGTTATTTTTGTTAATTTCTCAAGAGCCAAGTGAGTATTTCCACCATGTGTCCCTTCACCCTTTACTAACAAAAATACGACAGGGACCGGGTTACACTGGCAATGAGTTTTCTTCCTTTGGCACACGTATTTGCTGCGTACACTAATTTTATAAGCAGACCATCTGCTCACGACAACGGAAGTAGCGTGGTTAAAGTGTACTGGCGCATCAGGAGTCAAATAACACCGGTCACTAACGCATAACGCATGCAAACTCCAAAACCCGATAGTCTAGTTTTCCGAGACGTTCTTGGCGCACCGCTCATGTGTCCACGCTTTCCTTCTTTCTAGAAAACATCAAACACGCAACTGCGGAGGATAGAGACGCCTCCGGCTGGAGAAACGAGAGGCGAGAAGCAGCACAGTGACGCTAAGAAATAAGGTGCTTTCGATGTCTGGCGCGCGTTTCTAATCGCATTGGTAAATAACGTGGGGAACTCTATTTCTATACGAGCTTGTTTTAGATGCTGTACAACTTCTCAACAACCAGGAATTCTCTCAAACGCTTACCTCTGATCAGAAGTATAGGCGTAGCAGAAGGAGAAATTTCGGCCTAATGTTTCCCTTGTGAAGCAGTACGGCTGTAGCAGCTGCCTCGCGGTTAGGTCCATAAAAACGTAATTAGCTTCGTTATTGTGTTCTCGTCGATTTTGGGGAGCACAGGGAGCTCCACTAACCTTTCGTAGGTGGATGACGCAGAAAACTGCTGCGTTTTCTTGGCTCGAAAGCACAATCGGCGACAGCTTCCCAGCCTCTCCAGTGCCAGGGATAGCAGAGGATTCCGCGACTGCGCCCCAAAGAACTTGGCGGGCGCGCCCAGTCTTGCAAGATCACAATGTATTTTGAATATCTCCTATAGATGAAGCCAAGGAACAGCTGCAGTTGCTGCTTTGTTTAAGGCGCTGGAGCTTTGACAAGGGCGTCCACCTCTACCAATGACATCGCAATTCTCTCTGCAACAATCCTGCGCTCTGAGAAAGCAGTAAATAGTGAGTAACTGCGGTAGCTACTACCTCTACGGCAACTTGAGTACATTTTTCTGGCCCCGCGACGGTGGTCTAGTGATTCCACTTCCGGCCGCGATAGCGAACGGATGTGTTTTCATGTGGCCCGACGGAGCGGCGATAGCGGCCAAGCTCGGCCGCGGTAACAGGTTATCTACAATGGAAAGCGAATACCAGGTTGTTCTGCCCAGTATGCCTACAGGTCGGTCTGTTTTAAATACCGTGTTTTTGCACGCGGACGTCACGGCTCGCCCCTACAGGGTAGAAGACTTCCGCAACGCACTGGCTCAACATATGGTACTCCCCGAGGTAGTCGCCTTGGGGGCGTACCGCATGAGCCATATGTGGGCGGTCACCTTCAAGGACGTTGAAGCGGTTAGGAAGTTCGCAGCATCGGTGAACAGCAAGTGAAAAGCAAGCGCTGTATCGTCATCGATCCGGCCAACAGGGACGTCCGAATGAAGGTGCACTGGTTGCTGCACAGTGTGCCTGACGAGGACGTGCGCCTTGCCTTCGCGCCTTTCGGTGAAGTCACCGACATCGTCAGGGAGCGCGGGCAGGCCGAGGGATTGACCGACAAAGGTTCTACAACGAGGCTCGTGACTCTGAAGCTGCACGCCGGCGTCAAAATCGACGACTTGCCTCACCAGTTAAGTGTGTCCGGTGAGCACGCCCTCGTTGTTGTGCCGGGCAGGGCTCCGCTCTGCCTTCGCTGCCGACCAGTGTGAACGAACGTACGCCAGCGTGACAGCGCCTGGGGGCAGCGACGACACCGCCGACCTGCTCATGGACGAGGCTGACTTGGAAGAGGCGACGCCTCAGGCAAACTCCCGTGAAGCAGAGCCGTCTACATCGTCCTCTGTTCTGGAGGGCGAGCGTGACAAGCAGCAAGTCGTCGTAGCCTCCAAGGATTAGCACGAGCCCGTCAATGGCGTTGACACTGCACCGACTGGACGGGATACGCCCCCAGAGGTGCAGCCTCCGGATAGCGCGACCGAATCCTTGGACGAGTGCATGGATGTCTCTCGCGACGGAGCCAGCACGATGGCCGGGAAGCGGGCGCATGAGAGGACCGTGTATAGTGAGCCCCAGTGGGACGATGGTGGAGGCGGCGAGCCACCGACTAAAACGCCAGGTGTGAGGCGCTCCCCTTATAGACCGCGACCTAACATTCCGGGCGAACTACGGCGGGCGGGTAATCCGCCTCCGTAAAACATGTTTATTATGGCAGGTAAAGGGGAGGTGGGGTTGGGGTGGGTCGAGAATTGTCCACAAATGCTATGTGGACCACTTAATTTGCGCTGCTCTCCCAACACGACAGCTTTAAGGCCACTGGCCGTTCTTTTGTTTCGCGATGTCACCCGGCGTAAACAATACGGCAATAAGTTTCATCTCTGGTTTGTTCTTCGCAACGGACACCATTCGGATGGGCAACCTCCTTTGCAGCCATGGCCTTGTTAAATGAAGCGACCTTGCGCGTAACAACCCTGAATGTACGAGGGTTAAGCGCTAGAAGGCGACAGTGCCAATTAAGCCGCTTATTGCTCGAAAACGATTTGGACTTGGTCGCAGTTCAGGAGACCGAAATAGAGATCCAGGAAGTTGCCGACCGAATGGCGTCCCTTTCTCGTCCTCATTTCAATGTGCATTTTTGTCATGCTGTTGGTAGTTCGGCTGGATGTGCCGTTTTTATACGTAACGCCTTTGGTAGTTGCGTACAAACGGCTGAGTCGTGCCAATCTGGCCGCCTTTTAGTGGTGGATTTTAGTCTTTCGGGTACGAGTTACCGTGTTGTCTGGGCTTATGCACCCAATGTTGAGACAGATCGCTCAATTTTTTTCGAGAGGTTTCAAACGTACCTGAACTGTGGAAAAGTGCTATTCCTCCTAGGTGACTTCAACTGCGTTTGTGCAGCTGAAGATCGATCCAAAAAGAGCCATAATCGTGACATGAGTGCCGAGTTGTTATCGGAGATAGTACATGATCACGGTTTAGATGACGTGGGAAACGTTTTCTCGAATGGTACTCGCCTGATTTACACCCACTTTCAGCGAGATAGTCATGCAAGACTGGACAGAATCGGTCTCAGCTGAACTAGTTGCGATGTGCACTGCGTACGATGTAAAACCGATTTCTTTTAGTGACCACTGTTTGGTTGTGGCCGGATTTGGCAGAGGGCAGGCAAAAACACATTTAAATTGGAACCTGTGGAAGTTTAATGAGAAGCTCCTGGAGGACGAAAAGTTCGTTAGTTTGGTAACGGATGAACTGGCGAAGCTCCACGCTTCGCAGTCAGCAAATCTAGCTGCTGAAGGGGAGGAATTTAATGAAACAGTGAAAATAGCTGCCATTGAAAGAGGTAGCATCCTTAAGCATAAGCAGAACCAAATTCAACGCGAGCTTCGCGAGCAGCTTGAATATTTTACTTGGATGGAAAACACCCAACCTGGTGTTTTTAAGAAGGAAATGAGAGACGTAAAGAGCCAAATGGGGCAAATTGATGCTGAGAAGTATAAGGCCGCGATAATACGAACAAGAGCGGAAAAATTGTGGGTCGGCGAAAGGCCAACAAAACGCGCGTTGTGTAATGAAAAGAAATATGCGTGCCAAAAAGAAATCCTAAAATAGCTAGTGGCAACGATGTCACGTCGGATAGGAAGGTCATCATGCGCGTGATAGCCGATCATTTTACTGATCTGCTTGGACAATAAAGGAACATTATGGAAGGGTTTCGGGAGAAAGCATTACTGTTTATGCCGAGGCTGGACGACAAAGTTATAACACGTTTGGAGGAGCAGATTTCTCTACGAGAAGTCGAGGATGCAATCGGCGACTTGACGCCGGGGAAAGCGCCCGGGCCCGATAGCCTAGGGGCCGCCTTCTATAAAGCTTTTAAATGTGATAGCTCCTGTGTTGCTTGGGGTTTTCGCTGAAGCTTATGAGCGTAAGCGAGTTCCGCTGTCATTCAGAAGGTCGCACGTTGTGCTGGTACCCAACAGTGATGACCCCGAAAAACGTCTCTTCGTGGGTTCTTATCGTCCTATCAGCCTCACCAACGTTGACTACAAAATATTTAGGGAAGTATTAGCCAAAAGACTCCAGGGGGTTATTGCAAAGCTGGTCGGGCCACATCAGACTTGCGGTATTAAAGGCCGCAGCATAGCGACAAACATACACGTCGCACGGAGTGTGCTTGAATGTTGTGATGTTTAAAGCGAGCACGTGGCAATGATGCAGCTCGATCTGGCGAAAGCTTTTCACCGAGTCTCGCACGACGTTTTATTCCACATTCTCGAACATTCAAATGTTGGCCATGTAATACTAGAAGGCCTGAGAATGGCGTACACGGACTGCACCACGCGTATTATAGTCAACGGGGATCTTACGGAGAGCGTGAACGTTCGCTCCTCAGTGAGGCAAGGATGTCCTTTGTCACCTTTGCTGGTCGCACTTTACCTCGAACCGCTTTGTTTGGCCATTGACCACAGCGAAACTACTATGGGCTTCAGGCGGCGGACCGCACATGTAAAGCTTTTGGCGTACGCAGATGATGTTGCTGTATTCTGCTCTGACAGGGAGAGCATCAAACAAGACACTAATATTGTATGCGACTTTTGTGACTGCACCGGTGCCCAAATAAACTGGGATAAGAGTTACGGTTTTTCGCATGGCGACTGGGATGTCACGCCAGAGCATTTCTCTCGGTTACGTTCGTCGATAATTCCGACACGTTACCTAGGCGTGCCACTTGAATCTTATCGTGATCCAGAAGCGTACTGGTCTACCAGGCGCGAAGTGCAAGTCTACTGCGTGGCAAGGCAGGCAATTGTCTATTTTTTCACGGGCCTCTGTCTGCAACATTTTTCTTATTTCGAAAATTTGGTATATGATGAATGTGTTATGTGCATCACGAGTTAGCATACAAAAGCTTCACCGCGTTTTCGCTGTTTTTATTTGGGCGTCCACTTGGGAGCGGACTAGCCGAATGAATTTGTTCCGCCCTGTTAAGAAAGGAGGGCCTTGGTCTTGTGCATTTGTTTTCGAGACAGGTTGTGTCGAGATTTATGTATTTACGGGATCAAAATCACCCGTTCCTCCGCACTGTCATGCAAATGAGGCTCCGGCGACTACTCCCGGAATTGATCGTGTCGTCATGTGAAATAGTTAATGGTTCTGTAACCGGGTACTTGTGCGAGGTGGTTCTCTCGTTCAGGTTGCTGAACGCACGATTTTCTTTAGATTATTTATTTAACTTTAAGAAGAAAAAGCTATATAAGGACCTAGTGGAACACATGCTTCCGGAGCCCTTGTACCGTGTCCCACATCGCGGAGGCCCAGGACAGGATGTGCTTAAACGAGTAAAGAAAATGCCTATACAACCATCAGTTAAACATTCTTTCAGTTGCACACAAACACACTCGCTGTTAAAACCTGGCTCCAAGATAAAGGCATCTTTATACCCTGGACTACTGACTGCAACTTATGCAAGAAACCGGAAACGATTGAACACGTATTTCTAGACTGCTGGGATCGAATATTTCACTGGGATGTGCTTCAGCGCACATTAAAGAAACAACTACCCATTGACCCATATGACATTCGTTTCTTGCCGGTAGACGTATCGGAGGGCATTCCGTACGATGTAATCGTGGTCTTGGGACTCCACGCCTTGTGGAAAACGAGAATGCAATATCAGCATGTTGATAAAGATGTACGCCCTGTTCGCGAACATTTCATTGAAAGTGTCGTGCGTCTGCGAGATGTTTATCGTGCTCTAGCCGATCCGCCAGCCTGGATCTCGGTACTTGATGTATTGGTATCCATGGAAAGATTTTAATCCTGCGGTAGCCAAAGTCTGGCTGCCATGTTTTTTGCCTTGTAACATATGATTTCGGCAATAAAGAAAAAGAAGCCACGATGGTCTAGTGGTTATGGCACTCGGCTGCAGATCCGAAGACCGTGGGATCGAATCCCGGCCGCGGTGGTTGCATTTCGAAGGAGGCGAAATGTTTTTGTGCCCATGTGCTGTGCGATGTGAGTGCATGTTAAAGAACCCCAGGTGGTCGAAATTTCTGGTGACCTCCACTACGGCGTCTCTCGTAGTCAGAGCTGGTTTTCGGACGT
Organism: Hyalomma asiaticum; assembly: GCA_013339685.2. Taxonomy (NCBI): domain Eukaryota; kingdom Metazoa; phylum Arthropoda; class Arachnida; order Ixodida; family Ixodidae; genus Hyalomma; species Hyalomma asiaticum. The sequence goes on along the minus strand of CM023481.1, from coordinate 84,524,445 downwards.
TAAATCCCACGAACGAATCAGTACATTTTTCTGTCATTCTACTACCTTAGAAGTGCATGAGAATTCATAAGTGCTGTCTTTACCCTGACATCTCTCAGAGGTATACAGTAATCGCTACTACACGCGTGCGTGGCGGCGTGTAGTAACGCGACATGTCTACTGGCAGTTATACATTGCGCTGTAATTGTGATTGTTTTATCCAGAATTACGACAAATTACAATTTATTTGATTGTGTTCTAATAACAGTCTCATGCGAACACGTTGCATACGTATACAAAAGCAGTAAAAACATAATAAAGCATTCATTACTTGCCTGGATTTAGGTCCTCTCACCGGGAGAACGTGTACATCCGTAAATAGGTCGCATAGAAGCTTTGATATTACGTCTGTGGTAGTGTGTGCTGTCGTTTCTGGTTCGAGCGTGTTTCCACACTATGGCTTAAACAATCTGTGTGCAGTGAAGTTACCGCGTCAGTCACAGCACATAATTTGGAACCGTCATTTAGTGTGACACGACGTAATTTGTCAGTACCGATCAGTGTCACCCGACAGTACCGTACCGCTTAATTTTTTTTTGATGTTAACTTCTTTTGATAAAACGACTTGATATCGCCAAGGAAACAGCGCATAGAAGCTGAATTGGTGTAAGCCAGAGAAAGGTTGTCATGGTAGTACAGTTACCAACTTTAGTTACTGCCATTACATGTAGATAATTCTTCAGGTAGTGAATGATATTGTAGTAACATTAATACCTTACAAGTTAGAAAGACAAGTTCATTTACTGCTTCACTACGAATAAGTAGCACTACCTCTTTTTTTAAAACGCGAGCGTCCTAGGTAGTGCATATCCTGTTAAAAAAATTAACATTTTTGTTGCATTATCCGAACAGCCCGTTCGAGGAGGTGCTTCAGCACCGCTTCTACAGGTTAGCGATCAGGGGATCAGGTTGACGTTTGGGCAACAACAATCGCCTGGTAGGCCTTTGAATGTAGTATGCATGATTGTATGGCACATTCCAGGTTCGGGAGGGATTCAAAAAGGGCAGGCTGTTGACGTCAAGGAACCCCTTATGCGTGTTGAGTGTCAAGTAATGCTTCGAAGACTCTACCATGGTCCTTTCGCGGTACGCCTGATTTAGGTCAATTTCGGAAAAATGTACCCTGCCAGGAAGATTGCGAACAAGATGTGCCCCCTCGATATAAAGTACAGGTCAACGGGAAGGCAAGGGTTTACGGTAGCCTAGTGATTTCTGGAAAAGCGTATTACTCCATTCATCCTGATGACCGGAACGAATGGTGTCGCTCATTCAGCAGTTAAAGCAGGAGTTACGATGCCTCCCCCCCTTTTTTGTTTTAAATTTTCGCCAGTTGCTATTCTACGGCACCTTGTAACACAAATAGAACGTTTCAAATGGAACGATCGAGTGCCCTACCAACTAGATCACCGCGGAGGTTCTCCAGAAAAAAACAACAACAAAGGAATTCTTTGAGATGCTAGGAAAGATCTGATTGAAATCAAAGAAATGTAGTCTAAACAAAGAATTTAAAGGAATAAATTTGGTTCATGCAAGCTTCCTGTTGCACTACATAGATCGATCGTAACAAACTTGCGACATATATATCCTAAGACACAATAGGAAAATGTCGTGTCGGATACAATATTTGCGGTACTATCCTGTATCTGGATTTTAAATACGTGTTGCCGGAGTATTTCCTATCGTATCGCGATATAATTTCAAGGTGTCGTTGGCCAGCACTGGTTGTTATGAACCAAACGCTGCAACATCGCAGTAAGATAGATCACCCGCTATCTATCTGCAAACTTGCCGTAAGCCGTTTGCCCCACGTTACTTACTTGGGCGCGTCAACAGCCTGTCCCCTGTTTGGAGCACAACCTTTCTACATTCATTTGAATGCCAACAGCGCGCACGCATCGCAAACTTTACCTGCACTTTCCCTGATTCGAATATGCTAAAATACGGTTGATGGCATCACGGGCGTTTTCGTCGGAAAGGAGGTCCCCTGTAGGCTGTATCATTTCGACACTATTGTCGCTCGTGTCGGTTCCGTTTTCATGAAGCTTAATATGTATGCGCGCATAAAATCTGCACATCAAGCCCTATATCCGAGACACATTATATCGACTGACAAGTCAACCCGGACCGAAAACTTAAATTCTGAATGTGCTCTCGGAATCAGTTCGAAATTGTCATGGCGAGGCAGGAGCCCTCCGTGCAACTGTTTATTGCAGTAACACAGTCGATCGTAACACATTCGATCCAGAAACGCAAAAAGCGAGAGGCAAATCTTAAAATGATCTTGCTTTATGGAAACACTTAGCGATATTGAATAATTCCCCTCTGAAAGTAAATAAAATAAATAAGGCGCTTTTAAAACAAAGTACTTTTTCACCACATTGTTTAAACTTTACCTAATTCTAGGTTTCCCTTGATATTGAGTGTAGTATACAAGCAGACAACTCCCTCTTTTCTACTTCATCGTCCGCTTCTACTGAAGTCGTTGTCTTGGCCAATAAAATATGAGAAAATCTTAGTGATTTGGCCACCACCTCTCTAATAAAGGCGAAGAAGAAAAGGACGCAGCTTCCACTAGGTCGCGCAAGGCCAAAACGCAGCGAAGCTGATCGATAGCTTACTGGACCAGGTCACTTGACAGTCACGTGATATCATGGCGCGAACATGTAACGTGGTCGCGTATCATGTCACGAAACCACGTAACGGAATGTCACGTGACATGTTCCCCAAAATCACGTAACGAAATGCCGAGTAACATGTTCTTGCCCAAACCATGCAACGCGATATCGACTGACAGGTACCCGCCAAAATCACGTTACGAAATGTCACGTGACATGTTTAAACTAACATCATGGAACGAAGTGTCACGTGACATGTTTCTGCAAAGTCACGTAAAGCAATGCCACGTGCCCCGCCACGGTGGTCTAGTGGCTACGGTACTTGGCTGCTGATCCGAGGGTCGCGGGATCGAATCCCGGCTGCGGCGGCTGCATTTCGATGGAGGCGAAATGTTGAGGCCCGTGTGCTGTGCGCTGTCAGTGCACGTTAAAAAAACCCCAGGTGATAAAAATTTCCGGAGCCCTCCACTACGGCGTCTCTCATAATCAGAGCTGGTTTTGGGCATAGAGTTTCCTACTAAGATACTAGAGGGAAAACTGGCGCTACGATCGTGAAGCTGCCATGGGAATGATGGGTATGACATGGATTTGTCTAGTCTTCGTGCCTGCGGCTTCAAATGTTTTGGTGGATTTGTTTATTCGTGTTTTCAACTTCAGTTACGCGAGTGACCTTACTACACTTTTTCATTACGCGACGAAAGCAGCGGCTGTAGTGTATGCTTTACTGGCTTTACTACTAGAGATCATCAGACTGTCGCATGTACCAAAGTCGTTTGCAATAATGAGGTGCCATGCAGTGTTTCATTGTTGTGTTTGTTGATGGATGGCTACACATATTATTTGCAGCGGTATTTTACCCAACTTTAGAAATATTCGCGCTGCGTCTCGCGAACCTTATAGATGCTGTTTTTTTTTTCTTTTCTCTTGCATCAGGTGCGATAGAATCTGTAACCGCAGGGTCGCTTTCACGGTTGACATACAGCCCTTGTCAGAAGGCTGTGGCTGTCTGATTAGTTCAACGCCGACCGAACACGCCAAGCAGGCGCACAGTTATCGTGCGTAGTAGACGCCCAGTGCGCGATAGCCAAACGCGCCTGCGGACGACGCTCAAGAAGTCAGCTCAATCAAAGCTCAGGCGCAGCTTCCGATACAGTTTAACGGCACGGTTGTTTATTTAACATCACGTTTTTTTCACAAAACCAACCACCAAGGGATGGGAGATACTGCGCTCCCGCTACGGCCTCGCGCAAGGGCTGGACCCATGCACATAGTTTGTAAAAATACAGTGCAAATACCTGCACTAAAAGAAGCGAGCGAAAGCCCGTTTGTTATATTTAGAAGCCACATATACCTTTTACATACTTGAAAATGTCAGCACGTCACTTAAAAGAGCAAAAATCTTTATGTTAAGTTCGAAGACAACTACATCTGGAACTTAAACCTGTGTGGACGCTGCTGAATCTGGGCACAAGTAGAGGAGACAACATTGCCATATCGCATAATTTTGCTAAATTGCTGTGCGTTCAGTATTTTTCTAACCGCAAAAAAGCAACTAGTATCTGGGCACGTACATAGTTATTTCAAAGTCTTCCGTTTTAGTGCAATATTTTGTCGTAAACGACCTATTTTTATGAAGTCGCAAGGCCATATGAAGCCAGAAGAACGAAGACTAGGCAAATCCATGTCATACCCATCATTCCCATGCTGGCTCAACCACCTTGTTTGAAACTCCCATAGACACTAGCGCCAGTTTTCCCTCTAGTATTTTAGTAGGAAACTCTATGGTTTTGGGACGTTGAACCCCACATAATAAATAAACGCAATGCCACGTGACCCGTTTCTGCCAAAATGACGTAACTTAATGTGACGTCAGATGTTTCCGCCAACATCATGCAACTCAGTGTCACGCGGCATGCTTCCGCCGAGATCACGTAACGAAATGTCACGTACTATGTTCACATAACTATCAAGGCACCTGTTTCAGTACACTACTGTTCAGGTTCGCTGTGATCTGTCCTTGCGCGACCGAGCAGAAGCTGTGTGCTTTTTGTGTTAGAGATTTCGATATATGGCTACATACATGCTTCTATATACGGCGCATGACGGCGACGGAGAAAGTCCTGTTGCAGTGTCCATAAAATTGCTATCGCAGTAAAGAGAGACAGCACATCTCATGCCTGCTGGGAACCATTGTCATGCGAAGCAGTAACCAGGAAAATAGCCTATGAGGAATTGTGTGAGATTTAGCGAAGTGTTAAAACCGGATCAGCGCTTTCTGCAGAGTACATGAAAGGGTTTTTGATTAACGTAGGCTAACCAGGAACGTCGAGAACACCGTAGCGACTGAATGGCAGCTCAGGGCACGACGTATCGTTGCCTAGTGTACATCACATGCGTCTTTCACGAAGACGAAATGGACGCTACGGTGCCTTGATGTGCGTATTATGAGCGTCTTTAGTTGGAAGCGTTCCTAAGGTATGAAGCAAAGTTGAACAAAAGCATTCCGAATGGTTCTGGAACATATGTGTCACATTGCTATGACAGCACTTAGAACCCATTAAAAGCGCAATTGACCTTGCACAAGCGCTACCTCTACAACTGCTAGTGCACTAGGTATATTTACTACATTACCGTGTGCGAGAGCCGGGGTAGCGCAGCGGTAGCGTGTTTGCTAGGCATGTCTTGGAGACCCGAGTTATACGTCCGCCTACTGCTTGGCGGCTTGCTTTCGGCGACTACACCACGTTGGTATGTCTGAATGTTTGTTTGCCGGAATTACAACGTCACGCTACGACAAACGCCTTTGTTGTTTCTAAGTGCGTTGTAATGATACGTCAAATGTCTTATTAGTTGGCCCGAAACTGACACGGGCTGCACAAAATTCAAACACCTGTGGCACACGGCCGCGTGTGACGGGCCGAGCACTACATACGGGTACGAGCCACACGTGATCGTGTTCTCGTTATTCATTGTCGAAAAGACGTGTTCCAGCCAAGAACACAGACGAACACAGGAAAACAGCAAGGAAGACAGGAAAGCGGCTGACTACCAACTGTTTATTCGACCGAGCAGCACTCAAATATGTATAGTCACGCGGTCACATGAACTTATCATTAAAATCCCTCACCTACAAAGCTTTGCATGCGTTGCACTACAAGGTGACACCCTCCCTCTCCCGCTATCCTTTTTTTCTTTTTCTGTGATCTATATTGCTGGGGGCTCATAAAAACGTTTCCACAAGAGGTCATTTCCTTCTTGCACAATGTCACGGAGCTGTCACTGTAACATGATTTGGCTTTCTTAGGGATGTGAAAGGCTTAAAGTATTTCACGAGCCGTTTTATCGCGACTTCCGCGCAAAATATTGGTCTTATCGAAAACCGGCTCGCCCTTGCACTATTTGTAATGGAGGGCCAAATTCGATCCTGTTCCTGTATCTAGCGATTTGTAGTGTTCCCAGGTTCTAAAGTCTGCCCTACATAAACCATTCCGCACGTCAATGGTATCTCGTACACCACGCCCATAGCGCATTAAGCCAAGTTGTGCCGGTGCTCTTTATCACACTGTGCTTTCTTCTTCCTCTCAATGCGCGCGCATAACTCACCTAGCTTTCTAGGGGCAGAAAATGCAAGAGGAACGTCAAACCTACCGGCAACCCTCTTTAGTCCATGCGCAACACGGTGCGCATGCGGAATCACTTGTGGTCGCCTTTGCTCCGGCCAATCTTGGAAGCTTGTTTCTTTTTCCTGTCAGCTTCTGTAACAATGTTTCTGCAACGACACACTACCACAGCAGTTGGAAACGCGGAGTTTTGCAGTCTCTCAACCTGAATTTTAAAGCTAGTCTCGATCATATGTACACAAAACTTCGTCACAGCTGATTCTAAGCACAGTGTACTGGTAGCCCTCTTGATCGTTCTTGAGTGCGCGGACGCATACGGCAGTACATCTTTTTCTGCTCTTGGCAAACACATCCTGCTTCCCTGCCCTTCCAAACACTTAATGTTTATGTGTAAAAATTGTAGGCAATTGTTTTCCGCCTGCTCTTGCGTAAAATTAAAGCATTTCTTAAGCGTTTTAAATAAACTCAAGACGCTTGACACAGTAGGGCCATAGGCCCAGTTAGAATCAGTACCTAATATCACTAAAAATCATGAACATATCTAAAAATTCGCAGGACATAGCCATTGTCAATAGTGGATTATTAATCGCTGTCAATATGGGATAAAAGTATGTCACACAGCACAGGGGTAGCACAAGAGCGAATACAGATCCCCTTTTTCTGGACGAACAACTCTCTTCCAAAGGTCACTGTTGTGGAGCCAAGGTAGAACTCAACGAGGGACATAAGATTGTCTACACTCTTCCCCACCTTGATCTGACACGCGATGACCCCATTAAACGCAATACATTCGCGTACTGACTGAAACAGCAGCATGCGGTACTGAGGAAAATAAATCTTCAACATCCACTGAAAACAAACGTCCAATTTCTTTGTTCTCTTTTAATAAGGCAATCACATCTGTTGAACATTTTGTCACAAAAGGATCACGCAAATCAAGGGCTTTCAGCTGCTCAAGCAAAAAAAAAAAACAACAGCTACCCTGATGTAACCAAGTGCCCTGCTCGCTCACAATACATCTAAACGCATGTCCAGATTATGCGTTTTAGCGGCAAAAAACACATCCAAAGTCCCCTTTTCTGTCTTTTCTAATTCCATTTGCTACCTGGTCAGGTGCATATCGTTGCACATTTTAATTGCTTTTGACTGCACTCTGCGGGCTTTCCGACTCACCTTCACAAAGTTACTCGAAAGCGCTTGGCCAGCTTTTTCACCCTAGCCTGAAGATGACATTACCACGAATCCGCCTTCTTTGTCCGCTTGTAAATGTCATAGGTCATGCTCTTCGAAGTAGGGCACAACCTGCTGCGTGCGGTCCCTCGGTAGTAAATCCTTTTTCCGAGAAATCCTCGCAATACTGTCAGTACCATCGAAAAGGCACGTTTCACTGTCTTCTCCGGCATTATTAGCCAGTTTTCTACTTGTTTATTGCGATAAGTTCGTGCATCGGGATCTTGGGTGGTATGCTAAACTTGGGCTGATTTTGTTGTTATTCTTGACGCACATGACAAGTACTGCATGCTAGCAGTGTAAAAATAAATTGTTCACGTTCGTCATACGTGCACACCCTCCCACCGAAATTTAGCGTATACCAGGTGAGCGAGTCGACTCGGAAAGAACCAAGACTTAGGCGGCTAGATAGATGAGGTTAAAGTTACTGAAGTTCCCGAAGAAATGCTTCGCAGTCAAAGGATAAAATGCTCGAGGTCTCGTAATGGGCTGCGGCAGATTCTTGCCCCCTTTTTAAGCACTCACACTGTAGCCTACAGCGTGCTTGCAGGGACGAAAGGAGACTTAACGCACTCGTATGGTAGAACTCGCCTCGAATTTCACGCTATTAACCTGAAGACACTCTGAATGTGTCATTACAGGGGAAGTAAAGAGAGCTTTGAAAGAAACTCAAGGGGCAAAGCACCTGGTCAAAATCAGATGACTACAGATCTCTTGAAGGACGGTAGGCAGATCTAACTAGAAAAAACAAAACTGGCTCAGGGGGGAAGTGGAACCTCCTTAAGCACCTCCTAGATGACGCGCATACTAAGGGGAACCAAAGGCAATCACTTAGCAAAGTTATACACAGGCACAAACAGCAAGGAGGTACTGAACAGTCGCTATTGAATGCAATCGCGGATAGATACCTCCGCATAGGACCGACGCACGAAGAAGATTATCCGCTGATCGAGTGCGCGACAGTAGAGGACTTGGACGCGCCCTTCACAGCATCGGAGATCAGGGCGGTGCTCCCCAATTTAAATAGCAGATCAGCTCCGGGTCCCGATAAGTTTTCTAACAGGCTATTACGGAACCTGGACGATAAGGCAGTGGAATTACTAAAGAGGTGAACGAGGCATGGGATGCAGGACAGGTGCCCGAAGATTGGAAGGCGGCTACGGTGATACTTATTCCAAAATCTGGAAAACCCTTAGATCTCGATAACGTGAGACCGATATCGTTAACTTCGTGCATAGGCAAGGTAGCGGAGCACGCGATTTTAAACAGGGTGTCCGGGTACCTAGAGCGTAAGGACCTCTTCCCACACAATATGGTAGGTTTGCGGCCCGGCCTATCGACGCAGGACGTTATGCTGATGCTGAAAAAGCAAATCTTTGATAACGGCACTAGGGACGTGAGAGGTATTCTCGCCCTGGATCTAGCTAAGGCGTTTGACACAGTGTTGCATCGGTACATACTGCAGGCCATGGCGGGGATGGGCCTAGGTGTCAAATTCCAGGCCTTTGTCAGGTCCTTTCTCATGAATAGAACAGGTACAATTAAGGTGGAGCAAATACGGTCAAATGTGTACGAATTAGGCGTTCGGGGTATCCAACCGAAAGAAGGGGTTAGATGAGGACAACCTACTTCGCATGTACCACGCATTTCTACTCAGTCATATTAACTATGTTGCGTCAGCTCTCGTATGGACGAAAACGGAAAAGGGCAAATTAAACACAGTCATGCGCAACAGCATCAAGAGAGAGCTAGGCTTGCCGATTACCACGAGCTCAGACAGGCTAGACCAACTCGGAATGCAGAATACCATAGACGAGGTCATAGAGGCGCAGGTCACTGCCCAGGTGGTTAGGCTGTCGTCGAGCCCAGCGGGCAGGCGCATCCTGGACGAAGTTGGCATGGGTTCTAGGATAATGGGGGAACGGAGGCTCGGGAGGGGCAGGAAGAGGCTCAGCAGAACGACCCACTTCTCACATTCAATGAAATTACTAAACATTACCAACTTGGCCGGAGAGTCTACCCTCTTCCTCATCCAAGCTCAGCAGAGGTCATTCAGTTACTCTTCGAATGTTGCAGACGGGTTCTTTCCCGTCCCGGGGCTTCCTCAGTAAGTTATACTCGGACGTGGACCCTGGCTGTCCCGACTGCAGTGAAACTTTTTGTTCTATGGCTCACATGCTCTGGCGATGTCCCGCGTATCCTAACGACGTTCTCTCCAGCGAAGCGGAATGGGAGGAGGCCATCACAAGCACGGTGCTCCGAAAGCAAGCCCAGGCTATCCAGAGGGCCCACGAAAGAGCGGAGCGTCATGGCGTTGTTTCCTCAACGTGGGTGCGGCCAGTGGTTACAACGGCCTCCCTCCAGGGAATCCTTACGTAGCTCCTCAGGAATCATTAAAATTCATTGTCTGTCTGTTTGGCAACACGGTATACACATTTCCTTATCACCGGGAACGTACCGGAATCTTGGAACAATGCGAACATTATTCCAAGTCATAAAAGGCGAGAAATAAAGAACTTGAAAATTTACAGGGCGATGAACTTGTCGTCTGTGCTCTGCGACGTATTTACCAAGGTAATCGCTAATGGATTTCGTGGCACCTAATGGAATTCGTGGCAGCCTAGTGAAAAAGAAGTATTTCGTAAATGCTCTTCAACAATAGACTACATTCACGAGATCAATGAGGTGATAGAGAAGTGCTCGGATTATAGCCAACCCCTCTATATATCCTTCATGGATTACGAGAAAGCATTTGACTCAGCAGTCATGCCGACATTACGAATTCAGGGCCTAGACGAAAATCACGAAAAGAATACTAAAACATTTATGCAATGGTTCCACAGCTACCACAGTCCTCCATAAACATAGCAGTAAAATACCAGTAAGGAAAGGCGCAACGCCAAGTGATACAACCTTCCCAGTATTATTCAGATCATGTTTACAGAAAGTATTCACAACATTGCAGAGGGAACACAGGGTGTAAGAGTTAATGGAGAATACCTCCGAAACTTAAATTTGCTGATGACACCAAACTGAAGGTTACAAACTGCACGAAGGTATGCTGCGACGACCCGGGGATTGCTGACCAAGTGGTCATCGCCTTGGCCATGTTGGACAGCGACACAGCTAGCTAAACGTCATCTACAGGCACTCAAGGTCGGCAACGAGAGGTTTCAAGAGAGGTATCGTCCAAGGAAGCCAGGCGCGTGCTCCGGATTGGCGGCAGCAACAGTATCAGTTACAAGCACGTTTCTTGTGTCCCGCCCACGTTTTACAGGCCGAGGGTACTCTCCCCAACATCGACGAGCCTGCACACGAGGCCGCGCTCCCGCTGATCGACCGCGTCGGTTGTGGACAACGGCTTGGCGACAAGGACGATCCGAACAGGGATGCGCCCGTCAGGTGTAAGGAAATTATGAAGCATTTTTACCTTGCGCGAAGGGTGTAATACCCCCTCACTTCAAATTTAATAGGCATCAGGCTATTACAAAGGCTGGTACAAACAGAAACGTACACTTATCGTAGCACCTTGCGCAATTTATTCCAATATATTCCACAACGACGCTTGTCCCACATGCGGGGACAGCCGCGCTAGCGCACGTGCTCTGGGAGTACAGGTCAACGTATATTGACTACCATACACTACCTTGGTCTGATGACACGCGGCCCACCGAAGCCCACTCGTCGACCAAGCGCCGTCCAGCAGGCCAACGAAGCGACCGATACGCATGACCTCACGGTCCCGACAATGGATGCGCCCACTGTGCGCTGACGCATGCCCTGCAGAACCTTATTAAAGTTTGATCATCCATCCACCTTGCGAAGTAACTCGGGGGACGAAATTTAAAGCATGATTGTTGAAAATAGATAGGCAGAGTAGAACTGTGGGTATAAAAATTTCTTTAAACTAATGTACTGTTCAATAGAATCGGAAAAGCAGAACAGTTTCAGGTTGATAGCGAGGCACTGGAAGTGACAAGCGAGGATGTTTACTTAGGCCAGGTAGTGACCCCTCTTGAACCACGAGGCTGAGATAATTAGAAGGATAAGTATGGGAGTGGAGTACACTTGGCACATGTTATCAGATAATGTAGCGCAGCCTACCATTATCCCTCGTGAGGAAAGTGTATGAGAGCTGCATATAACCTTTACGGGGCTGAAAAATGGAGGATCACTAGAAGAGTTCAACTTAAATTGAGCACGAGGCAGCAAGAAATCGAAGTGATAATCATAGGTGTAACCATAAGAGACAAGGAGCGAGTGCAGTTGGTCAGTGAACAAGCGAGTGTGAATGACATCTTAGCAAAAATGAAAAAAGAAATAGGCATAGTCAGAGCATGCAATGCGAAAGCAAGATAATTCCGTTGGTTATTAAGGGTAACAGAATGAATCTTTGTTGAGCTTCACAATTCGAAGGTGAAACGCAAAGCACAAGACAAGGAGCCCAAAATTCTACTCTTATAACCACTATAGAAGGCATGGTTAGCAGGGGGTGGCACGAAGTTGTTGGGCAGATCAAGAAGTTTACGGAGACCATGTGGTCGCAATTTGGACAGGACCGGGATAACTTGAGATCTTTGGGAGCGGGCTTTGCCATGCAGTGGGCGCAGACAGGACGATGATGATAGCGAAATTTGAACATACTTAACGATGTTCAAGATGTTTTCCGGTAGGTGATTTACGAGTGAATGAACTCATTTTTTGGTGTGAGTCGAGCTTTACATGGGAAATCCTACGGAGCCCGTTTAAGTGAAGTTTTAACGCCAGCCTGCGATATTTTAGGCTACACTAAACGTGGGACCTCCTCGGACCAGTCGCATCTATCTATGCAGCCACAGCTACTCAAAGGCAACGCTTTCCCTTCCCTACGTAGATATTGTGACGGTCGCGGGTTCGTGATGATGACAATGACGAACCTTTTTCATGGCGCTCACTCAGTCTGGGGGATAGGCGGGTTCGTATGCAAGTGATTCCAAATTTGCGCACCGAAAGGTACGGTGTACGTGATTTTTCAAACACCATTCTTGTCGTTCAATTCATGGCAGAGATACGGCCACTTTTATGAGTAACCGGCGTCTAATGAGCACCCTATACAATCCACGCCAGCTTTAGTACCGACGAAGTGAAAAGACGGGCGTTTTTCATTCTTACCGGCGGTAAATAAATATTTTAAGCCCAGCTTGATAACTTGATTCCTATGAAACAACCAATTAAAATGATTTTCATCTTCCACCAAGGGTTTCTCCCACTTTGATCCCTGGTGGACCAAGGTGGGTATACGCCACGCGTGAATTTAATGCTGTAACACAACTGAGTGACGTATCTTCATGTAGTGAGATAGTGATCATGTTAGTCACGTAACCATACTCTTCCACGCCAGTTTTGGTACCAAGGAAGTGAAAAGACGGGAGATTTTATTTCATCTTCCACTTTTTCGATTTTTGAACGACCTTTCAACAATACGCTTGCGGTTAAGCGCCATAAAAAGCAGCGAGTGACGTGACCTTCCTACACTTTACGTTACCAAGAAATGTTAATATAGGTACCCTGCCTGTTATATTTCGTAAAAGCAGCAATCGAGTACTTTACTAAGTTGCCGAAAAAAAGTAACGCGTTACCGATAACTTGTCACCTTAGTGTTGCTGCCAACACTAAAGACAAGCAAGCTACGGATCTTACCGCCTAGAAGAACGTACGCAACGTACACTCCCGCACATGCAACAACCTTGCAGACAAAAAGCAGCGAGTCCGGCTACCTGACCAACCCGTCTCTACACCTCCACGTCGTAGAGACAAGTTTCACCGCATATAAGGTGGCGCCATACAGAGGCGCCTGCTTACGACTTCGGCCACACCTTGTTCACTCCTGGCTTTTGCAATGCTTGTCCGAAGGGGTAGTATCGTGGTAATGTTGTTGGTTTCACGGTTGATTTCGTCTTACTCATTAGCATTAAATGCAATAAAATCGGCATTACGAAAGCAACTCTACAGCACATCAATAACAAAAAAGTATATTTCGGAGGATACAGCAATGAAATCTTAGCATAAATTACGCATAAAAGAAGCCATGGCTTGTAGCAAACAGGATCGCCATGCAGCGACATATGCGTCCCTGGTAGTGTAGGAGGGATAAAGACTCGCTAGACTTCCATAGGGCCTTTTTGGCGAGCCTTGCAGTGCTGTTGTCAACGCTACCACGTTCATTACCCCCGGATTAGCATCCACTCGTCAAGAAATGGCGGAGACGAATGCTGCTGCGGTGAACATCGGGAGCCACGTGATCAGTGATCACATCCTGCCGAGATGAATACACACGAACAGGCGCACTACATGCACAAATGATGCCACTGTCGTCCTGCAGCAACAGCCTGAAAAGGCCGTTGCCGGGAAAAGTCTGGCTGTTCCAAGTGCAGCGCGCCACTTCGTCCTTATACTTTGCCATGTCCCAGGTCACACCACCGTGTTGACGGTAGTACGGGAAAGCCGCACCTGAAAGGAGAGAAAAGTTGTTAGTGTGAGTAACTAGGCAGAAACCAAGAAGGAAGAGATGCTACACACATGGGCGTTGGATCTACGCGCACACAAATGCATTATCATCCAGCAGCCCTGCTAGCTACAAGCTGAATTGATCACTTTGACCCAAAACGGAAATATAGAACTTACTGCAACTTTAGCACTAAACCATGAAGCTGTTGAATAAATCTTACAAGATTTACTCAGGGAAGCGTCGTTGTATGGATCTTATAAACGCAGTAGAGATGATACCCATTGCACTGTCCTTGCACATTGGGCTTCGCATGGTAGAATATCTTGGTTGGATATTTGAGGGTGACGCGACTACAGGAAAGAGACAGCTTATCAGCGGGAGAAGGAATCGAGTGGGCTGTAAGTAAAATGCAGCTTAGGTAAATATCGATGCGGACACCTTAGTAACACGGTTACAAAGAACTCTCTCTCGTATAATTAAGGAAGAGATATGGGAAGGAATTCGCAAGGCGTGTTCGCTCACCTG
>CM023481.1:84481662-84509829 GCA_013339685.2 Hyalomma asiaticum | reverse complement strand
CAACGTGAGGTTTCAAGAGAGGTATCGTCCAAGGAAGCCAGGCGCGTGCTCCGGATTGGCGGCAGCAAAAGTATCAGTTTCAAGCAAGCTTCTTGTGTCCCACCCACGTTTTACAGGCCGAGGGTACTCTCCCCTACCTCAACGAGACTGCACACGAGGCCGCGCTCCTACTGATAAACCGCGTCGGTTGAGGGCAACGGCTTGGCGACAAGGAGGTTGCGCAGAACAGGGATGCGCCCGTCATGTATAAGGAAATTGTGAAGCATTTTTACCTTGCGCGAAGGGTGTAATACCCCCTCACTTCAAATTTAATAGGCATCAGGCTATTACAAAGGCTGGTACAAACAGAAACGTACACTTATCGTAGCACCTTGCGTAATTTATCTCGACGTATTCCACAACGACGCTTGTCCCACATGCGGGGACATCCGCGCTAGCACACGTGCTCTGGGAGTGTAGGTCAACGTATATTGACTACCATACACCACCTTGGTCTGATGGCACGCGGCCCACCGAAGCCCATTCGTCGACCAAGCGCCGTCCAGCAGGCCAACGAAGCGACCGATACGCATGACCTCACGGTCCCGACAATGGATGCGCCCACTGTGCGCTGACGCATGCCCTGCAGAACTTTATTAAAGTTTGATCATCCATCCACCTTGCGAAGTAACTCGGGGGACGAAATGCAAAGCATATTACTGAATATAGATAGGCAGAGTAGAACTGTGGGTATAAAAATTTCTTTAAACTAATGTACTGTTCAATAGAATCGGAAAAGCAGAACAGTTTGAGGTTGATGGCGAGGCACTGGAAGTGACAAGCGAGTATGTTTACTTAGGCCAGGTAGTGACCCCTCTTGAACCACGAGGCTGTGCTAATTAGAAGGATAAGAATGGGAGTGGAGTACACTAGGCACACGTTATCACATAATGTATCGCAGCCTACCATTATCCCTCGTGAGGAAAGTGTATGAGAGCTGCATATTACTTTTACGGGGCTGAAAAATGGAGGATCACTAGAAGAGTTCAACTTAAATTGAGCACGACGCAGCGAGAAATCGAAGTGATAATGATAGGTGTAACCATAAGAGACAAGGAGCGAGTGCAGTTGGTCAGTGAACAAACGAGTCCTAGCAAAAATGAAAAAAGAAATAGGCATAATCAGAGCATGCAATGCGAAAGCAAGATAATTCCGTTGGTTATTAAGGGTAACAGAATGAATCTTTGTTGAGCTTCACAATTCGAAGGTGAAACGCAAAGCACAAGACAAGGAGCCCGAAATTCTACTCTTATAACCACTATAGAAGGCATGGTCGGCAGGGGGTGGCACAAAGTTGGTGGGCAGATCAAGAAGTTTACGGAGACCATGTGGTCGCAATTTGGACAGGACCGGGATAACTTGAGATCTTTGGGAGCGGGCTTTGCCATGCAGTGGGCGCAGACAGGACGATGATGATAGCGAAATTTGAACATACTTAACGAAGTTCAAGATGTTTTCCGGTAGGTGATTTACGAGTGAATGAACTCATTTTTTGGTGTGAGTCGAGCTTTCCATGGAAATTCCTACGGAGCCCGTTTAAGTGACGTTTTAACGCCAGCCTGCGATATTTTAGGCTACACTAAACGTGGTACCTCCTCGGACCAGACGCATCTATCTATGCAGCCACAGCTACTCAAAGGCAACGCATTCCCTTCCCTACGTAGATATTGTGACGGTCGCGGGTTCGTGATGATGATAATGACGAACCTTTTTCATGGCGCTCACTCAGTGTGGCGGATAGGCGGGTTCGTATGCAAGTGATTCCAAATTTGCGCACCGAAAGGTACGGTGTACCCGATTTTTCAAACACCATTCTTGTCGTTCAATTCACAGTAGAGATACGGCCACTTTTATGAGTAACCGGCGTTTAATGAGCACCCCATATAATCCACGCCAGCTTTGGTACCGAGGAAGTGAAAAGACGGGCGTTTTTCATTCTTACCGGCGGAAAATAAATATTTTAAGCCCAGCTTGATAACTTCATTCCTATGAAACAACCAATTAAAATGATTTTCATCTTCCACCAAGGGTTTCTCCGACTTTGATCCCTGGTGGACGAAGGTGGGTATACGCCACGCGTGAATTTAATGCTGTAACGCAACTGAGTAACGTATATTCTTCATGTAGTGAGATATTACTCATATTTGTCATGTAACCATACTCTTCCACGCCAGTTTTGGTACCGAGGAAGTGAAAAGACGGGGGAGTTTTTCATTTCATCTTCCACTTTTTCGATTTTTGAACGACATTTCAACAATACGCTTGTGGTTAGCGCAATAAAAAGCAGCTAGTGACGTGACTTCCTACACTTTACGTTACCAAGAAATGTTAATATAGCTACCCTGCCTGTTACATTTCGTAAAAGCAGCAATCGAGTACTTTACTAAGTTGCCGAAAAAAAGTAACGCGTTACCGATAACATTGTTACCTTAGTGTTGCTGCCAACACTAAATACAAGCAAGGTACGGATCTTACCGCCTAGAAGAACGTACGCAACGTACAATCCCGCACATACAACAATCCTGCAGACAAAAAGCAGCGAGTCCGGCTGCCTGACCAACACGTCTCTATACCTCCACGTCGTAGAGGCAAGTTTCACCGCATATAAGGTGGCGCCATACAGAGGCGCCTGCTTACGACTTCGGCCGCACCCTGTTCACTCCTGGCTTTTGCAATGCTTGTCCGAAGGGGTGGTATCGTGGTAATGTTGTTGGTTTCACGGTTGATTTCTTCTTGCTCATTAGCATTAAATGCAATAAAATCGGCATTATGAAAGCAACTCTACAGCACATCAATAACAAAAAAGTATATTTCGGAGGATATAGCAATGAAATCTTAGCATAAATTACGCATAAAAGAATCCATGACTCGTAGCAAACAGGATCGCCATGCAGCGACATATGCGTCCCTGGTAGTGTGGGAGGGATATAGACTCGCTGGGCTTCCATAGGGTCTTTTCGGCGAGCCTTGCGGTGCTGTTGTCAACGCGGCCACGTTCATTACCCCCGGATTAGCATCCACTCGTCAAGAAATTGTGGACACGAGTGCCGCTGCGGTGAACATCGGGAGCCACGTGATCAGCGATCACACCCTGACCCCTTCATATACACGAACAGGCGCACTACATGCACAAATGATGCCACTGTCATCCTGCAGCAACACCTTAAAAAGGCCGTTGCCGGGAAAGCTCTGGCTGTTCTAAGTGCAGCGCGCCACTTCGTCCTTATACTTTGCCATGTCCCAGGTCACACCACCGTGTTGACGGTAGTCCGGGCAAGCCGCACCTGAAAGGTGAGAAAAGGTGTTAATGTGAGTAACTAGGCAGAAACCAAGAAGGAAGAGATGCTACACATATGGGCGTTGGATCTAAGCGCACACAAATGCGCTGTCATCCAGCAGCACTGCTAGCTACAAGCTGAATTGATCACTTTGACCCAAAAAGGAAATATAGAACTTACTGCAACTTTAGCACTAAACCATGAAGCTGTTGAATAAATCTTACAAGATTTACTCAGGGAAGCGTCGTTGTATGGATCTTATAAACGCAGTAGAGATGATACCCATTGCACTGTCCTTGCACATTGGGCTTCGCATGGTAGAATATCTTGGTTGGATATTTGAGGGTGACGCGACTACAGGAAATAGACAGCTTATCAGCGGGAGAAGGAATCGAGTGGGCTGTAAGTAAAATGCAGCTTAGGTAAATATCGATGCGGACACCTTAGTAACACGGTTACAAAGAACTCTCTCTCCTATAATTAAGGAAGAGATATGGGAAGGAATTCGCAAGGCGTGTTCGCTTCACCTGAAAGCTACGTACTGTTCAAGAAATGCACACATGGGGACTTGTAATAATGGGCAATCAGTATAATTTTTGTTTCTGTATTCTTCCTAATCGTGTATAAAGAGCCGATACATGTGTCTTATGAGGTGAGGTGCTTTCGCGCTTTCTTCGCATTTCCCGAGGCGACCAAACAACCTAGGTTTTCCACAGTTCTATGGGGAGTGTCATAATGATTCAGCGTCAGTTTACTTTATACGGTGACACTGTATTGGCAAGTACACGCCTGACCTCTGCGTAGTGGAGCGGCCGGGCTCACACATTCCAGATCACATTCATTTTTCTCGGATTAAAACATTCGGTGTCAAAGTGTGCCCATCGGGCGCCGAAGAAAATAAATATACTTGATGGTATTGGTTTTCTTGTGTACTTTATAACTGACTTGTTTTGTTGTGACTATATGCGGTAAAACTGTGTGCCAGTGCTGTAACGGAATATTTTTTTTTCTTTCGCTGGTGGCTGACCTTTCCGTGATTCGGTCGCGGTCAGGTCGTAGAGGCAAAAGGAGGCGTGCTGATTAGTTACTACACTTAGGTAACCCGATCCCGGTCAGGATTCAGGACGCTTTCTAACCTCAAATACGTGTTCGCGGAATACGTTTAATACGTTTAATACGTTTAATACGTTTAATACGTTTATCTCTTTTGAAATCTTCCAGCGTCCACATTCGAGTGAAGGTGCATGAACACCACGCATCATTGAAAAAATTGCGGCCCGTTTGGACGAATGTTAGAGCGGATGCGTAAGAAAACATCTTTTCTCCGAGAAGAAAGAAAATGCTTATACCACAGATGAGCAGAGCAAAATGTTCTTCTTATTAAAATCATGTCCCTCCTTTCTTTTCTTTGATTTAGACATTTATCTGCCTACACCGTGAAAGCTGCTATGAAGGAGACGTTCCATGGTTTGATTGATGTCGTGTAAGGACTTGTTGGCACTCAAATCATGCGCCAACTACTTCTTGACAAACATCATCGCAGTAACAGCATCTGTACCTAGTAAAAAAAAGTGTTGTAGAGCAGCAAAAACGCGGTAATCTATAAGAAAGTATCTGACATAGAAAGAATGTCAACGAGCAAGCACGTTCGTAGGCACCGGTTGACGCATGCGCGATCTAGACGAATCAGAAGGCATACTCATAAAGATAAACAGAACCTGCTCAACAATGACACGCATATGCATATTCACACAAAGGAAAATAAATGTAACGCTATCGATATTAATAAGGGCATCAATACGGCTTTCTTCGATAAAAGTCTTTAATGCTTTTAAAGAGTATTTCTACGAGGCTTTTTGCGGTCATGGGCAGAAAAGTTTCATTGAACTTAGTGGTGCACGGTCTAATCTCATCGAGGTTGGTTTAAGTCGGTGCCTTGGTGTATAATCATGTAGTCAGTTTAGGAAGAGGTAGTTTACATCTGCATTCATGTAAATGTTTGCTGCATTCGCGTAAACGTTCCCCGATCGTCGATTGCTGGAGCAAGCGATCCTTCGTCTGAGCCATTCATACGCCAAGATTTGAGAGAAATGCACCGCAGATTTGCTTTGTGCGTGCATCATACTTAGTGCTGCTGCTGCTAGTGCACTACTGCTGCCGGGAGATCCAGATTCGCCGGTGTTCGCGCTTTGAGTTTACCGTTAACCTGCACTCGACACGTTTTTGGCAGATGTTTTCGTTGTGATGCAACGCAACACATTTTTCGACGATTGGACGGGAACCACAGGGCCTTTGGGATGTGCTTGTCGCGCTTCTTCACCGCCTAATATGTTGGCGAGCATTTTACGGTGTCCTGGTATTCATTGCATCAATTTCAGAATTTGGGCTTGGTTCGGTCTTTCACGTATCTCATACATTTTAGTATCACCGATTGTTTTTGCTTTTGTGGTGCAGATCGACTTGTGCATCCAGCCGCAGCTCGCTGAATCAAAATCAACCATATTCTCGAAGCTCTCACCGAAGCTGCAAACATTGTCGCATAGGATGGTTCAGCCAGTGTGGATGAGGACGCACGAGACAAGTAAGTGAGCCTTGTTTATTGAGGTGCGCTAAAATATACACTGAAGTTCAAATTAGACAGCATGTTCATAACCTATCTCTCTCTGGCAACGCAGGGCGCATGTGCCATGTTCATTGGGGCGCAGTCGCGGAATTGTCTCCTATGGTTAGCATTAGGACAGGCCGTCAAGCTGTCGTTGACGCTGATTTCGGGCCAAAAGAAAAAAAAAACGCAGCATCTTCCTGCGTCATCCAGCTGGTGAGGGCCGCTCAGTGTGCTACCTAAAGTCTAAGAGAACACTGTAACAATGTCTTGCGCTCCTAAATATCCACCCGCAAGGCAGCTTCTAGAGCCTGACTGCTTCGCAACGGAAATAGTATGCCGAAATTTCTCCTTTTGCGACGCGTACTTGAGATCCAAGGTAAGAGTTGGAGGAAATCCTTGGTTGGTGAGCGGGTCCGAGTGTCAAGTAAGGTACGTTCGTATGACAGTACAATGTCCCACGTTATTTATCAATGCGATTAAAACGCGCGACAGATATCGAGAGAACATTGTTGCTGGGCGACGATGTACAGATTTCTACCTCCCATTTCTCCAGTCGCAGGCATCTCTACTCTGCGCAATTTCATGTTTTACGTTATCTTGAAAGAAACAATGCATGGACATATGAACCGTGCGCTAAGAACGTCTACGAAGAATTAGGCTATCGCCTTTTGTTCCATCCACGTGCGACCAGTGTTGCTTCACTGCCGATACGCTAGTACACTTTAGCCCCGCTACGTCCGTTCATGTGAGCAGACGGTCCCGCTGAGGTTATTAGTGCTTGTAGCGTATATGTGTGTCACAGCACGAAAATTTATATTCCCAGTGCCACCATGTCCCCCTGTATTTTCCTTAGTAAAGGGTAAGGGTCGCTTAGCGGAATGTGCTCAATTAGTTCTTCAGAAAAAAAGAATAATGACTCTCGACAAGGTCACCTCAGCCGTTGTCTCGCTCCGCAGCATTCTTTTGTGAGGAAGTGCCGTACAGACAGGAAAATACGGGACGTCGGAGGGAACAACACGACCATCCCATCGCCTTACGTGCAAGTGCGCTGGATATCAGTATTTAGGGCGCATTTAAATTTCTTCGCTTTCAACTCACGGCCGCGCAGCAGCTGGTGAGCGGCATGGAGGATTAAGTTGACGGTTGCAATACGATGCAGCTGCTAATGACCACCGATGGTTGCTGCAGCAGTAAGCAATGAGCGTGCCGATCGACGACCGAACCTTGATCGCACATATTAAGAGCTACCTATATATTCACATATACACTAACAACTAATAAGAACACATCTGCGAGAAGCGGAGCACACAGATTTTAAGGTATTCAATCATTTCGCCCCATTCACGCACGCAGTACGTACATGGAATTTTCGATGACGTATGGAGAATCTATATTTCATGAACGTCGATTCATGAAGCACCATTAGGAAAATTGCAGCTTGCGTCGCATGTTTATTGTGCTAATTAGGTGATATCCTCAGTAAAATATGTATAAGAACATGGTGCTCATGGAAGCGCCGTCGTACAATTGTACGTCGTACGTCGTACGACGTACGATGTAAAATTGTACAATTGTACGACGTACAATTGTAATCGTACGTCGTGCAAGCAAAAGGCGACACATCAATCTCTCTAGATTGTACGCGGGCGATGTACCTGTCCATTGCAAATCTGTTTAAAATGCACGCGTGTTGAACCTGTCATTGCTTTTGCCGCTAGGGGAGCAACTCATATTCACGGGTAAAAATAGAAAAGAGGCCCAAAATCGGCTTTTCGCGTGTCGACTACGGTTGCGAACACACGCACTGCTAATATACTCGATGAGATTACCTGCACGGCGGTGACAGTATGTCTTATTCGTCGCTCAAATAATGAACGCATTTGGTTAAAAAACAGTGTTACGTTGTTCCTGGTGTGTCACAGATATGCGCTGCGTGCACAGCGGCACGAAGCAGAGGGAAAACATAGCAGAGTGAATGAGAAAAAGCAGCAAGGAGCAGCCCATAGAGGCTGAGATGTCGCAAGTTTCGGATTTCTACGCCCTGAAGGGCATGACAGATGACGGCAATCGGGGGGATGTCGACAGATGACTACATTTTGAAAATCCCTATCACTACACTGGGGCTTTGCATGTATCCCCTATACCTGATATTAATCTTATGAAGTGCTATTTAAATTTTCAAGCTTTCGTGTTGCTTATGCACATCCTTTGTACTTTGTAGGGCCGAACGCATTTATAGCGAGAAAAGCATCCGCTGATCTTGAACTTTGGGCTTTAAGACATTGATTCATGAAAGCTCCTTGTCTGAAGATTATTTTCGAGTGTGAAAAGAAAAGAAAAAAGAAGCATCTCAGCCTCTCTTTTCTTTTTTCGAGGGGTGCTGAAGGGAAACTTTCGAGAAGAGCTGAAGACCCACAACCCCCAATGTAGCTACGCCAATGCAGTGTGCTTGCACCCGCTTTCATTCTTTTCTTTCTGTTTCATTTAAAAGCAAAGGGATATTAATTCCTTTCCGTGCGCCTTACAGTGACCTTGGGAGACTTTTTGGTAAGTGTGAAATAGAATAAAAACGAAAGGAAATCGACGCACGAGATAAGAAAATTTATATAAGCACTCATGCAACACAGCGTAACATATGAGGGACTCCAAAAAGAAGTACTAACAATTCTCAGTGGAAAAAAAATACATTTCGTGGCAGACAGGAAACAGGTTAGCATTCCGCCGTTCAGTATGTGACATTGCGATAGACAGTTGTAAGAAACTCCGAAAGACTTCCAAGATATAACTTACGTTTTTCTCTTACAAATTTCCAGAGCTGTGCCACATTTTCCCGCCATTTATAATTGTATCTGTCTATTTATTACCCAATATGTTATGCTTACAGGGGGTTCAGCGAACAATTTCAAAAATGCTTATAGATACGTTTTCGGAGAAAAAGAGCGATTCACTTAAGTAGCAAGACGACAGGTTGGGCAGATGTCAGTAAATCTGAGAAACATGCAAATGACGTAGCTAACTAAAAAAGCTGTGCAATCAACACTTTATGTAGCAGGATCTGGCAGTCATTGCCAATGAGGAGATTCTAGAAATAGTGAAGAATTAGTTTCTTGAGGAGGTGAATTAGAGCTGTATTATGTTTTTAAAGCAAAAAATATGTCGTTCTCTGAAACACTTGGATTTTTGGGCGTTTTGTTTAAACTAGAAAAGCATAATTTTTAAATTGGCCACCGCGCATGTTTGCAACACGTCAGCAGCAGGCGCTGCATGTGCAGGTGATTTCCGGCGCTCTTGATTCGGTTAGTTTCCATTTGGTGCGAGAACAAACCCAAGTTTTCAATTGATTCATGGGTTTAGACAATTGCAATTTCATATAAAAATGTAGTATGGCATCAACTTCTCCATTAAAATTGCCGTTATCAACACCCACCAAATGCGGTTAGGTAGAAAGTTAATCAATAACATTTCATTTTTGCGAAGGATAATTATGATGTCCATGAAAATTCCTGACATCCGCAGCACGTAACATTTATACGGCGTGTCTTTGTGAAACTTTCAAAGGGTCTTCTGAAACACCGAATAATTATACATGCACAGTTTGTGGATTAATTAAAGGAGAGAGTTGAAAAACCACTCTATCGATATATTTGCTCCGTTGTGTTTAAAAAAGAACCACAATATAATCTAGCCGTAATATTTTATGTTCAATCTCGCATGCCGCTGTACTAAGAAGACCCTACGCATTGCCCTCTATAAATTCGCAGGCATGTCGTTGATCTTTTACCATGTGTTAGCGTCCAGGCACTCAAGGTGCAACTCCCACCTGCAGGCACTCGTCAGTGCAGTTCATCGACAAAGTATGATATCAATTCGGGCCTTGTGAATCTTTAAGCGTAAACTAGCGGCTCACTTCACGTGTTTGTGTTGCACAGAAGTATGGCTCACCTGGCAAGCATCCATATATGGCATGGGCTTGGAGGCATGGAGCCGTCCGCCGGTCCTCACGCCCTCGATGACATTGAGCGTCGTGAAACAGTGGAGCTGCTTGTCGCGTGGTGGTTCTGCAAGCTCCAGCCGAAGAGACGGAGGCTGAACGCGGGTGATGCTGCTCCACTGTCGTCCACGTCCTGGCGCAATACCGCTGACGCGAGTCATCGAGCCACGGGCCATTCGCTTCTCCAAAACTGCTTTTACAATATGCAAGACAAATGAAATAGCGGAGTTTGTTTACAAGATGCTCTCAGAAAGTAGGATACACAAAGCAGCTTCCAGTATCACACTTTATGGCTAATTCTGGAGAAAAGAAAAAAACTTTCTTTGTCGAAACCGCGATCACCAATAGAGGCAAAATAAAAAAAAATAGTCCAATGCCGCCCTATTCTTATGCTTCATTATCATAAAAATGTGGTTAGCAACACCAAACGCGGTAATGTGCATTGGTCTGCCACTTGGAAAAAAGGAAAAAGATTTCTGCATTGGAAGATTATGTTTCCTGCAGTGTTAAAAAATTTTGTTCAACAACGTCTTCAATGTTTCTGGAACAGTTTAATAATAATAATAATAATAATAATAATAATAATAATAATAATAATAATAAGAAGAAGAAGAAGAAGAAGAAGAAACGTAGGTAGCGTAGAGTTAGGGAGGAAGCACTTGCTTCCGCCCTAACTTTATGCTACCGTTTGTTTATTTCTTTGTTTCAGAGAGAAGAGCAGGACCGACATGCCATGAGGTTTGTCAAAGGACACTACTCCTATGTGCAATCCGTAATCGCAATCGTAATATCGGTAATCAAAATAACGATAATGTCATCATGCTACTCTTCCTTTCTTTACTGGCTTTACTTTGAAACAGGGACGTAAGGCCCATAGTTGCGAGATAACAGAGCCTGTAGAGCGCCGCAATCAAAACTCAAGCATATGCACAATGTTATCTAACGTAGGTAATGAATACGGAGCCGGTTCTTCCAGCTTACACAATTCATTCACTTTACTCGGAAATAATTCTCAAGCCATTAGTTTTGTACAGCCCGACTGGCAATGTAATGTTTGGCCCTTGTAGCCTGAAGACAAACGAAGTGCACACGGTATACTGCCTAGCCGTTGCAAGTCGTCCAAGATGCTTGTCATCCGTAATTGCCGCTGCTGCTTCTTTCTCTGTGTCTCATTCCGCTGAACGTCGGGGGGAAGCAGTGATAGTACAACAGGCTGTTGATGATCGCTGGCTCGGGTACTGATTTTAATCTGAATTCTTGCGCATCCACAAGTTATAAGAAGTATTTAGGGGTCCTGAAATATTGGTTGACCCTACAGAACTGCCTATACACGTGAAGAGCTAGAGATACCTACACACCCACAGCTGCTTTGGATTAGAAAATCATCGAATTGGGAATGTCACCTAAAGAAAAGCACATTCCTTCGAATAGGATTGCATAGGATCTAGTGAACAGGACCTTACAGTGTCGAAGTTGAACAACTTCCCTACACAACTTAATACGACGAGGAAGGTGGTTAAGAATATCTTTTTCACTGGACAGTGGACTGCATCAGATAACGTCACGCAAGGCGTCTTTTATACAACTCTTCTCGCCCTTTGCACATGTACACCAGTCACAATGGCGTGCAATTCCGGCTGCTATGAATTATTTCACTTTGAATAAATCTCAGAGAGCGCAATTAAAAGCGTTGTATTGGAATAGAAATCCGAGAATATGAATCCAACCATGTTATACATTCTAACAGCGTAACGGGTTTTGAGAGCAAAACCTCGGCCATCAGACGGTCACTAGGAAATAAGTGCGAATCTTGCGGTGAGTGGCTGGTGTCGAGTTCATCGGGGTTACAGCTACTCATTCTTTGTATGTAATATAGCAATTTCATAGGATTTACGAGCCAAATTATTAGGCACACTGTTGTGGAGTGCTCCGGAAATTCACCACTAGGGTTCTTTAACGTGCCCAGATTACGCACATCACGCGGGCCTCTAGCATATTTGCCTTCATAGCAAAAGCAACTACCGCGACCGTGATCGAAGCCATGTTATTCGAATATTCTGTGTCTCCTTGTATTCTACTTGTGTCTCCTTGTATTCTACTAAATATAATAGCACATAAGTAACCTGTTTCGCCTTTTTAAAGAAATCTATTTATCGTGTCTGCCATAGATCCAGAGGGAAAGGGTACATATATACCTGAGTATTGGCGGATGTCTATAGCTCCTTGGTCTGCGTCGCGGTGGCGGGCTTCTTCGCTGGTGCATACCCCTGGTGTCTTGTGGGGATGGCGCTGCGTGTCCTTCTCGAACATCTCCGTGATCATCCATTCACACGTAGTCTCGGAGAACAGTCGTGTCCAGTGCCCGGTGTACCTGTCATAAACGCATTGCTCGCATTGTGAGTGTGCTAGCATCTTCAAAGTTGTTTCGAGTGAAAATGCAGGCTGTCAACAACTTTTATTTTTATTGATATGCTGCAGCTACATGCATGGACAGCCGGTAAATGTCACGAACAGACAACAACAGACGTCTCCAAGGCATATCCAGTGAAGGCAAAGTAAACACATATGAGGCTGGCCCATCAAATATGCATGTGCAGCAAATGAAAAATTGAAGGCGTCTACGAAAGTTGCAAGAAATTGAAATAGGTAGGCTAGTTCGTTTTCAGAGGAATCAATTATTTTAATAGCGAAAAAGTTTATTGATTAACATGAGTACTCGTTGTAGCATAAGCTATTTACCCTTACCTCCCCCCCCCCCACACACACACTTCTGTCGTACATGTTTATAAGGCTATTTCAACTAATCGAAAAGAAATAAATTTAAACTGGCAATGATTATCTCGTTGGCTATAATAGCGTTAAATAATCCCATTTGCGGTGTAGTTTGTACCGGTAGCGAGAACATAAAATTCTCATATTAGTCCGCACCTGTATAAGTCACGTTCTTTCTCGTACCTGGATGCGGCAGCTGTCTGGTGTGGGCCTCCTAGCGTTGCAGGAGACGCTTGTATAGTGCTCCACTGAGACTGGCTTTCCTTGACGCCCATGAAGGCTAGCAGGTCGCCATGAGCTCTCGGGAACATTCTTCCACGCCCAGTGTAGATGTCACCAGCGTGTCCCTCCACCTGGGTCCATGCCTTCACCACAATGGCCACCTTCTTTGGAAGCATGGCCTTGATTACCAAGATGTTGGGCACGTGCGGCACGACTTCTGGGGCTTCACATGAAGGCGTGACGAGATGCATAAACCAAGGCATCTCTTTGGACAAAACAGCCGTGACGAAGGCAGAAGCGCAGCGGAGGAAGATGCTGGCGGTTGCGGACCACCAAGATGAATCGATTCTCGCAGCTGGTGGTAGGCCTAACGCGTTGGGTAGCTGATGACTTGGCATCAAATGCGTCCAGTGCGATCAGCTTCGCGTTCGGAAGAGCGATGACGATTCCACTACGGAACGTGAACCTTCGCGCGAGCACGCGAGCGCGTGGCCCCGTGACGTTTCTTCTTTTTTTTCTTCTTCCTCTGCTCAATATTTATGCTCGTGCAGGGAGCGCCTGTCTTTACGATGTGTTCGTGCACGGCCGCTGGATGAAAAACACACGGCGCGGCCGCCGCGTGCGGCGAATACGGCAGTAGCGCGCCTAGTTTTCCGCGCGGCCGCTGCGGCGCCACCGGTCAGGGAGAGCTGGAGAGCCTACATGTGCGCGCGGAGGCGTGTCGCGGCTTAACAGCGCTGCTGGGATGCGCTCGCTGGTTTTAAAGTCTTTAGTGCTAAACTGCTAGAGGTTTAACGATGTTAGAAAGCATCCCCAACAAATGGGCGTCAGCGATGCTTGTACCTAAATACACCAAGTGTCCATTTGCAATTGAAGTGATTGCTTGGGCGAGTAGGGAATTCTGCCGTATTATTTTGTCTGTTTCGTTGCCGTTGCGCTGTCCACCCACGAAAAGTGTTTGTTTATGCTAGTTTTTTTTTCTTTTGATGGGAGAGTCATTCATTGAGATATGTATGTACGGAAGGATTCAGTTTTTCACTAGAAGAAAAAGAAAGAATGGGGAGAACAGAGAAATCATGATCACTTTATTGCACGAGGAAAAAGATGACAATGTTGTTCTATTCACAGGCGCAGTACTTTCCTAGCGAGAGGCTATTGCGCGAGACGCACGAGACGCTCAACTGACATGTTCACATTTCCTGCCCAGTTTGCAAGAAGCGCTCGTAAGAGCTTTTTGAGGAAAACTTCGCAAATTTTCATGGCGTGGCCGTCTGCCCCGCAAGCCAGCTCTCGGCATAACGACAGGTGCGGCAGAAGTGCTGACGATAGCAGGTCACAAATTTTGTCACTTCTTCTCACTTCCGCCATCTTCATCACTTTGTCGATAAAAATGCATATCTGCTTGCAGATGGAAATAATTTCCATCTTGGGGTATTTCAGGTTGCTGTTGTTAAAATTCTCCATTAGGCCGTACAGCGCGTCGTTCGCCTCTTGAAGCTGCAGCTGAGAGTTGCAAGCCTGACACTGTACCTGCGTTAGAGCCAAATAATTATGGGGGGAATGAGGAACAGGTATTACATAGTGTGAATAAGCACGCCATACTGGTTACTTAGCGCACCTGAAACACGCTGCAAGTGTAGTCTAACCAAAAAACAAAAAAAAAACGTTGTAAATCAATTTGTAGGCGAACTCTGCTGTGCACCATCTTTTTTATTTACCCCTCGTGCTGCGAGTAGACTGAGTAACCAATATGACACAGTTCCAACTAGCCCAAATAACCGTTTTCAGTACTGATATAACTTCACATATTCTAAACGAATGTTCGTTTCTTTTTTCGATAACCGCGTCTATTGCAGATAATGCGCGGTTATTTTATTGTTATTGATAAGGAGGGCCACTTACTTTCACTTCACAGACACGAACGAGGTACCCAGCCAAGTAGGCAACTGGAGCTAGTTCTATGTCAGCTCGCGTGTCAGACCAGCTACTCAAGCATTCCATTTCGCTGGACAGCTCTCTCGCATCAAGCACAAGACCAGATGGCACGGGCACAGGGCCTTCTTTCTTTACATCCACCTTGATGGATGCGTTGGCCTCTGAACTAATAGGGGCGTTCCCATTCTTTGCAGCTTGCAGTATCCAACCTAATTGAATAATAAGAGCACGCAATAAATGATGAAAACAATAGCTCAATTCAAGCATTGACAGTACCTTCAGAAGCTTTTTCTGCTGTGAACACCGCAGTACGGGCATCCACCCTATCATTCCCACCATTGTACTGTCTGAAGCAGCTGAACAGTGATTCAACGGGGTCGCTGTTTAGGCCTCGGGTCAGAACGTAGCGGAAGCTGTAGAAGAAAACAGAATATAAATGTAAAATTTAGTACGAAATAAAATTTTAGAAATGCGGAATAGGAATGAAAAACGGCACTCACTTGACATGGTCAAGGAGATAATGAATCAGGGCCACTGTTGATCGCGTTGTCAGAACTGTTGCCTCGTACGCTTCTTCGGTCATTCTGTTTCTCGATTTGCAGTCAGAACGTTGAAGTTCTTCTAAGTAGGCGATAAAGTCTACTTCCAGCCATGTCAGTCGCTCATCATCTGTTGTCATGAAAGGCTCCTCGTTTGCTCCTTGGAATTTCGCGCGTTGGCTGTGTGCCCTGACACTCCCAATATCATGAAGGGCGTACCACGTCGCCACCATATTCATAAATGCGATGGTGGCACGACATCCCTGAAATTCCTCTGCATCTGGATGGCACTGGGCATTTTCTTGTAGGTACTTGAGCGTCCCAATTACAACGGGTGAGAACACCTGCGTCGCCCTCCTCACTTTCATTTTTTCCAGGTTGTTGGGTTCTACGTGAGACCGCGTGAGAATTCTGACTGGTTTTACAAGCAGACGACTTTGAATCTCCAGCAGTTTCTTGAGGTACGTGCCTCCTTGTATTGCTTCGCCCCCATCTGCCAACTCTCTCTCCAGAAAGTTAATCCGAATGTTTTTTATCAAGTGATTTGGATCAAATGACAGATAGAGAGGAGCATCTTCCCGCAAAGGATGCAGCACTGCATGATCAAGTGTGCCATCTTCGCTCAGGCGTTTGAAGAGTGCAACGTTGGTCTGATGGTTGTCAGTTACGATCCTCACAACGCGAAATCCCACGTCCTCAACCACTTTCAGCACTTCCATCGTCATAGAAAACAGCTGGTCATTTCAGACCCCTCGTGAAAAAATACCCAACGGGAATTTATGGTGTTGACAAGCCTCTTATTACAAAATACAGTAGCCGGTTTGCGACTTGGGGGACCGCTGCTGAGTGCTCTTCTGCACCGCGGTCAACGAGACCGAAAAGTTTATCCACTTGTCGATCGTATATGACCCTCTGCATTATGGCCATCTCGTCAATAATGAGGGAGCAGAAAGCTACTTGTTCTACACTGAGACACTTGAATTCGACACACAGCCGCTCTTTTATCAACGAAGTCACGCCGATCTCACCGCTTGAATGGCCTACATATTTTTGCAGCGTTGAGCGGCAAGGGAGCTTAAAGAGATATCTGGATCTCACATGCTCATAGCCTTTGTTTGAGCATGCCTTCCAAATTACACACTCCCTTAGAACTATATCGCTATAGTTGGGCTTCTTCGTGGAGAAACTGCTGACTTGATTTCTAATGAACTCGGCCGTCTTCTCACCTTGCTCAACACCATGGAGTACTTCCATAAAACAGGTGATGTCTTTGTTATTTTCATAAAACTGTGCGCGCTCCTCAGCTATGTCGACTTTCTCTTGGAGGGTCTGCAGTGCTCCTTTCAGACGAGCGATCTTAGCTTGAAGGCGGCGTGTGTTATTTTAACCTCTTCTGTCATTTTTTGAAATTAGAGAGTAGTTTGGCATGATGCATAGGCAAATAATGCAATTCCCACACAAGTTTCAGCCCCTGGTTCGGGGTCGTTAGGCATATTAATTAGGGAACTGTCAATCAATGCGCCGTTTTGGCTAAAGGGTTTCTCTTGTGAAGCAGCACAGCCCGTGGATTCTGCACATGACTGCGGACGATCGCCTACGGTATCCAGGCGTGGTCGCTTCTTCCTCAAAGCTGGCCTACTCCTCGTGCTCATGTAAGTGGGATAGCCTGGGAACACTGTCGGCACCGCAGTTGGCAAAAGCACCCTCAGCTTAGCGGTCCTCTTGTAGTCCTGCTCCGTAAAATGCAAAGCACACACCAGGGACCTGTCATTCGGCTGCCACATTGCTACTTTCCCGCCGGGTTACTGACGAGAAATGTTTAGCAGCCATGCTGCCCTGCGTTCCGCGTCACTGGGGAACTCATGGTAGCGTATTTGGGAGTCCTTCGATACATTAGTTGAACACAGCGGCACACAACAGTTGTGCGGCATTGTCCCTAACACACAATAGATCACGCACGCGCAATGTGTCTTGAGTGACAGATAACGGTTACACTACACATCAGGAAAAACAAAACAAAACATCCGACTCGACCTTCCCGCTCTTTTTGAATGCTTGCTCCTTCCCGCCCGCGCGTCGCGTGGGGCTTTCCCATACCACTAGCGCCCCCATCGCGAAATGCGGCGACAACTGTCAACTCCGCTGCCTCGCTCCCTCCCATTGCCTGCTCCGCGACGCGGCGGGCCGCACCCTGTTTTTTTATCGAGCGGCCGTGGTTCGGGGTCTGCCGCATCACGGCTTGAAGAACAGCTCAGTGTGAAGCACTGGCCACAGAGATACGCACAAATAATATCGGTTCAAATCTAGTTTTTTTAAATGTGATAATATGTCTCTTCTCGTCTTGTTTGCTTCGAATGCATTTAAGCGGAAATTAGATTTTGCCGAGTCAAAACTATTGCCATTAACATCTATCTATCTATCTATCTATCTATCTATCTATCTATCTATCTATCTATCTATCTATCTATCTATCTATCTATCTGTCTGTCTGTCTGTCTATCTGTCTGTCTGTCTGTCTGTCTGTCTGTCTGTCTGTCATGGCCGTGCTAGGAGTTTGCGTGCCAGTGTCGGAATATATGTGTTGTGCCCTAGTGTAAAGCACGGAAGTTTTGACCACGCACATGGTGTTCTTTAAAGGGTCC
The DNA here is from genome assembly GCA_013339685.2 of Hyalomma asiaticum. NCBI lineage: Eukaryota > Metazoa > Arthropoda > Arachnida > Ixodida > Ixodidae > Hyalomma > Hyalomma asiaticum. The sequence continues at coordinate 84,491,806 of CM023481.1, read as the reverse complement.
TAAGCCATGTCCAACACTCTTTTAAATATTTCAAGTTAACAAGTGCATCGAGTTGAGAATGCCGTGACGATGAACGATGCCAAATGCGGCAGCGCTATGCACCGCCGTCAGCGGAAAAAAAAGAAAGAAAGAAAAAAGGCATCAGTCTCCTGCGCCTCTCCGTGCTTTTCTGGCAACGAGAGTTAGCCTTGACGTCAGCAGCGTGTTTTTGGTGATGTCAGCAGCCCACTCACACTTTATATAATTCCTTCCGCATTACCGCAACTGAACGCATCTTATTCCACCTAAATCCGTCGACAATTAAGGTCTCGTGTCCTGAAGGTCTTCCTTTCGAGTGATAGTCGCGCGTTCGAGCCCGACAGGACGATTTACGCGTCTACAATCACTAATGAACAATTAACTAAATTTCATTAGAGAGAGCAAGGTGAATAAACTTTGGTAGTTGTGCAGTCAATCCTTTCGCTGTCGTATACGCAACATCGAAGACAAGGAGCGCACTGATAAAGCAAGCGCGCACACCTCCGAGCCTAAATGTGTGTGATCGTTAGAAACAGAGCTTCGGAGAATCGAACAAAATCCACGCATATCCACGGAGTGAATGATGATGAGTGGGCGAATCTCCGGAGTTTCATCGTAGATCGTGCCGACTTCCGGATTAATTTAGTTAACGCGCACGCTACGAATCCTTATGGTTCAACTACGCACAAGTGAAATCTTCCACCGGCACTTCATTGCAAGTCAAGATCCAGTGCCCATATATATATATATATAATATATATATATATATATATATATATATGGGTGGCCGGTGAACGGTTCTCCAGCGCGAGCAGTCGGTATTTTTCAATCAAGAAACTCGCTAGAAGACGCTGCCTGCGTCAAGTTTGTCTCTCGCGGGTGAGGGCGCGTTCTCCTTCTTTGCGAGCTGGTAGAGCGTTCATCGAAGAAAGAGCGTTTCCATAGCCAACGCGAGCCTTTCGCTCTCTGTCTCTCTCTCTCTCTATCACAAGACAGAAGATGGAAGAGTGAGAGAGCTCGCGCCCCGGGAGGCACGCGCCGAGGGCAAGCGCGAGCGTGGCTACGACGCGACAGCGAAACAGCGAGCGCCGAAGCGCCATCTATTGATCAATTCACGTATTAGCTAAGCAGCACCGCAGCGCCATCTTGTGATCATTCTGAGATCATTCAAGAGCGAGCGCATTCAAGAGCGAGAACAAGACCTATCGGTCTCGTGCGCCATGCGCTCCCATACTACGCGTTCCCATACATCTGAATGAAGCGAGCAACGCAGCGCCAACACGCCATCTAGTGAGCACTTCACAAACTAGAGGAGGTGGCTCCGAGGGACAACTACAAGGGATGGAACGACCCACGGCATAAGGAGCTTCGCCCCTAAAAAAATGCAGTGATCGCGAGTGCACGCGACCGAGCCGAGGCGCGGAGCGAGCAGGCGGCGACAAGTGTTTGCTGCCAACAGCCCTCGGTATAGTCGTGCCAAGTCAATCAACCACTCTGACACGACGTTGTAGCCTGGTGACGCAAAGCGGTGGGCAGGCCACGTTCTACAGAGCCTACAAGAACTCTATGGGCTCTATTCCTCAGAGCTGAGACAGAACTATCTTTGCTCGCAACAAATGTTTTTGAAAAATTCATGCAGATGTGAGTTTCTGGGAGATTTTCAATAAACACCCAACGGTTTTCCAAACCAAGCGCGAGGGTGGTGCAGAGTCTCTTTAATAATCAAACGCATGTTTCGAATAACTGACACGTCTGCACCGCCACGACAGCAACACATGCAGGAAATTTTCACCACTGGGTGGTTTAGGGGCCCTTCAAAGGACTCGCTGCCGTCCTTCATATTGCTCTTCTGTTGTTTGCCGCAATAGAGAGCGTACATTTCCAAGTGTCCCAGTGTGCACTGATTTCTCTGGAATTTGGATGGAAAATGTTCAAACGGATATTTTCCCTTTAAGTATTCGCTCCTTTTCCAAGCCTAAAGACGTCGACAACAGTGGTTTCTGGGCGCAATGGCAATTGCATTTACGTTAAAAACTACAAAACACAAGCACATGTGGTTTCTGCGGAATCCAGAAATGTTTGTTGAACATTAACGTTATCACGTCAACAAACGATTTCAGTGCACATTTTCGGTGAAACAAGGCATTACCATACAACTACAGGAAGTTTTCTCGTGCGTAGCGGCACTTTGTGGTTATTTTGGTACTGCTGTCGCAATCAAAGCAAACTCAATTATTGAAAACGAAGTAACATTTTAAGAGACAACGTAGGGTGCGGGAAATGTCGTCATTCGCTTAAAATGAGTCGGATAAATCACGGTGCCTGTAGGAGCCGCTAATTTTGTTTTGGATAAGGCGTTGTGAACGCGTTATGCAACTGACAACCCGGCAAATTAAAAGAATTTCAAAGTGAGAAAGTTTGATTTTGTTTTCTCATTTCAGCGCCAAAGACTGGAGTCGTACTTCTGTGCATCGCATGTTCTAGAGCATCAAAGCCGCATAAATTTTACATGTAAGTTGATATCATGCGATAAATTAATTTTCGTGAACACGACCGTTATGCAAATAGTTCCAAAGTAGTGTTGTCAAAGCCATGTATACCCGTATTGAAAAACTTGAAGCAGTTCAGAGTCGTTAGAGTTCGAATCGTTTGGGTTCAGCTCATTTGAACTAATGGAATTATTCGCGTCATTCCAGTTTCACGTCAATGAAAAAACAAAAAAAACATTAAAATTGCCTGACGTTTTGTTGTGCTGATAACGATCTCGCCTTAACCTTTTTTTCTCAAAATGTATCACTGCAACAGCGGTATGAGGGAAATCCTGTTTCATCCGCCTCAAAACATATCTGCAAGGAACGATTATCACTGTAAAGTGGGTGTGCCTACATGGTACATGAAACTGTTTATTCTTTCTCTCTCAGAATAAGCGTCGAATGGAACCACATTCCCGCCGCAATTGCCAACATAGCCAATGACCGTCAGTTCAAGATTGCCATTGAAGATGCCTTACAACCATTCTTCTTTCTTTGTTTTTTTCTGTTTATTGCATATTTCTCCATCTTTACACTCGTTTCTGTAGTTCTTTCGGACCTTGAAATTATTTTCGATAAATAAATAAACAGCCCATCAATATTTTCATCTTTCGAAAACTTACAGAATTAATATATCCCTTTTCTTCACAGAGCTATAGCGGCAAACGTGGATAACGTTTGGGTTTTCAAAGTGCACTAAGGTAAATGTCCTATTTCTTGTCCCCTCTTACACACACCTTTCGAGGAGGGACATTTGTGCTCTCCAGCCACTTTTGCGATCGCTTCCTTTTTTCCAAAAGAACCAGGTACACGGAGGCGAGAAAGTGCCTGGAAGAGATTTTAGCACAATCGGGCAAAGTGTATAGCAGATGGCCTCTTCCCATCGCCTTTTCTGACGCTGCCTCACGGGCATATTAGTAAGTGAGGCGCGTGAAGTGCCGCAGTGATGACGCATGCACGCATTCGCATCGCAGCGTGTGAAAGATATCCTGAAACCAAGATAGCGCCGCATCGGTTACAAGCGCAGGACTACACGCCAGTTTAGGCAGACGAATTCGAATGGTGCGCCGCCCCGCAAGTCGCGAAAAGAAGAACGATTCGCTCTTTCACGCCGTAAAAATATGTGCTCAATGGTAAAGCACACATCGGGGGCACAAGCAACCGTCTTTGTGTACCTCCGTGGGTTGGCTCAGTTATACTTGGAAATTGACAAACACGCTGATGGGTAACGCTAGCGGTGCTTTTCCCACATGTTTCAAAGTTTAATTAAGAGCATAATTACTTTTTAGGGGGTAAAAGCATGCTCGTTACCGTAAATGTGACGCACGATTTTCGAAGTTTTACCACAATCAAAATATGTCTTCCTAGCCGTAGACAGTTCCCCTAAGGTCATTCGAAGCAAACAAGGCATGAAAGACGCACTACATCATAAGAAATTAGATTTCAGCGGAAATTATTCGCTTGTTTCCCGTCGGCATTGTTTCACACCAAGGTATTTTTTAAAGCGGTAGGCAGCAGACGACAAATACCTCGTAAAGTCGGTCCATGCACGAGCATAAATATTGAGCAGAGGAAAAAGAAGGACCGACACGGCCACGTGCTGGCGTGCTCTGCGCGCGAAGGTTCACGCGGCTTGCCAGATTCGCCATCGCTCTTTCGAACGCGAACCTTATTGCACCAGACGCACTTCATGCAACCTCATCAGGTACCCAACGCATTAGGCCTACTCCCAGCAGTGGTATTCCACACACCTTGCTGCCGCGCAACCGGCAGCGTCCTCCGCCGTTGTGCTTCGACATTCTCCATGGCCGTGTCTTCCGACAAGACGCCTTGGTTGACCCACCTTGTCACGGCTCTAGGTGAAGCGCAAGAGGACCTGCCGCACGTGCCTAACATCTTGGCAATCGAAGACATGCTCCCAAGGACCGTGGACATTGTGGAGAAGGCGTGGACCAAGGTCCAGGGGCTCGCTTCCGACAGCTACACTGGGCATCGTACTAGACTCTTCCCGGGAGCTGATGGCGAGCTGCTAGCCTTCGTGAGCGTCAAGGAGACCCTGTCTGAGTGCAGCGCTAGACAAGCGTCTCCCGGAAGGCTAGGAGGCCCGCACCAGACAGCCGTTGCATCCAGGTACGACGCAGGACGTGACTTATACAGGTGGAGACCAATTTGAGCTCTTTAGGTCCTCACGACTGTTACAAACTATGCGGCAAATTGGAATAATTCTCGTTATTGCAGCGATGGAGAAATATTTTCCGGTTTTCTGTCTTTCTGTCCTGCCTTCAATTAGTTTAGGTAGGGGGCGCGGGGGGGGAGGCGGAGTGGTTGAGGGGGACACGACACACGGAGCGCCTACTAGCAACTGATGTTATTAGGAGCATCTTGCCATACTGGGCACGCTTCTGAAACGTACTGCAAAGATACCTTTGTTTCGCTATTCAATCCCGATATTTGCATGTTTGACATACACTTGTAATCAGAAAGATAAAACCAGTTTTGATGCATCATTGACCTCATTTGGCCATGTGCTAGTAGTATGACAAGACTTCCTTTTTCTTTTCGTCATATAATCTCTTGGTACTAGGCCATATGTGTGTTTTCCCTTACGTTTGTCGTTTCAGCGCACTGCAACCTTGTGTACTATTTCGCAAGTTGCCCTAGAAGCAGTCGTGTTGGTTGGAATAGCGTAATGAGTGCGTAGGAGAGGTGGAGGTGGAGTGAATAGTTTTTGGTGTAGCGATTACTGATGTTGTTGGATACAATGTATTTGTATTTAAAAACTCATCCTTCTTAATCCTAACTTGCCTACTCTTTCTATTTCTAATAACCTGTCGTAAGTGTCTTCAATTTCTCAAATGTTGCACATGCATTTTCGATGGACTAGCCGCACATGTATTTTTTTATCTGCGCCTGCACTGAACATGCTTCGGAGACTTGTGTGGTTATGAGCTTTCGAAATTTCGATGTCCATGCATATGGCTAAAGCGAAGAAAGCGAAAATTAGAATTCTTGATAGCAGGGTGACTGGAAACAACTTTGGAGGTGCTAGAACCTACATAAATGCCATGAATGCGCTTATGACAGGTGCGCTAGTCCCAGGACCCGGCTGTTCGCGGAGGCTAGGTGTGACTCGCTCATCACGGCAGTGCTCGAAAAGGACACGCGGTGGAATACACGCAACGCTCAAGCAGCATGCATCAGCGAAGAAGCCCACCACCAGGAGGCGGCCAAACGAGCTACAGATATCCAGGGGTATACAGGTACATCCCATTGCCTTCTCGGTACAGGTGTACGAACATTTTAATGTTTGGTTTTGGCAATAACTTGCGACGAACGCCCTAAAGACGCGGCTTCAGTCTCGATCGGTGTAGTCGTTTTTTCGGTAAAGGCGGTAATATAGAGGCCTTTGTGCTGCGGGTATTGGGGAAAGACAAATAACCCTATGTGTTCAATTTTCGGGGCCCTATACACTACTGAGTGCCTAATGAGATGGCAAGTAAATCCAAAGAAATAATTATATTAAATACGAATACCGAATACTCGTAAGCACGAGAGAATCTAGTGCAGCCATACACTACCATATTCACCTGGATTTCGTACTGACCTTTTGACGGCCGAGATTATCCTTTCAACATGACTTACCTGTACGGGGTGTGGTTGGGTTGGTAACAGTGCATTTCTCTTGCAATGCAACAGTTTTATTGGCGCTCAGTAATATTTCCTGAAAGAGGCAAAGCCTGTTTATCACAGGGGTAAACCTTCAAAGGGCCAGATAAGATGCATGACAGGCGCCTTACGTATGCTTATTTTTAGCAATACCACGAGAGTAATGTTCGAATAACTTCGCTTCTATCCCGGTTGGGGTAGTTGCTTTTGCTATGCAGAGAAATATGTTAGATGCGTGTGTGCATCTAACATATTACTGGAAATTGAATAACCGAAAGTAGTAAATTTCGAGCGCCCTCCACTAAGGTGTCAAATATAATAAGCAGGTAAGCCCTAAGCAGTTGCTATATCATGTACGGAGAATGAGTAGTAGTAACGACGCCAAACTCGACAGCTGACATAAGCTGCGAGATTCTCTTAAATTTTGTAGCCACCATTTGATCGTCGAGAGTATGCTCTAAAAACCCGTTACGCTACTCGGATATATAGCATGGTCGGATTCATATCGTTGCGTTTATATTCCTATGGAAATCTTTTAATGGAGCTCGGCGAGATTTCTTCAAAGTCTAGTGATACTTATCAGCCGTCGTTACACGCATTTATGCCTGGTGCACATGTAGAAAGGGCGAGATCTGAGGTGTAAACGGCACCTTATATACATATGGTTATGTGATGTAGTCCACCGCTAACAATGTTAATTTTTTAACCATTCTTTTCGTCGTAAGAAGATGCATAGGCAACTTCCGCGCCTGAGCGTTTCGCCAATGCCCCAAAAATTAACTTGGTGGGCGTGTAGCCGATTACATGAGACTATTCAGCTGCGAGACAACACAACTCCTTAACATATCTGTTTCACGCTGCACACATTTCATTTCGTTTAACGGTGTGAGCCCACTGTATCACAAGAGTCGTTCAGTTTCGTCATAGTAAGGCTCTACTTACATCATATTTACACCAATTCGAAACAATGGGTTTTTGTTTAGCTAACGTTCCGAATAAGATGTCTTTCCAAGCAAAAGCAATTCAGTGTTTACACGTACTTATAGCTCTTTGGGTGTGCATGCTGTGGTGGTGGTTCAAAGATTATTTGAGGACACGTGTTTATGAGTTGTGATGCCTCTTGTGCTAGTGCTAGTGTGTCCCCCATGCAAAAAAAAAAAGAAATGTGGGAGTGCCCTGTTGTGCTGTCTCCGCTTCCCACCTGCGTCCAGGAAGCAGCAACACCGTCCATGAAGGATGAAAGGCATCGCAGATGGCTCGCAATGCCAGGCAGTATCACGTGTGCCCTCTGTTCTAGTGCTTGATTATAGATGAAAACTTACATTGCCAGTTGAGCTGTACGAAACCAGTGAGCTCGGAATTTCACTCCCAGGGACTGATTTAACTGTGTAAATGCAAGACGCAGAATCGGAGTGCTTGCCTGGGTTAGAAAGTCATGCATATTTCTGACTTTTGAGTGCGTCTCTTCTCAGGGTGTCTTCGTCTAGAATGTATGTGCCTTCAATCCCTGTTTCCAAAGTGGAGGCAGTAAAGAAAGAAATATAAATCAGCACCATGTCATATACCAGAGTCACGTGTACGGGCGCTGACTGTTTTAATCTCCTGGGTAAAACGCATTGCTTCTGACCGTGGAGTCCCAGGTTCAAAACTCGTTACCGCTAGCAATTAGCCTTTCCGTTTGTTATACGTTTTCCTTATGCAATAATGTTCTGTATTTCGATCATCGAGGCAGAATCAGAACGGAAAAAAGGAGTTCCTCAGAAATGGAAGATATGAACAGACAGCCTGTTTGGAGAAAGGGTGACGGGCCGTAGTAGCAGTGTCATCACCCAACATCTGTGCTGATAGCGCCGTAGCATGTGCTCCCATTCTCTTTGTCTCAAGCGATGAGGCACGCGTGTGATGTGGCTAAAGCACTTCGGAAGGGGTAAGGAAGGGGGGGGAGGAAGGGGGTAGAGGCGGTGGTCATTTTTCTGTAGGATCCATAGCTCCCTCTTTCGGACCGTTTACGCGGAAATGAAATATTTGACACGAGCTATAGTTAAACCTTGAAAGTGATGGCTGTGCGACCATATATGCTTTGCAAAAGGCCGAAATATCGAATGGACGTACAGCCGTCCATTTGATACACAGCCGCCTTAACTCGAACGCTCCGCCGCGTGGCCTGGACTCGCTTGGACTGACACCAGCGCCGCTGAACGTAGGACGCGCTTTCTTTACTGCAGCTAACGAATTAAGGAGCGCGGGTAGATTTGACGGTAATTTTCTTGTTACTGTTCTTGACCGGCTGCTCGAATGCACTCACTCAACTGCTTCCCTTTTGCGCACGTTTCGGTCGTTGCTGCTTTCTCACGCTCGCCCACGAAATTCGTTGCCATGTGCTTATCTCGTCAATGAACAACTGCGTGTGACAGCTCACGCGCCTTTCGAGTTTGACCTCGCAGCTGGCGATTTAAAGAGAAATGTTCGAAAAGCAGAGCAAATGCTCAATGCATTTGTGAAAGTAGTATAATATGTGAATCTGAAATGCGGTGATGTAGTTCAACGTCTGGTTCACTATTTTCGCACAGCGTGACTTGGATTGCTCTCGTGATTTAGTGTCCGCCTTCCTGTTCACGCCGCACTGGATATGTGGTGTCGGGGCGTACTATTTGCGCGGGCCCTTAGCAACCAAAGCGCATGGATGCGATGGAAACAAAGCGATTATCATGCATAGTTATTAAGGGAAAGCGGTAAGTGCTATCTTGTCGCACAAGAAACTTACTCTTTAGGAAAATTTAATTTGGTTTCCTGGTATTTGATGTCCCAAAACAGCGCAGTATTTCTGATATTTCATGTCCCAAACAGCACAATGCCGCATTGGAGGGCTGCGGAGAATTTCCACCACCTATCAGTTCTTAACGTGCTCCGAAGTAACATGTCCTTCAGGCTAACAGCAAGTTTGAACAGCATGATAGCGCTAATGCTGCTGCAGGGGGCGACAGGCAACGAAATTTTCGATCCTTTGGGACAGTTCTGGACGTAAGCTGATATGAAACCACGCTTATAAGAACCGCCCGTATAGAACATGCCTCGAAGAGTGCCAATGAGAAGAGCGCCTTGCTATAGTCTTAATGCCTGAAAGAATGCCACAACAAGAACACTAAATCGCGAGGGCAATCGAAGTCACGCTGTGCGAAAATTAGTGAATCAGAAGTTTAACTGCACCACCGCGTTTCAGATTCCCTCATTATACTAATTTCAGAAGTTTCACAAATGCATTGAACATTTCATCTGCTTTTCGAACAGCCCCGCCACGGTGGTCTAATGGCTATGGTACTCGGGTGCTGATCCGAAGATCGCGGGATCGAATCCCGGCTGCGGCGGCTGCATTTCGATGGAGGCGAAATGTTGAGTCCCGTGTGCTGTGCGATGTCACAGCCCTCCACTACAGCGTCTCTCATAATCAGAGCTGGTTTTGGGACGTTAAACCACACAAAACAACAACGAGCTTTTTCGCACACATCTCTTTAAATCGCCAGCTGTGAGGTGAAACTCGAAAGGCGCGTGAGCTATCACACGCAGTTGTTCATTGACGAGATAAGCACATGGCAACGAATTTCATGAGCGAGCGTGAGAGAGCAGCGACGAACGAAACGTGCGCAAAAAGGAAGCAGTTAAGTGAGCGCATTCGAGCCGCCGGTCAGGCAGAACAGTAACAAGATAAGTACCGTCAAATCTACCCGCGTTCCATCTTCCATTAGCTGCAGCAAACAAAGCGCGTCCGACGTTCAGCGGCGCTGGCGTCAGTCCAAGCGAGTCCAGGCCACGCGGAGGAGCGTTCGAGTTCAGCGTGCTGACGGCTGTACAACGGTGGCACTATCGCCGGTGAGTCTACGTACATAGGTACAAATCTATTATTGTACCGACGTTCTTGTTTGCTTGTATAA
>CM023481.1:84378058-84481562 GCA_013339685.2 Hyalomma asiaticum | reverse complement strand
AAAGCTACTTGTTCTACACTGAGACACTTGAATTCGACACACAGCCGCTCTTTTATCAACGAAGTCACGCCGATCTCAACGCTTGAATGGCCTACATATTTTTGCAGTGTTGAGCGGCAAGGGAGCTTAAAGAGATATCTGGATCTCACATGCTCATAGCCTTTTTTTGAGCATGCCTTCCAAATTACACACTCCCTTAGAACTATATCGCTATAGTTGGACTTCTTCGTGGAGAAACTGCTGACTTGATTTCTAATGAACTCGGCCGTCTTCTCACCTTGCTCAACAACATGGAGTACTTCCATAAAACAGGTGATGTCTTTGTTATTTTCATAAAACTGTGCGCGCTCCTCAGCTATGTCGACTTTCTCTTGGAGGGTCTGCAGTGCTCCTTTCAGACGAGCGATCTTAGCTTGGAGGCGGCGTGTGTTATTTTAACCTCTTCTGTCATTTTTTGAAATTAGAGAGTAGTTTGCCATGATGCATAGGCAAATAATGCACTTCCCACACAAGTTTCAGCCCCTGGTTCGGGGTCGTTAGGCATATTAATTAGGGAACTGTCAATCAATGCGCCGTTTTGGCTAACGGGTTTCTCTTGTGAAGCAGCACAGCCCGTGGATTCTGCACATGACTGCGGACGATCGCCTACGGTATCCAGGCGTGGTCGCTTCTTCCTCAAAGCTGGCCTACTCCTCGTGCTCATGTAAGTGGGATAGCCACACTGTCGCACCGCAGTTGGCGACAGTGTGGCTAGCCAACAGGTGGGATAGCCAACACTGTCGGCACCGCAGTTGGCAAAAGCACCCTCAGCTTAGCGGTCCTCTTGTAGTCCTGCTCCGTAAAATGCAAAGCACACACCAGGGACCCCTCATTCGGCTGCCACATTGCTACTTTCCCGCCGGGTTACTGACGAGAAATGATTAGCAGCCATGCTGCCCTGCGTTCCGCGTCACTGGGGAACTCATGGTAGCGTATTTGCGAGTCCTTCGATACATTAGTTGAACACAGCGGCACACAACAGTTGTGCGGCATTGTCCCTTACACACAATAGATCACGCACGCGCAATGTGTCTTGAGTGACAGATAACGGTTACACTACACATCAGGAAAAACAAAACAAAACATCCGACTCGACCTTCCCGTTCTTTTTGAATGCTTGCTCCTTCCCGCCCGCGCGTCGCGTGGGGCTTTCCCATACCACTAGCGCCCCCATCGCGAAATGCGGCGACAACTGTCAACTCCGCTGCCTCGCTCCCTCCCATTGCCTGCTCCGCGACGCGGCGGGCCGCACCCTGATTTTTTTGATCGAGCGGCCGTGGTTCGGGGTCTGCCGCATCACGGCTTGAAGAACAGCTCAGTGTGAAGCACTGGCCACAGAGATACGCACAAATAATATCGGTTCAAATCTAGTTTTCTTAAATGTGATAATATGTCTCTTCTCGTCTTGTTTGCTTCGAATGCATTTAAGCGGAAATTAGATTTTGCCGAGTCAAAACTATTGCCATTAACATCTATCTATCTATCTATCTATCTATCTATCTATCTATCTATCTATCTATCTATCTATCTATCTGTCTGTCTGTCTGTCTGTCTGTCTGTCTGTCTGTCTGTCTGTCTGTCTGTCTGTCATGGCCGTGGTAGGAGTTTGCGTGCCAGTGTCGGAATATATTTTTATGTGTTGTGCCCTAGTGTAAAGCACGGAAGTTTCGACCACGCACATGGTGTTCTTTAAAGGGTCCTAAGCCATGTCCAATACTCTTTTAAATATTTCAAGTTAACAAGTGCATCGAGTTGAGAATGCCGTGACGATGAACGATGCCAAATGCGGCAGCGCTATGCACCGCCGTCAGCGGAAAAAAAAGAAAGAAAGAAAAAAGGCATCAGTCTCCTGCGCCTCTCTGTGCTTTTCTGGCAACGAGAGTTAGCCTTGATGTCAGCAGCGTGTTTTTGGTGATGTCAACAGCACACTCACTCTTTATATAATTCCTTCCGCATTACCGCAACTGAACGCATCTTATTCCAACTAAATCCGTCGACAATTGAAGGTCCGTCGACAATGAAGGTCTTCCTTTCGAGTGATAGTCGCGCGTTCGAGCCCGACAGGACGATTTACGCGTCTACAATCACTAATGAACAATTAACTAAATTTCATTAGAGAGAGCAAGGTGAACAAACTTTGGTAGTTGTGCAGTCAATCCTTTCGCTGTCGTATACGCAACATCGAAGACAAGGAGCGCACTGATAAAGCAAGCGCGCACACCTCCGAGCCTAAATGTGTGTGATCGTTAGAAACAGAGCTTCGGAGAATCGAACAAAATCCACGCATATCCACGGAGTGAATGATGATGAGTGGGCGAATCTCCGGAGTTTCATCGTAGATCGTGCCGACTTCCGGATTAATTTAGTTAACGCGCACGCTAGGAATCCTTATGGTTCAACTACGCACAAGTGAAATCTTCCACCGGCACTTCATTGCAAGTCAAGATCCAGTGCCCATATATATATATATATATATATATATATATATATATATATATATGGGTGGCCGGTGAACGGTTCCCCAGCGCGAGCAGTCGGTATTTTTCGATCAAGAAACTCGCTAGAAGACGCTGCCTGCGTCAAGTTTGTCTCTCGCGGGTGAGGGCGCGTTCTCCTTCTTTGCGAGCTGGTAGAGCGTTTCCATAGCCAACGCGAGCCTTTCGCTCTCTGTCTCTCTCTCTCTCTATCACAAGACAGAAGATGGAAGAGTGAGAGAGCTCGCGCCCCGGGAGGCACGCGCCGAGGGCAAGCGCGAGCGTGGCTACGACGCGACAGCGAAACAGCGAGCGCCGAAGCGCCATCTATTGATCAATTCACGTACTAGCTAAGCAGCACCGCAGCGCCATCTTGAGATCATTCTGAGATCATTCAAGAGCGAGCGCATTGAAGAGCGAGAACAAGACCTATCGGTCTCGTGCGCCATGCGCTCCCATACTACGCGTTCCCATACATCTGAATGAAGCGAGCAACGCAGCGCCAACACGCCATCTAGTGAGCACTTCACAAACTAGAGGAGGTGGCTCCGAGGGACAACTACAAGGGATGGAACGACCCACGGCATAAGGAGCTTCGCCCCTAAAAAAATGCAGTGATCGCGAGTGCACGCGACCGAGCCGAGGCGCGGAGCGAGCAGGCGGCGACAAGTGTTTGCTGCCAACAGCCCTCGGTATAGTCGTGCCAAGTCAATCAACCACTCTGACACGACGTTGTAGCCTGGTGACGCAAAGCGGTGGGCAGGCCGCCTTCTGTTGCAGAGCCTACAAGAACACTATGGGCTCTATTCCTCAGAGCTGAGACTGAACTATCTTTGCTCACAACAAATCTTTTTGAAAAATTCCTGCAGCTGTGACTTTCTGGGAGATTTTCAATACACACCCAACCGTTTTCGAAATCAAGCGTGAGGGGTGGTTCAGAGTCCCTTTAATAATCAAACGCATGTAACTCTGCTATTGTAAAACAGTTTCGAAAAACTGACACGTCTACACCGCCACGACAGCAACACATGCAGGAAATTTTGACCTCTGGGTGGTTTAGGGGCCCTTCAAAGGGACTCTCTGCCGTCCTTCATATTGCTTTTCTGTTGTTTGCCGCAATAGAGAGCGTACATTTCCAAGTGTCCCAGCGTGCACTACTTTCTCTAGAATGTGGATAGAAAATATTGAAACGGACATTTTCCCTCTACGAATTCGCTCCTTTTCCAAGCGTAAAGGCGTCGACAACAGTGGTTTCTGGGCGCAATGGCAATTGCAGTTACGTTAAAAACTACAAAACTCAAGCGCATGTGGTTTCTGCGGAATCCAGAAATGTTTGTTGAACATTAACGTTATCACGTCAACAATTTCAGCGCACATTTTCGGTGAAACAAGGCATTATCATACAACTACAGGAAGTTTTCTCGTGCGTAGCGGCACTTTGTGGTTATTTTGGTACAGCTATCGCAATCAAGGCAAACTCAATTATTGAAAACGAAGTAACATTTTAATAGAAAACGTAGGGCGCTGGAAATGTCGTCCTTGGCTTGAAATGAGTCGGAAAAATTACGGTTCCTGTGGGAGCCGCTAATTTTGTTTTAGATAAGGCGTTCTGAATGCGTTATACAACTGACAACCCGCAAATTAAAAGAATTTCAAAGTGAGAAAGTTTGATTTTGTTTTCTCATTTCAGCGCCAAAGACTGGAGTCGTACTTCTGTGCATCGCATGTTCTAGAGCATCAAAGCCGCATAAATTTTCATTGTAAGTTGATATCATGCGATAAATTCATTTTCGTGAACACGACGGTTTTGCAAATAGTTCCAAGGTAGTGTTGTCAAAGCCATGTATACCCGTATTGAAAAACTTGAAGCAGTTCAGAGTCGTTAGATTTCGAATCGTTTGGGTTCAGCTTATTTGAACTAATGGAATTATTCGCGTCATTCCAGTTTCACGTCAATGAAAAAACAAAAAAAAACATTAAAATTGCCTGACGTTTTGTTGTGCGGATAACGATCTCGCCTTAACCTTTTTTTCTCAAAATGTATCACTGCAACAGCGGTATGAGGTAAATCCTGTTTCACCCGCCTCAAAACATATCTGCAAGGAACGATTATCACTGTAAAGTGGGTGTGCCTACATGGTACATGAAACTGTTTATTCTTTCTCTCTCAGAATAAGCGTCCAATGGAACCACATTCCCGCCGCAATTGCCAACATAGCCAATGACCTCCAGTTCAAGATTGCCATTGAAGATGCCTTACAACCATTCTTCTTTCTTTGTTTTTTTCTGTTTATTGCATATTTCTCCATCTTTTACACTCGTTTCTGTAGTTCTTTCGGACCTTGAAATTATTTTCGATAAATAAATAAACAGCCCATCAATATTTTCATCTTTCGAATTCTTACAGAATTAATATATCCCTTTTCTTCACAGAGCTATATCGGCAAACGTGGATAACGTTTGGGTTTTCAAAGTGCACTAAGGTAAATGTCCTATTTCTTGTCCCCTCTTACACACACACCTTTCGAGGAGGGACATTTGTGCTCTCTAGCCACTTTTGCGATCGCTTCCTTTTTTCCAAAAGAACCAGGTACACGGAGGCGAGAAAGTGCCTGGAAGAGATTTTAGCACAATCGGGCAAAGTGTATAGCAGATGGCCTCTTCCCATCGCCTTTTCTGACGCTGCCTCACGGGCATATTAGTAAGTGAGGCGCGTGAAGTGCCGCAGTGATGACGCATGCACGCATTCGCATCGCAGCGTGTGAAAGATATCCTGAAACCAAGATAGCGCCGCATCGGTTACAAGCGCAGGACTACACACCAGTTTAGGCAGACGAATTCGAAGGGTGCGACGCCCCGCAAGTCGCGAAAAGAAGAACGTTTCGCTCTTTCACGCCGTAAAAATATGTGCTCAATGGTAAAGCACACATCGAGGGCACAAGCAACCGTCTTTGTGTACCTCCGTGGGTTGGCTCAGTTATGCTTGGAAATTGACAAACACGCTGATGGGTAACGCTAGCGGTGCTTTTCCCACATCTTACAAAGTTTAATTAAGAGCATAATTACTTTTTAGGGGGTAAAAGCATGCTCGTTACCGTAAATGTGACGCACGATTTTCGAAGTTTTACCACAATCAAAATATGTCTTCCTAGCCGTAGACAGTTCCCTTAAGGTCATTCGAAGCAAACAAGGCATGAAAGACACACTACTTCATAAGAAATTAGATTTCAGCGGAAATTATTCGCTTGTTTCCCGTCGGCAATGTTTCACACCAAGGTATTTTTTAAAGCGGTAGGCAGCAGACGACAAATACCTCGTAAAGTCGGTCCATGCACGAGCATAAATATTGAGCAGAGGAAAAAGAAGGACCGACACGGCCACGTGCTGGCGTGCTCTGCGCGCGAAGGTTCACGCGGCTTGCCAGATTCGCCATCGCTCTTTCGAACGCGAACCTTATTGCACCAGACGCACTTCATGCAACCTCATCAGGTACCCAACGCATTAGGCCTACTCCCAGCAGTGGTATTCCACACACCTTGCTGCCGCGCAACCGGCAGCGTCCTCCGCCGTTGTGCTTCGACAGTCTCCATGGCCGTGTCTTCCGTCAAGACGCCTTGGTTCACCCACCTTGTCACGGCTCTAGGTGAAGCGCAAGAGGACCTGCCGCACGCGCCTAACATCTTGGCAATCGAAGAGATGCTCCCAAGGACCGTGGACATTGTGGAGAAGGCGTGGACCAAGGTCCAGGGGCACGCTTCCGACAGCTACACTGGGCATCGTACTAGACTCTTCCCGGGAGCTGATCCCAGCTGCTAGCCTTCGTGAGCGTCAAGGAGACCCTGTGTGAGTGCAGCGCTAGACAAGCGTCTCCCGGAAGGCTAGGAGGCCCGCACCAGACAGCCGTTGCATCCAGGTACGACGCAGGACGTGACTTATACAGGTGGAGGCCAATTTGAGCTCTTTAGGTCCTCACGACTGTTACAAACTATGCGGCAAATGGGAATAATTCTCGTTATTGCAGCGATGGAGAAATTTTTTCCGGATTTCTGTCTTGCTGTCCTGCCGTCAATTAGTTTAGGTAGGGGGCGCGGGGGGGGGGGGAGTGGTTGAGGGGGACACGACACACGGAGCGCCTACTAGCAACTGATGTTATTAGGAACACCTTGCCATACTGGGCACGCTTCTGAAACGTACTGCAAAGATACCTTTGTTTCGCTATTCAATGCCGATATTTGCATGTTTGACATACACTTGTAATCAGAAAGATAAAACCAGTTTTGTTGCATCATTGACCTCATTTGGCCATGTGCTAGTAGTATGACAAGACTTCCTTTTTCTTTTCGTCGTATAATCTCTTGGTACTAGGCCATATGTGTGTTTTCCCTTACGTTTGTCGTTTCAGCGCATTGCAACCTTGTGTACTATTTCGCAAGTTGCCCTAGAAGCAGTCGTGTTGGTTGGAATAGCGTAATGAGTGCGTAGGAGAGGTGGAGGTGGAGTGAATAGTTTTTGGTGTAGCGATTACTGATGTTGTTGGATACAATGTATTTGTATTTAAAAACTCATCCTTCTTAATCCTAACTTGCCTACTCTTTCTATTTCTAATAACCTGTCGTAAGTGTCTTCAATTTCTCAAATGTTGCACATGCATTTTCGATGGACTAGCCGCACATGTATTTTTTTATCTGCGCCTGCACTGAACATGCTTCGGAGACTTGTGTGGTTATGAGCTTTCGAAATTTCCATGTCCATGCATTTGGCTAAAGCGAAGAAAACAAAAATTAGAATTCTTGATAGCAGGGTGACTGGAAACAACTTTGGAGTAGCAAGAGCCCACATAAATGCCACGAATGCGCTTATGACAGGTGCGCCAGTCCCAGGACCCAGCGGTTCTCGGAGGCTAGGTAGTGACTCGCTCATCACGGCGGTGCTCGAAAAGGACACCCGGTGGAATCCACGCAACGCTCAAGCAGCATGCATCAGCGAAGAAGCCCACCACCAGGAGGCGGCCAAACGAGCTACAGATATCCAGGGATATACAGGTACATCCCATTGCCTTCTCGGTACAGGTGTACGAACATTTTAATGTTTGGTTTTGGCAATAACTTGCGACGAACGCCCTAAAGACGCGGCTTCAGTCTCGATCGGTGTAGTCGTTTTTTCGGTAAAGGCGGTAATATAGAGGCCTTTGTGCTGCGGGTATTGGGGAAAGACAAATAACCCTATGTGTTCAATTTTCGGGGCCCTATACACTACTGAGTGCCTAATGAGATGGCAAGTAAATCCAAAGAAATAATTATATTAAATACGAATACTGAATACTCGTAAGCACGAGAGAATCTAGTGCAGCCATACACTACCATATTCACCTGGATTTCGTACTGACCTTTTGACGGCCGAGATTATCCTTTCAACATGACTTACCTGTACGGGGTGTGGTTGGGTTGGTAACAGTGCATTTCTCTTGCAATGCAACAGTTTTATTGGCGCTCAGTAATATTTCCTGAAAGAGGCAAAGCCTGTTTATCACAGGGGTAAACCTTCAAAGGGCCAGATAAGATGCATGACAGGCGCCTTACGTATGCTTATTTTTAGCAATACCACGAGAGTAAGTTCGAATAACTTCGCTTCTATCCCGGTTGGGGTAGTTGCTTTTGCTATGCAGAGAAATATGTTAGATGCGTGTGTGCATCTAACATATTACTGGAAATTGAATAACCGAAAGTAGTAAATTTCGAGCGCCCTCCACTAAGGTGTCAAATATAATAAGCAGGTAAGCCCTAAGCAGTTGCTATATCATGTACGGAGAATGAGTAGTAGTAACGACGCCAAACTCGACAGCTGACATAAGCTGCGAGATTCTCTTAAATTTTGTAGCCACCATTTGATCGTCGAGAGTATGCTCTAAAAACCCGTTACGCTACTCGGATATATAGCATGGTCGGATTCATATCGTTGCGTTTATATTCCTATGGAAATCTTTTAATGGAGCTCGGCGAGATTTCTTCAAAGTCTAGTGATACTTATCAGCCGTCGTTACACGCATTTATGCCTGGTGCACATGTAGAAAGGGCGAGATCTGAGGTGTAAACGGCACCTTATATACATATGGTTATGTGATGTAGTCCACCGCTAACAATGTTAATTTTTTTAACCATTCTTTTCGTCGTAAGAAGATGCATAGGCAACTTCCTGCGCCTGAGCGTTTCGCCAATGCCCCAAAAATTAACTTGGTGGGCGTGTAGCCGATTACATGAGACTATTCAGCTGCGAGACAACACAACTCCTTAACATATTTGTTTCACGCTGCACACATTTCATTTCGTTTTACGGTGTGAGCCCACTGTATCACAAGAGTCGTTCAGTTTCGTCATAGTAAGGCTCTACTTACATCATATTTACACCAATTCGAAACAATGGGTTTTTGTTTAGCTAACGTTCCGAATAAGATGTCTTTCCAAGCAAAAGCAATTCAGTGTTTACACGTACTTATAGCTCTTTGGGTGTGCATGCTGTGGTGGTGGTTCAAAGATTATTTGAGGACACGTGTTTATGAGTTGTGAATGTGGGAGCATTCACAACCGAGCCAGCAATCAGCGGCAGCCTCTTGTGCTAGTGCTAGTGTGTCCCCCATGCAAAAAAAAAAAGAATTGTGGGAGTGCCCTGTTGTGCTGTCTCCGCTTCCCACCTGCGTCCAGGAAGCAGCAACACCGTCCATGAAGGATGAAAGGCATCGCAGATGGCTCGCAATGCCAGGCAGTATCACGTGTGCCCTCTGTTCTAGTGCTTGATTATAGATGAAAACTTACATTGCCAGTTGAGCTGTACGAAACCAGTGAGCTCGGAATTTCACTCGCAGGGACTGATTTAACTGTGTAAATGCAAGACGCAGAATCGGAGTGCTTGCCTGGGTTAGAAAGTCATGCATATTTCTGACTTTTGAGTGCGTCTCTTCTCAGGGTGTCTTCGTCTAGAATGTATTTGCCTTCAATCCCTGTTTCCAAAGTGGAGGCAGTAAAGAAAGAAATATAAATCAGCACCATGTCATATACCAGAGTCACGTGTACGGGCGCTGACTGTTTTAATCTCCTCGGTAAAACGCATTGCTTCTGACTGTGGAGTCCTAGGTTCGAAACTCGTTACCGCTAGCAATTAGCCTTTCCTTTTGTTATACGTTTTCCTTATGCAATGATGTTCTGTATTTCGATCATCGAGGCAGAATCAGAACGGAAAGAAGGAGTTCCTCAGAAATGGAAGATGTGAACAGACAGCCTGTTTGGAGAAAGGGTGACGTGCCGTAGTAGCAGTGTCATCACCCAACATCTGTGCTGATAGCGCCGTAGCATGTGCTCCCATTCTCTTTGTCTCACGCGATGAGGCGCGCGTGTGATTTGGCTAAGGCATTTCGGTAGGGGAAGGGAAAGGGGGGGGAAGGGGGTAGAGGCGGTGGTCATTTTTCTGTAGGATGCATACCTCCCTCTTTCGGACCGTTTACGCGGAAATGAAATATTTGACACGAGCTATAGTTAAACCTTGAAAGTGATGGCTGTGCGACCATATATGCTTTGCAAAATGCCGAAATATCAAATGTACGTACAGCCGTCCATTTGATACATAGCCGCCTTAACTCGAACGCTCCACCGCGTGGCCTGGACTCGCTTGGACTGACACCAGCGCCGCTGAACGTAGGACGCGCTTTGTTTACTGGAGCTAACGAATTAAGGAGCGCGGGTAGATTTGACGGTAATTTTCGTGTTACTGTTCTTGACCGGCTGCTCGAATGCACTCACTCAACTGCTTCCCTTTTGCACACGTTTCGGTCGTTGCTGGTTTCTCACGCTCGCCCACGAAATTCGTTGCCATGTGCTTATCTCGTCAATGAACAACTGCGTGTGACAGCTCACGCGCCTTTCGAGTTTGACCTCGCAGCTGGCGATTTAAAGAGAAATGTTCGAAAAGCAGAGCAAATGCTCAATGCATTTGTGAAAGTAGTATAATATGTAAATCTGAAATGTGGTGATATAGTTCAACGTCTGGTTCACTATTTTCGCAAAGCGTGACTTGGATTGCTCTCGTGATTTAGTGTCCGCCTTCCTGTTCACGCCGCACTGGATATGTGGTGTCGGGGCGTACTATTTGCGCGGGCCCTTAGCAACCAAAGCGCATGGATGTGATGGAAACAAAGCGATTCTCATGCATAGTTATTAAGGGAAAGCGGTAAGTGCTATCTTGTCGGACAAGAAACTTACTCTTTAGGAAAACTTAATTTGGTTTCCTGGTATTTGATCTCCCAAAACAGCGCAGTATTTCTGATATTTCATGTCCCAAACAGCACAATGCCGCATTGGAGGGCTGCGGAGAATTTCCACCACCTATCAGATCTTAACGTGCTCCGAATAACATGTCCTCAGGCTAACAGCAAGTTTGAACAGCATGATAGCGCTAATGCTGCTGCAGGGGGCGACAGGCAACGAAATTTTCGATCCTTTGGGACAGTTCTGGACGTAAGCTGATATGAAACCACGCATATAAGAACCGCCCGTTGAACATGCCTCGAAGAGTGCCAATGAGAAGAGCGCCTTGCTATAGTCTTAATGCCTGAAAGAATGCCACAACAAGAACACTAAATCGCGAGGGCAATCGAAGTCACGCTGTGCGAAAATTATTGAATCAGAAGTTTAACTGCACCACCGCGTTTCAGATTCCCTCATTGTACTAATTTCAGAAGTTTCACAAATGCATTGAACATTTTCATCTGCTTTTCGAACAGCCCCGACACGGTGGTCTAATGACTATGGTACTCGGCTGCTGATCCGAAGATCGCGGGATCGAATCCCGGCTGCGGCGGCTGCATTTCGATGGAGGCGCAATGTTGAGTCCCGTGTGCTGTGCGATGTCACAGCCCTCCACTACAGCGTCTCTCATAATCAGAGCTGGTTTTGGGACGTTAAACCCCACAAAACAACAACGAGGTTTTCGCACACATCTCTTTAAATCGCCAGCTGTGAGGTCACACTCGAAAGGCGCGTGAGCTATCACACGCAGTTTTTCATTGACGAGATAAGCACATGGCAACGAATTTCATGAGCGAGCGTGAGAGAGCAGCGACGAACGAATCGTACGCAAAAAGGAAGCAGTTAAGTGAGCGCATTCGAGCCGCCGGTCAGGCAGAACAGTAACAAGATAAGTACCGTCAAATATACACGCGTTCCATCTTCCATTAGCTGCAGCAAACAAAGCGCGTCCGACGTTCAGCGGCGCTGGCGTCAGTCCAAGCGAGTCCAGGCCACGCGGAGGAGCGTTCGAGTTCAGCGTGCTGACGGCTGTACAACGGTGGCACTATCGCCGGTGAGTCTACGTACATAGGTAGAAATCTATTATAGTACCGACGTTCTTGTTTGCTTGTATAACGCTTTGCTTCACGATGGGAGCGAATACAGAAATATTATTATATTCCTTTGCGGCTATCAAACCCGTTTTTGCCATTTACTCGCTGTGCGCAGATCTTCAGTGCTTTTAAAAGTGTGCACCAATGAAGAATAAGCGAATATGCAAATATGCAAAATATAATAGGCTGAAATCAACTAATATATTCTTTTATGATGTCATTCAGTTATAAACAATGACAATGTAACAAAATGTAAATAAATATTACTTGTCATATATCGAGAAAAAAGTAATATTCCGACAGCATTCAAAAACGACAAGACCCAGCGAAGGTGGTCTAGTGCAACGGAACTCGGCTACTGATCCGAAGGTCGCGGGATCGAATCCCTGCCATGGCGGCTACATTTGGATGAAGGCGTAATTTTGAGGCCCCCGTGCTGGTCACAACATGTGGTCAACATTCCTTCAACTACGGAGTCACCCCATAATCATATTGTGGTTTTACGGGACGTTACACCAGAAATCAATAAAAGACGACCCCCCCCCCCCTCCTCTGAAAACATTCCGGGGCACTGTTGTCCTACCGCAGCGAATAGGAACTTGCGGTGCAGTTTGTTTTGCTCGGTCATACATCGGTGCAGCCTTTTTCCCTCTGTGAGCAATTGAGGCGTTTGTATAAAAAAGCATTCTTAAAGGTTATTTTAGGTAGTAATGCAAGGAAAATGTTAGTAACTGCCGTAGTTACTACCTTTCTCGGATAGTTACAGTTTACTAACCTCAAAAAAGTGGGTGTCCTAATACCATATATAGCTATATAATCACCAAATTCTGCCCCGCCACTGTGGTCTAGTGGCTATGGTACTCGGCTGCTGATCCGAGGGCCGCGGGATCGAATCCCGGCCGTGGAGGCTGCATTTCGATGGAGGCGAAATGTTGAGGCCCGTGTGCTGTGCCATGTCAGTGCTCGTTGAAGAACCCCAGGTGGTCAAAATTTCCGGAGCCCTCCACTACAGGCGCCTCTCATAATCAGAGCTCGTTTTGGGACGTTAAACCCCACATAACAACAATCACCGAGTTAGCAACTGAAATGTGCACTTATAACGCTTCATAGTGGCGCTAGCGTCCCTGTTTGCTTATAAACAGCCGTAATATTGGAACGATTGGGTGAAACGACTGATGTGTAGCAAGGCTACAAGTCGGTTCAGCCTAAAACAACACGTATTCTATGAATGTATTCTTTTTCAAATTGCGCAGAACATAAGTTTTCCCACTGGCACTATGTGACAGGTCAAAACACCTGGATAATATAGAGGGGGTGAGGGTGCACGGTTAAAGCGAGCGATCTCTGTAAGGGCTGTGTACTTGTTCGACGTGCTTGTGAGTACGTCTGCATGTGTACCTTTGCGAGCGCGTAGCCTACATTCCTTCGGAGTAATGTTACTCTTCACATTTGACAACATACATTCGTGAAATCAAATGCTGCTTGGCTCCTGGCGTAAGTCGTGGAGCACAACCTCATTTTTTTCGGTTCGTGGGAACTGGTTCCGCAGTTCTTTTTGTGGTGTTGTACCGAGACCGACCTTTAGACCATCGAGGGAACTGCAGGGTACCAAAATTGTAAAGGAAACTGGAAAGAGGGAAGGATGGGCTACTAATCGCAGTTAGGAAGCGAGTAGCACCTGCTACTAACTACCATTACTAACAGAGTAGGGCCTCTTAACTGTTTATAAGAGGGCCGTATCTGTTACCAACATTGTGGCTTAGTAGCGGTTAGTACATCTGTTGTTACTACCTGCGGAGAGAGTTGTAACAGATATGACAAGCAGTTAGTAGCTCATAATAAAACTGACTTTTTTCTACGAGTGCTGGGATACTCACGTCGTCTGATGAGTTCGCTTGACCGCGTGGCGCTCGCGTTTTCCCTGAATTACTCTTAGGTGGCTTTCCACCAGGCAAAAAGCCGTGACGCCGTCGTCAGCGCGCCGTAACTTAGGCGATAGCGCCCGTGTTCTATGTTCTGCCGGTGTTCTCAAGGTAGTACTACTTGGAGGCGAGGATTCGTGGGACCACGATCGAGGAACGCTACTCGATCTGCTATGGTTCAGTGACTAGCTTTGGATAGTAGCGTCCTTTTCGATAACTGATCCTTGATCTGTTGCGCCCGGTCGACTATCGGTCGCTCGATGGCGACGGGCTTCGCTGGGACGATCCCGCGGACGACCTCCCGTCCACCGATGAGCCTGCGTTCGGGAGACGTAACTCTCCAGCAACATAGGCTGGGTTTCCTGTCCAAAGTGCTTAATATGTAATTGGTGCAAAAAATGCCTTTTTGTTGATTTTCTCGACGCAATTTGTACCTTAGCAGCACTGACGTTGGCGTAAATATTTGTACGGTGTGTTTCACAGTATATTCCAAGGAACGCCTGTGGCTAGCAGCTATTAATTCGTCCTTTTGTGCAGGTGCAGTGCGATATCCTCCGGTGGTCATCCTTCTGAGGAATGCAGTGGAAGACCTTCCTCCCGAAACAGAGCTGCATTCGCTTGACGCCTTCACGGTGATGGCCTCAATAATGCCCGATGCACTCAATAATGCCCGAGGAAGCACTGACGACCACTGTGCACAGCATCGAGCGATCAAGCCTGCCAGATTAACGACTGCCTCCCGATCTGCAACGAACTGCTTTTCGACATCCGCCTGCCGCTTCGTGAACAACGTGGAACGTCGTTGTCTTTGGTACCGTGTGCAGCATCGAGCGATCAAGCCTGCCAGATTAACGACTGCCTCCCGATCTGGAACGAGCCGCTTTTCATTATCCGCTTGCAGCTTCGTGAACAACGTGGGACGTCGTTGTCTTTTGTACCATATGCAGCATCGAGCGATCAAGTCTGCCAGATTTAAGACTGGCTCTCGATCTGCAACGAGCTGCTTTTTGACATCTGCCAGCAGCTTCGTCAACAACGCGGAACGTCGTTGTCCTTCGTACCGTGTGCAGCATCGAGCGATCAAGTCTGCCAGATTAACGACTGCCTCCCCATCTGCAACGAGCTGCTTTTCGACATCCGCCAGCAGCTTCGTCAACAACGTGGAACGTCGTTGTCCTTGGTACCGTTTGCAGCATCGAGCGATCAAGTCTGCCAGATTAACAACTGCCTCCCGATCTGCAACGAGCTGCTTTTCGACATCCGCCAGCAGCTTCGTCAACAACGTGGAACGTCGTTGTCCTTGGTACCGTTTGCAGCATCGAGCGATCAAGTCTGCCAGATTAAAACTGCCTCCCGATCTGCAACGAGCTGCTTTTCGACATCCGCCAGCAGCTTCGTCAACAACGTGGAACGTCGTTGTCTTTGGTACCGTGCGCAGAATCGAGCGATCAAGTCTGCCAGATTAACGACTGCCCCCCCATCTGCAACGAGCTGCTTTTCGACATCCGCCAGCAGCTTCGTCAACAACGTGGAACGTCGTTGTCCTTGGTACCGTGTGCAGCATCGAGCGAACAAATCTGCCAGATTAACGACTGCCCCCCCCCATCTGCAACGAGCTGCATTTCGACATCCGCCAGCAGCTTCGTCAACAACGTGGAACGTCGTTGTCTTTGGTACCGTGTGCAGCATCGAGCGATCAAGTCTGCCAGTATGCGACTGCCTCCCGATCTGCTACGAGCTGCTTTTCGACATCCGCCAGCAGCTTCGTCAACAACGTGGAACGTCGTTGTCCCTTGGTACCGTGTTCAGCATCGAACGATCAAATCTGCCAGATTAACGACTGCCTCCCGATCTGCAACGAGCTGCTTTTCGGCATCCTCTTGCAATGTCGCAAACAACGTGTGGCGTCTTTGTCCTTGGTATGTCTTAGCACATCCGACACCATTCCGATTTCTGCTCAAAGCATGAAGTCGGTCTGGGCGAATACATTCCTTCGATGGCTGCTCATAACCAACGCCTACGTAACCAACATGTACCTTGCGGTTATCGGAGCAGAGTTCTACAGCAGAATAATTCCCAGTGAAATGGCAAGTGGGCTCCAATGTGGAGCTCACTGTGATCTTCTGCGAAGATTGCGCCGTACAGACGCATCACGACACTCCTTCGCAGTCTCCCCTGTCTGGAAGAACTCGCATGCTGATGTCGGACAGCGCTGATGCTGTTGCGAGTGCCGTATCAGGACCCTTGAGGACCACGACCTGCCTTACTTCCGTGTATTTCAGCGCGTGTTTCGACTACTCTCAGTCGCCGAACACATTTATGAACGCACTGTCCGCCCCCTCGGGAATAGAATACCTAGTGCTGTCTTCCCACTGGGCGACGGCCGAGCCGCCAGGGGTTCGTGGGCAATACGTGCAGAGTAATCGACTACACTTAAGGCTGAGCGTTGCCTGCCATGACGTGGATCTGTTTATCGTGGAGTGACTTGTGCTCAACTGCAGCCTCCCTACGCTTCATATTCTTGATATTTGTTGCGACGAAACGAACGCGCGTTTCCTTACGAGGATAATCGAAGGACGTGCATTTGCTAAGGCCGCCGCATTTCAATGGCGACGGAAGGCAGAAGGCACCATGAACATTTATGCGCAGTCTGAGGAACCCCAGCTGTTCAAAATTACCTGGGAGCCTCTAATACGGGGTGTCCCTGATAATCGTAGCAGCTCTTGGCACGTAGAATCCATTTATTTCTAATGAATAAAAAGAATCATTAATTATTTCGGAGGCGTGCTTGAACAAAGTTTTTTAAAAAGTGACTATAGAGGACACATATTTCTAGCATGCAGGAAATATTTTAATTTTTCTTAGTCAATGGAAGAAGTTATGGACACTTTTGTCTTCATGTGGTATTGCTAACCACGTAATACAGTAATTAAGGTATGGATATTAAGCAGCATCGGCCTTTTTCATTTTGCCTGGGTAAGTGTTGACAGACGCACATCACGCAACTTGCTCCCCCCAAGCCATAAAGCGTTCCAGCGGGATGGTTGTTCCTATCTGTATGTTCTACTTGAGCAAAAGCGCCTTCGAAACCAAGTCTGCTGTTTTACTAACTGCGAATATTGCAAACACAGTTTTCTAGAAGCCATTTCCCCTCGGCTTGATGGGTTACAGTGCCGCAGCGTCACCGGCATTCAGTCTCGTCGCCTTAGGCGACAGGTTACAGGACCACCGACGCGGGAGGCTGCTCTACTGTTCGACGAAGCTGAATACCATCGAGGCTAGAAGGAGCGGCAGAAGGAACGATGCCTCCAAGTCCATGCTATATATGTGTACATGCCCCCTAAGCCAAACTGAAGTCCAACATTAATACCGAAGGTTAACCGCTTAAGGGATTCAGTTTGCCCGAATTCAGCTCATACGCTCAAATGAGGCGCTTTGTCAATGCATTGCACTGGTTTGGATCCGCTGGTGTAAGCACCACCTTGAGGGAATGGACGGTAGTATCTGGTGAAACTTCGATATGTTTGCGAATATTATGTTGCAATGCGTCGGGCTTTCCTTAGTACTGCGGAGGATTAGAATTTTCGTGCTTTCCCAGACATCACACTGGTCAATATATTGTCGCAGTGATTTTTAAACTCCCTTCATTGAGTAGTTTAAAAATGCATATATAACCGGAAAGGTGTTTAAAGTGCATATATAACCAGAAAGGTGTTTCAGAAAACACTTTCAATCCTCCTTAACAATGGGTTGTTTGAAGAAACCAAGAGCACTTAAAAAAGAATTTTAAGATGTGGGGCATTTCACGAAGTCTCATGGAGGTGGTTAATAGCCATCAGATAAATTAATATTTGCCGATTATTTTTCTTATTAACGGTATTTTGAGTGTACAGATCATTGAGAATTTGTCAGAGCAGAGGATCTCGTGCCAGGTTTTTTTAATGATATTGTCATTTTCTAAAGGCCTGAGCACGAGAAAACCTGGTTTTGTTTTGTGTTTGCTTTTGTTTTTCCCACCAAACGGAAACTAATCGCATGAAGAGCTCTTGAAGTGAATGGATGGATGGATGCTATGAGCGTCCCCTTTGTAACAGGGCGGTGACATGTGCGCCACGAGGCTCGTAAAAAATTTTAAGAACTTTTTTTTTCCCTACCTCTTTAAGTTGGCCTCATACCTTTTATATCTACTTCAATTAAATTGGTCATACTCTAGCAAAACGTAAATTCATAGCCTATTTCCCTGCCCCTTATGGCAGAAAGTTCTTGTTTTTCCCTATAATTATTTTAGTGCGTTCTCTAGTTTTCTGCCACCAGTATGCTAACTGTCTCTTATTTCAATCGCGCTTATGTTCAGCTTTCCATTCTTCGCCCTAAAACCCAAGACTTCATGTAGGGTAGTGCCGAAACGTACACCTGGGTGGATATTTCCGCATTATCAGAACCTGCTCCGTCGCTTCCCTCTCTTCCTCACAGCATGTGTATTTTTGTTCTTCTTTACTGAATTTAGCCTTATAACTACGCGTTATAAAGCAGCCCGATCTCGATTCAAACAGTAAAACGTTTCCTCTTGAATTATCCTAAAATGACTCCCTCTTTATTTCATTTTAGCCCTTTCGGTAGTTATTCAGTGTCGCTTTTTTCCATCGCTGCCATCCAGTAAATCTTCTCCTCCTCTCTGACTTTTCGCTTTACGCTCTCTGTTGCCAGTTCTCTTAGAGCCGTATATTTACTGATGAGCCTCCTAGTTCTTTTTCTCCACTGTGTTGACACGCAGTGGAGAAAAAAAAAGAGTGACCTTAATTTAAGGTCTGGCGGTCCCATGCAGCCCATGTCAGCCACAAGGGTGGGTGACCTCCCAAGCGTACAGTACCTTCCAACTGCCGAGAAACAGGCGGAAGCAGCGCTTGTTCCTATTTTACTGGTAGGTGCCCGGCGGCAGTGGCGCATACCAAAAACGCAGCCCATTTTCTCGGCCTCCCAGCGCTAATGAATTCCAGTGCACGAAGCGGAGCTGTGACTTCTGCGACCGCGGACGTCGTGACATCAGACGTCTGCAGTTAAAGCGTTATCTCCCGCATTGGCACAACCACGCCTTTGTAGGTTAAATTTTAGTGATTGTAGGTAGTTTTAGAAAAGAAGATGGAGGCCAAGGATGGCCTCTAAATTTTGCACTTCAATTCGAAGACCTGAATGTGACTGACATGACATATTTTGAGGTACATATTTCATATTTTGCCTTACGTGGAGTCTATGGTCTATTTTTATCCATTATGTATTAATATTTAAAGATTAGAATTATGTGTATGCTTAGACACCATCAAAATGTTCAATTTCCTTGAAGAGGAGCATATGCAGTGCAGTATCGTATTATCTACAGGCCCTGCTCTGTAAAAATATGGTGACATTATACAACCATCTACTGTCAAGTTTACATAGCCAGCAAAATCAGTGCAACCGTGTCACATTTTTGTCGCAGTTAAAATACAAAAATCGGCGTTTCTGTGTATGCGCTCATTTGACACTCTTTTACCACACAGAACTCAATTTCATGCTACAACTGACAGTTGCCACGTCTCCGAATGTTGAACAGAGTATTCAGCATAAGGGACGTACTATGAACTTTATTTCGCGGGCCGGGGATTCGCACCCTCTTTCATGCTCGTTGCAGTGAGCTGGTCTGATCAAGATTAGGACGCAGTTATATAAAGCCCACAAATGTAATTCTCGTCACTCGCTGCCGCTAACTTCTGTCACGCCAAAATGTGTGTGTGCGTGTGTGGGTTTTTTGTTTCCACCATGCGAGCTGCCCTGCTGGGCCGGTGTTCAGTGGCTACGGCGGGACGAGATTCGTGCGCGCGGTTGTCGCCACCGTTGTGCGTGTGTCCATGACCTCACATTAGCCCGTACCGGCCATCGGCGGCGGCGCGCGCTCGCCACTCAAATTCAAGCTCTACCGGACACTGCAGCACGCACAAAAAGTATATATGCATCCCTGTGAAACGTGTTCTAATAAAATATTTTAAAAGTTTTAAAATGGACTGCGTCATTTTTGCGATAATTTATAGCGTATTATGGGCACCAAAAAACATAACTTCGCAGACGGCGGGCGGTGATTGGCCACGGAAGGACGGAGGCCCAGGGCAGCCGGGGTCGCATGGTATCGCCCGCCAGTGTTTCGCCCGGCAGCTTTCCGCGACGCGAACTCGTCATTTCTATCATGGTCTTTCTGTGCTGGCGCATGTTACCACTTGTCGAGTCTTAAAAAGAGAGTTCTAAGTTTCAACATTTCGACGGATCACAGACGCGGAAAGAGCTCTTCGGAAACATGAAGATGGCGATTTGGTGAACTTCGATACGGCGCCGCTAAGGACAGGCTGATATTACGGTAAGTATATTGCGCTTCATTAGTTCTGTTGTTTTCCCAATGTGATCGATGCATTCTTAGCGGAAATATGTATGCGTTCATGCCCATGCAGATCCCGTGCATGAATGTCATACGAAAAAGAGCACTCCGAAATAACAAACTATTAACTGGACGCGTTTTGCGTCCAGTTAACGTCTCGCGTTTCTGCGTACACACAGAAATGCGAGTTAAATCTCGCGTTTCTGTGTATTTTTTTGCGCGGTGGTTTCCTTTTACATTTCCTTACTTTCTCTTTTCCGCGCGCGCGCGGTGGTTGACGGTGATCTTCTCAGAAACGTTCTAATACCATCTATTACTTAACAAACTTTATTCAAAAGGCGATTCCGTGGTCGCCTCAATGAAGGAGCAACGTAAGCAGGCGCATGCGTTTAAGTAGAGCGTGGCGGCACGTATGTACTGTATGTAAAGATATTATGCGCGCTCTTGCTGCACCAGTCTGGCCTTTAAAGCTGCTCGTTTTTTCGCTCTCGCTCGAACACTATGCATAAATGAGCTCTCGTTCTCTTCCTTTGAACTTTAAGCCATAAACGTGGCTCAGTTCGCCCATTTTTTTCAAATCTTATTCGATGTCTGGTATTTTACGTACTTTGGAGTGCTTTCAAAGTCACCCAATTGTTATTTCTGTAAATATGCGCTTGCATCCTGGCAGCCATTACATGCAGGTGAATAGGAAGAGCATAGCGTGATTTAGTTAACGCACCTGAGCAAAATGATTACAGGCAGGCAAAATTTGTCAGTTTGTTGAAAGGACAAAATGGCAAAAGGGAAGAGCCAGTTGCTTTTGGACCAGGGGCTGTCGAGCAGTATTTACCATTTTAATTTGCCTTTCATTGTGATAGCAGATATGACTAGTGTACGAGGAAAATTTTGTTCTTGTTGTGCATAACGCATTGCTGTGGAATGCAATAACTCTGCGTAATGCCAGCTGATGTCATATCAATCCCTCATATATAAATGAAGGAGGAAACTTTTAGTTTCTGCAACTTTCAGCTTGACTTGTTAAATAGAAACTAAAGATAAAAACTGTGCTTTCCCATGAGGCTGCAAGCTTTGCATAGCCTGTGTTATCTGGGAAATGTATGCACATATCAGACATAAAAATATGACGACAAGGGGCACTTTCAGGTGACACGCTGCCATTGTAGCAAGCAATGGAGGTGTTATCCAAAGGTCGTAGGGTGGACCTCCACCAGCAACAGGTGTTCCTTTGTTCACTTTAGTTTCTTTCCATTTGATGTGATAGGCTTCTATTAGGTTGTGTCTAACAAAGTAACAAGCCCTCGTTCCATTTACCTTGTTTCATTATACCATAGCAAGGGTCCCTCTATGGCAGACTGTGTGTTTAGGCAACATGCACAGGTTTATTCGTCAGCAGCCATGGCACCAAGTGAGGAACACGCATTGCAAAAAGTGTTTCATGACTGTGAATGGCGCAGGCTAACTAGGATAATTCAAACCGGAATACCCAGTAAAGTGGACGGGGGAACTGCCTGCTGCAATGGCTCACTTGGTAGAGCATTGGACGTGTTATTTAAAGGTCGTAAGCTCGGTCTCTACCGATGGAAGACATTTTTCTGTCCTCTTTTAAGACCTTTCGTTTTGTTATAATTACTACACCACAGTTTGAAGTAATTTTTCTTATACCTTCCATGGTTTCACTGCCTGTTGGCTTCATTAGGTTGTGTAGATCAATACACAACCTAGCGTGTGCGTGTGTACGTACACATACATACATACACCTGACACTGCAACACACGTGCGTGCACACACGCACACACACATTTGATCATCATACACAGTGTTTGGAAGCAAAGATGATGCTCATGCATTGAGAACTACACCTGAAGAATTTATATCCGGTGGTGTGTATAGCAGTTCATGGCTCACTCACCAAGCAATTTTTTTTTCTTTTTATTATATAGGTGTGAGAGGTGAGCGTGGGAGTGCCTACAGCGATTTTCCAAAATGGTAGTTCTTATATTCACTTTCACGTCTGCACAAGCATTAGTTTATTCCGTTAAAAGTGTGCCCGTGTGTGAGAGCACACATTCCTGGAAGCAGTGCCTTTTGCATCATTCGGCGTGTCTGTCTACACCCTAGCTACCGTATTTCAAGGGGTTGCGACCCTTGATGTTAAGCAAGCCACTACTCTCGATCAGGTCATCAAAGGCTTCTCATGCCTCGTGCCACCACCCCACTGACAGATGGTGGTGACACATGGGCCAACTCAAGTAGTGCAGAAGTCACTATTTCCAGGAACATACAAAAGCAGTGATCAAGAAAGACAGCTGCACACATTCGGTAGCACACATTGCTGCTTGTGCTTGCAAAGTTAATTTCATGAGAACTAGCACTTTGGGCAATAGTGGTAAGGTTTCTGCACTGGCCTGCATGCTTGTTTTATTTAAAAACAAAGAAACATTTGTGTGAGTGAGTCATAGTTGTACTGCACACATCAGGATATGATACGAATTCTTGAGCGTTTGTCATGATGTATGTGCCCCCATTTTGTGACTGTGTCTACATATTTCTTCAGTGAGAGACTGACGAAATTTACATGTAGGTGAGATCGTTCTCATTATATGAGGCAGCTGAAAGTCCCCTTTCTCCTCAGTTTCATTGCTGTCTGTGTGCTGTTTTATGTTGAAATCTCTCGGTTAAGGTGTAAACACAATCAGCTACCCAGGCAGCCTGTTTGTGTAATCTATTGACTTGTTTAACAGCTGACAGGGTTAGCAGATAAACACTTTGCTGGTTTTGGTCATTTGAGTTGCAGATAAAATTACAATATTAACTGAATATTAACTGCTTAACATTAACTGCTTTCAGTCAGTAGCCACCACTAATACACCAAGAGAATCTAAGTGTCCCATGTGTGAAAGTGTAACCTTGCAGCAGAACTGATAGTTGGCAGAGTTGATAGTTGCTTACGGTGAGAATAAAATAGACAGTGACATAATAAATGCAGACGGAGTGCTTGCCTAACAATAGGTTTTATTCACTGAGAATTTGCATTTATGAATATTACTCAAAATGTTTACAATCTGTTTATGTAAAAACTGATGACTATTTTTGCACATGCTCAGTGCAGATATTTGGTGCTTTATATTTGTATATTTTTCTAAAAAAAAGCAGTTAAAGGAAATCACACGATGGAAGCTGAATATTGAGGCCCGTGTACTGTGTGATATCAGTGCACGTTAAGGAACGCCGGGGGGTCGAAATTTCCCGAGCCCTCCACTTCGGCCGCCCCTAACCTCAGAAATCAATCAAATCAAACGGACCAACAACTGGCCAGAACATATGAACAAACCTATTTGCATTTGGAAAGATCCTGAATTATGGTGATGGGATCGAGCACCCTTTCGCCATTTGAAATTGTTGTACGTCACCTGCTGCAGTTCATATGACCATGACTCGGGCTTAAAATGGAAGTGGGTACATAAAAACAATGCATACATGCCATATTATTTGCTTTCAATGCAGTAAAAGTAGCCTGCACTGGAAGCGGTGCTGCCTTCGCAGCAACCAAAAACCTGCTTTTAACCATAGAGAATGCACGCGGCTTCTCCCAGGTGTTGTGCGCATGCGCTCAGCCACGGTGAACCTGGTGCAAACCCACTCGACGACTGTCTGCCACTGTTTGCAACATGTATTGCGTATCAGACTCTATAGGCAAATATTTTGGTGAGAAATGTCTCACGGCATGTTCCTCATCGTCATTGCATGAGAAGTCACTGAGTGTTAAGCTTTCCATTGAAATGAACAGGTTCCTTAGAAATTGGTAATCATCTCTTTAAGAGTAAGCAAGCATTTGTCTAGCTTACTCCATTGTGTTTGCTGCAAATTTCACAGTGAGTGTATCCTTGCAGTTTCTTGTCTTTTAGTGCAAAGTGCTTTTATAACTGACAAGCTTCATGCATTGTTTTTTTTCATATTTTTTCTCCGTTAAGCTTCGCAGGCTTAAGCAGCAGATGGAAATCGACTTGCATGATGCCCAAAACCACTCCTGTGTGCCGTTGCAAAGAAAGTGGTCATTACCCAAAAGAAATGCCATCCAGGGCTTCCCTTGCAACTTTAGAAAAAAATGGTTCGAGGATGCCACTAAGGACAACAAAGATGGTAAAGAAGCTTTTGTTTTTTTTTTCAAATGCATTACTATTCTTTGTACCAGTTATGTGTGCAGGTCATGTGAAGAAAGTACGTTTAAAGGGGTCCCCTCGTGCTTGGTGAACAAAGAATTTCTACAGATAGATAATGCAATAAACAGCTCTTCAAAGTTTTTATTCCTGCGTTGGATGCAGAGTTCACGAGTGGACCACAGTCGCCGCTTTCTTGTGAGCCCTCTCTTTGAACAGAGGCTAGCCCTTATTCTCTTGAAATCTCTATTTTGTCATGAAGCAGATTGCTGCTATTAGCTGATAGCTGGTATAAATCAAGAGCAGAATCTGGGTCAGCTGTGCTTCTTTATATTGTTACTGTGACTAGTAGTTATATGTAAATATACTGGCTAAGGTAAGGAACATCATTGCAAGTTTTGATACAAATGACAATTTCGTGAGAACAGAACTCGGCATGACCACGCATGTATATTCGAGTGAAACTGTATGGCTGTGCTGTTCTTTTAGCGTTGAGGTCCTTGTGCCTCATTCGTCTAGATTAGCTCTGAATGCCATGAGCGCCCTTACACCTTGGGAGTTGGTGTTTTTGTGCACAGAGTGCAGTACACCAGCACTGGTCTTTATACTGTGCAGTTGCTGTTGCCGCCACACGGTGCTGCCACAAACTACACCGTGGGTATGTGGCGTTATGATACTGAAAGTGTGCAAAAGAAGGATTAATAAAAAAAAGAAAGCATATTGGTGCAACTTCTCTTTCTGTTGTCGGATGCTTGTTGGGATAAAGAGGCATGCTCTGAGCCTGCAACCAACCTAAATGGAATATAAAAAACTTAAGCCCTTTAATGTCAGTGAAACCTGAGCAAACAGCGGAGCTGAGACAAGGGTGTGGAGTTCACTATCGTGTAGTACTATCATTATCACTATCATGTACCAATGGGCAGAGGGCAAGCTCAGGTTTGCTTTTTCCTTAAGTGCAACCCAAAACGTTTCCTTCCTTTCTCTCTCACTTTTTTCCTTCTCTATCATCTATCACTGTCATGTACCAATGGGTGGAGGTTACATTATGTAAGGAAAAGGCGTGCAAAACACGGACACAAGGGGTGGAAGTGGACGGCCTTTGTGTCCGTGCTTTGCCTGCCTTTTCCTTGCATAATGACTCCTTACCAACTCTCTGAGCCTTCTGTCCTTTTAGGCGGAGGGTACAAAGTCGATGCAAAGAGTGGGTCCGCCTTTTCCTTCTGCACAAGAGTATTCCTTATCGATTATTTCTTTTTTCTTTCATTTGTTTCTCACTTTGGGAGCATATTTCCATATATATTTTTCTTTACGTAATCACGCCCACTTATGCTGGTATATACGCTACGGCACTCAGCCACTGATCCGAAGGTCACGGGATCAAATCTCAGCCGCAGCGGTTGCATTTTGATGGAGGCGAAATATTGAGGCCTGTGTACTTTGCGATGTCAGTGCATGTTAAAGGGCTCGTGAAAAAAATATGGAGATGCCCGGTTGTAATTTCTACTGCTTGAATATGGATTCGACAAACTGATTCCGAAATATTCGGCGAAATATTCAGTTCACGTTTAATAACGCTCTTTTGAAAGCCCAACGTTCTTGCGCTCCCAAAACGACTATGCACCATGGTGGAAAAAACAGCGCGAACACAAAGACGATGAAAACATACACCACACCAGGGAGCGTGGGGTGGTGTATGTTCCTTTTTTCATCGTGCTTGTGTTCGCGCTGTTTTTTTCATGATGCTTGACCAACTAGCCTGCAAATCCATCCTATTAAACGACTATGCGACCCAACCTTCCGACATGGTATAGTAGTCAGTGGCGTTTCGGTGAGATATTTTTAAGTGTAAAGGTATAGTGAACTCACGTTTGCTCTAAATGAATCAATTTACTTGAAAGCTAGAAAGAAAGAAAATACTTAGAAACTGTGTGGTGACGCCATTCGGAAGCAGGGCTGTAGCACGGTTTGGTTTCCCGTGGCCTCTGAAGGTACGCCCGATCTCGGAGGCCTGGTGGCGATTAACATGACGTCAAGTGCCGAGTTGAGGGGAATGCGCCCAGTGAAAGCGAGACCACGTTTTTTTATCGCTCTAATCAACCCACAGGATGCGCTGGAACAGTGCATATTGTTGATTGGAGGGTCAGTATCTTGAATACGCACTTAGTACAAAGTCTTTAGAAAACATTTCACGAACCTTTTAAAAAAACCCAGGTGGTCGAAATTTCCGGAATACTTCACTATGGCATCTCATAATCATATAGAGGGTTTGGGACATAGTACCCTGGAAATTCTCTTACACAATTTCCCAAGCAAATGCACATCTTAGTTTCTTAAATTGAACGGCGCATTTTTCAATACAGCAAATGGGTTTGCCCCAGTCAGTCTTATAAGTTCTAAAAGTCTCCACATGTGAATCCCAAATAAATATTGGAATTTTAAAGCGATCTGTATTATCTGCCATGCCATCTAATTTAAACTTCTTTTACTGGCTGACACGATGCTGCTTGTGCTGTGCTGTGTCGCCTACTCACACACTTCTTTTTTCTGCCAGATTTTATGTGGGCTGATGGATCTGATGTAGTTTCCTGTACTGTCTCTTCAAGGAGCGTGAGGAGTCCTTTGTGAATTCTGTAAGTGTATCTGCACTCTGAAAGTCGGGGATTGAAATATGAAAGCCAATTGTAACACTGTTGGGACCTTTTGGCTAAGTTCTTGTGGTAAGGTTCAGCAACATTATGCAAATAATGTCATCAGCTCTTTTCTAGCCTTGCTTCAGAATGCAAATGTAAGTCTCATGAACTTACACTTGCATCATCTATGAACCTTAAGGGACGCTAAAGTGAAGACGTGAAGTGGTTTAGAATAATAACTTATATTTCTAAAGCTCAATTGTCACTAATTTTGTCATTTTGTGCTCATTGTTAAACAAGAAAATGAATATCAATGTTCTTGTTTTGAAATTTCCTCTGGAACTTCGGCCTCATGACGTCAGAAGGCCCATTACTACTTTTCATATGCTGGCCAAATTCGCTTCACCAAGTGTTCTGCAACTGCCTGTGTTAAGTACTTGACTTGCTTAAAACACAATGCATGTCTTTCTGACCAACAAAAAGTTATGTAGGCCTCAGCAGGCGTTGTAAAAGATATGAGATAATACACATTGGTGCTGGAACACGGAGCGGCATGGGCATCTGTGTTTTATTTCTGTGTATGTGTTTTCCAGCTTATGGTGTTCTCTCAAGATTAATGTTTTCTGTATTGTGAAAAGCTAACCTACCCATACAGGAAAAAATGTTTTTCAATTTAGTGTCCCTTTAAGGGGCCATGCAATGCTTTTTGAACGTAGTCACAAAACGGTTCCAACCAGTTGGGCAGGCTCCTGTGAACAAGTAAGCCAAACATTGCACTGCTAACATCAGGGAAGTTGCAGTTTCATTCCAAACAGAGCTGGAAATCACACGCTCTTCATTTAATAAAGGACGTCACAAGGAGCCCCGACCTACGTGGTTTAACTTCTTTCAGCCTTCTTAAAGCGAGATACACACATCTTATTTGTTGTTGAACTCAAAACGGATGAGTAAAGCATTACTGAGGATGTTTTCAAGTTAATGAAATCACCAATGTTAGTTCTGTCCAAAGAGACGTTTGGACTCCTTGTGATCTCATATTAAAGAGCATGTGGTTTTCAGCTGTTCTTAAAACCCATTTGCTAATTCCCTGGTTTTTGCAGCGCAATCATACTTTGCTAATATGTTTACAGCACGCAACACCACTGATCCTCATGGTTATCTATGTTGGAGAAGTGTCGCAGGGCACCTTAAGGAAGAACTTTTGCTTAATGTCATATGTCTAAAATACATAGAAGCTGGGAAACAGCTTCTCATGATAGTCGGTGCAACCACTGCACTGTTAAGGATTAGGTTTGTTGCATTCAAGAGAAACCAGTACCCTCTGATGTATCCAGCGTATTTTTGTTTAGACCATAGAAAGCAAATATCAAAAGTTGCATACTTAATAGACTTGAGGTTTACAACCCGCAAGTCAGCTACAGGGAGTGACACCAGATCTATAAGAGCCTTTATGTGTATTTAAATATAAAGCGAACTGGTGTCCCTGAGCTTCCTCTTAACCTTCTCTCCATTACTGTTTATCTTTCCAAACTGTGCTTTTGTTGCTATAAGACATCTCTTATCAAGCTGTAGGAGCTTTTCATGCTGTGAAAACATCCTTCTATGCCTTTAAAAAAAGCCAGTCTGAGTATTGACGCATGCACTTTTTTTTCACGGAGACAGTCTTTTCCACTGTCTGTTAGCTACGTTATCGCTTTGTGCAGGTCATGCTTAAACCCATGCATAGCATCGTTAATGCTGCTGGCTGTACTACTAACTTTGCATGCACAATGCGGTTGAGTACATTCCAGATCTTGTGCAAGTATAACTTATAAAGCTTGAACGTTCTGTCACGTGTATAAAAGGCTACACATTTCACCGGTGATCAGTTTTTACGAACAACCCATCGTCTAGGTTGCGGCTAGGTGTTGGCTTGTGAAGCTCAAGGTGGAGGACTGAACCCTAGCCACCGCAACCAGATTTTGATAGAGGTGAAATGCAGCTTACCCGCATACTTATACCTAGGTGCCCTTTAAAGGTCCCCATGTGGTCGAAACTACCCCAGCCCAGTCCGCTAAGGTGCATGCATCATAATAATAGCTTGTTTTACCACATAAGGCCCCACAAATTATTATTTTTTATTGACGACCAACGATTGTGATAGCTGCTCTCATAGAGTGATTTGCTTGCTTTGCTTGGCACATGTTTACATAACTTCATTCTTTAAGGTTTGGATTCTGCTTGCTAGATTGTCATGACCACATAACATTTGGTGAGAAGTGTTACGCATGAGTTCAAGTGTGGCCTGCCCTCAGCAATAACACGCATAAAAGACAGTGAGAAACAGTCCCCATTAAAAAGGTATGTGTGCCAGTATTCAGCCATTTGTGGTTCATCACAGTGATTTAACACACGTCTACACAAAAGAGGGATAATCATGTTTACAGATACTTTTTACTTGAGGCCTGACGGATTGGAAATAGCTCTCCTTGCTCTCTTCACCATTCAATAATTGCCTGTTAATACTCGAGTGCGACCATGGTGTATTCACTGTTGAACATCTGCAAGGTCTTGCGTAATAGAGCACCAACATAAATTTTACACTCTGTTTCAATATCATGTGCATTTACACTCGCTTTCTTATATCATGTGCAATGCTGTGGAGGGTAGTGATACTTGTTGCAGTAAGTGCATTTGCACCAGAAAGTAGCTCATTTCCTTTTCTCATTCACAACATAACTTTCTGTTTTATGCGGAGCATAAATGTAAATGCTTCATGCTTTAGGAATAAACAACTACATTGTATAGCTGTGAATATGCTAATCTATATCTCCTGAAATCTCAATGCCAGTTTCCATTTTAACACATTTGTTGCAGACCATGATACTTGACATACCTGCCCTTCCTTTGTTTGTATTGGCCCTTAGGACATCGAAAGGCAACTATCAGATGCGTACAGTAACATATTTTGCTGGCCGAACTTCTAGTGTAGCCTCCGCAGCATTACGTATTAAACAGGGTATAGACGTTTTCGTATTGCTGCTACAAATAAAAGTACTGGTGCCGAGAACCCTAAAAATGTATTATGGTGCCTTGGAATGCAGCCAGTATATTTTTAATGCAGTTACCTAAAAAGCCATTTTGATTTTGAGACAGTGGTTTCACATTGACATGCCATCACAATCAGACGTAGGTCAAAGCCACTCGGGCACAAAAACTCTGTCGGCTGGTTGGAGGCAGAGGAGCACCAACTAGCACGTGTTTAGTGATGGTCAAGGTACACCAAAAAGTGATCTCCCAAGCATGTGCAGCAATTGTAACTACATCAAATATGTCATCACCAAAGCTGACATTTTTGACATCGTAGTTGCGCTGCTGTGCGTGCTCACAACATAATTTCGTAGCTTACCAGCCACTAATAAACAGTCGGTAGTTAGCACCCCTGTGTCTGTAACCTGTTCACGCGTCATTATTTGCTCCTGGAACAAGTTAATATCTTTAACGTTTTTTATTCGATGATGCACCACCGCAACATGCGGTTTCCGCTTTGCGCAGTACACCTGCTGCCTTCACCCCACAACTGAATAGTGCTGCGGTTGCACTTGTTGCTGAGCAAGTTGCTTGTACTCTGCAGTGCTCTTCACTGTTGTGGCGATTGTGAAGGCACTATTCTTGATTCATGGTGACGGGGCGTCAGGCGCATAACCGATCGGTGGAACTTTTCCGGAAAACCTGACTTAATGCGAAAAACAACCAAGTTTCTTTATAGATTTAGTGGAACTATTTATTTTCTAATCATGTTTCAGTTTAAGGAGCCCATCTGGGGCCGCGCCACGGTGGTCTAGTGGCTACGGTACTCGGCTGCTGATCCGAGGGTCGCGGGATCGAATCCCGGCCGCGGCGGCTGCATTTCGATGGAGGCGAAATGTTGAGGCCGGTGTGCTGTGCGATGTCAGTGCACGTTAAAGAACCCCAGGTGGTCAAAATTTCCGGAGACCTCCACTACGGCGTCTCTCATAATCAGAACTGGTTTTGGGACGTTAAACCCCACAAATCATCAAACGCC
Organism: Hyalomma asiaticum; assembly: GCA_013339685.2. Taxonomy (NCBI): domain Eukaryota; kingdom Metazoa; phylum Arthropoda; class Arachnida; order Ixodida; family Ixodidae; genus Hyalomma; species Hyalomma asiaticum. The sequence goes on along the minus strand of CM023481.1, from coordinate 84,450,501 downwards.
CATCTGGGTTTCATGTGCACAAATTTAAACGTGCAGACAGTAACTCTAGAGCAGCAGAAATAGTTACGTTTTACTGGCCTGACTTATGTAGTTGCTTGATTTTTGTTTCGTGGATAGGCAGGGCTGTGAGCTGGTAATTGCATATATAACTTAATGAACCAACAAACAATGAAGTCTAGGAAAGTACAGTGGAAGTTATTGAAGTTTCTTAGTTGTAGTATTGTAATTGTGTACTATAAATAGAAAGGAATTAAAGTGGACGAAAAGACAAAACCTTCGTTGGGAACCTGCCCACTTACTCCACAATTACGATACTACAATTTAAAATAACTTCAATAACTTCCCCTGCGCTTTCCTAGGCTTCATTGTTGGTTCATTAAGTTTTGTTTCTAACAAATAAACGAGCCCCTGCCCTTTCGTTATTTCATAGCTTGGGCCTTGTTGCAGCAGACTTGACTTTAGGTAGCATATAAGGGTTTAATGGGCAGCAGCCATCTTGTCTCAAGATCACGTCCTACGTGACGCCTTGTGGCAAAAAACAGTGTTCCACACTCTCCACAATGGCTACGAGTGGCGCTGCTTAACACTCCCTTGGTTATATGTGCATGAAAACCCATTAAAGTGGACGGGGGAACCTGCTTTCGTAGCTCACTGGTAGAGCATGGATGCATTATCCAAAGGCAGGTTTGTCTTTTCGTCCATTTTAATTCTTTATAATTACTCCACAATTACAATACTACAATTAAGAAATTTCAATACCTTGCCCTGTGATTTCCTAGGCTTCATAGTTGGCTCATTAAGTTGTTTCTAATGAACTAGCCCTTGAGCTATTTCATTTATTGCATATATATGTTACACTTGCAAGTAATCTACTTTTGAGCCTGGTTCTTTCTAAATGAATGTATTTAACAGAATGTGTTTCTGATTATTTGCAATTTTTTCTTGGCAGGAGGAGAACGCTGTGCTGCCTACACTGTTTCACCCTCCCATGCGGAACTGACAATTTGCAAATTGAGAAAAAATCTGGATGTGACTGGTATATACAGGTCACTACACATCATGCTTGCAAAGAGCATCCAAAGGACCCTGGAGATAATTGGAATTCCAGCTGCTGCCAGGCAACCCTTTGCCTATGTGGAGCCTACAGAATTGAAGACATAGTTTTGGCATTTAGTTAACGCATTGGTATAGAAGGATTCATTAGCATTATTCCATTTGCCAACAGTGCATTGCATCTTTCTGTATCTATAGTACAATAAAAGACATCTTGCAAATTTCGGTAGTACTTTTTTTGCTTCCGATGTGGAAATCACATTGCGGACGTGACATTTCATCCCGAAGTATGATTTAGATCCTCAATGACTAATACTGGTGTCACACAGGCGCTTTGGAGGTCTTCGAGCAAACGGTCCATCGACTCAAAAGTCATGTTTGAGCTGCTACACGGGCGGTTTCGATGGCCGTCGAGTCGAGTCTATCGAGCTCGATAGACTCGACTCGACGGCCATCGAAACCACCCGTGTAGCACCGCCCGTGTAGCACCACGCAATCCAGAACGGAGGGTCTGAAAGGTAATGCCCGATAAATAGAGCAGTTTTCATCAGTCTCGGAAGAGCACATCGGTTCGACATAGGTAGCAAAGGGCTGGAAATGGTGAGAGATTACGCCTACTAAGCGCAAGAAACGACTCTTTGTCCCAATCGTAACCCCTTTACCGGCGGCGTACACAGTTCTGTATACAGCTTGTTTTTGGTAGTACAGTGTACAAGCGGCCACGAAAGAGCAAGAAACACTGAGCTTCGGATAAAAAAAACCCTCGTCGTACTCATAGGGTCGTCAACTTGCTCCAACGTGCGGCGTATTCCTATAGGCAAGTAATTTTTTGAAGGTAATACTATTTGACAAGGGCGTCGACATGGCACGCTCCTGGATCAATGACAAAAATATAATTTTTGTGGACTCTTACTTAACGAAGCCAGTAACAGAATTCACCAGCATATCAACTCCTATTACTTATTCCTCTTATGAAAAAATAAAGGGTGACTAATTTTACAAGAAATTTGTATTTTTATGCTACAGTTAGATATTTGCTGTATCAAAAATACTTTAACACATAACCGCTTTTTATTTCTTGCAGCGGAATACGCAGTGGCAGGGAAATTGCATGTGAATGTTTGACAGATTTATTGCCAATCAATCATAATTCACGCTTGAAGGGGTTAAGCGGCATCAGGTACACTGGAGAAGGCAGTCGCCGTCCTGACGAAGACAAGTCCACTTGTCGAAACGCTGGCTCCTGCGATATTCCCTGTTCTAAATTGTTTTTAGAGATCTTTTCATCGATTCAAGCCTCCATATTCTCCTGACCTTCTCTTCTAGTTTGGATATCAGGTGGTTAGAAAAATACGGATGGGGCAGGGTGCACTGGCAGGAGTTCTCAGACCATGAGTGGCAGAATGACTACTAAGCTACGCGGAAAACAGGAAGCGGGGGAAGGAGGGGGGGGGTATGGATACTCATTGAAAGGGTTCAACTTAAACTGCGGAAGACGCAGCGAGCAATGGAACAGAAAAGATGTCTAATAAATATGTGTAATGTGTCTCAGTCTTCATGCTCACTGAAAGGCTTTAACTTGAACTATGCACGACACAGCGAGCAAATGTCTAATATAGGGAGGCACAAAGAACCCAGAGTGGGTCAGTGAACAAAGTGTTAATCACACCTTAGCAGACAACAAAAAGAAGAAATGGGCGTGGGCAGACATGTATTGAAAAGGCAAGGCAGCCATTGGTCATTAAAGGAAACAAACTGTATACCCAAAGAAGGCAAGCGCGGCAGGGGCACGGCGGAAGTAATGTAGCTAGATGAGGCCAAGAAATTGACAGGAATAAAGTGGTCTCGGTTAGCACAGGATAGATATAAATGCGGAACTATATGAGGGCTTTGCCCGAAAATGGACGCAGAGAAGCTCTTGATGATATCATTTACTGCTACACTAATGTATTGCCATACACATTGCTTCCAGCGTGATCAATGCATCGGTGATATCTTTCTTTTTTTGCAAGGTCGCCACCTCGCCACCGGACATCAAGGCCAACATTAAGTCTCGCTGCATGTCGCACGTCCATGTGATTCGAGTGCTTGACAGCAGGTGTCCACCGCCGCCACAACCTGCCTCCTCAGCCACTGCTGTTTCACGAGACAGCGCGACGTGTGGGTCGTGCTTAAGAAACCACTCCCGAAAAGGTGACCATCATTAATCATGTTTTTGATGAGTATAACCGACAGATGATAAAGCGCGGTCAAATATTTCAAACATTATGCAGGGCGGCTTGGTTGAAGCGGGTCCTGGAATCCTTCCTAAATGCGCATGCTTGGAGCGGTGGCGGATCCTGCAACGTCATTAAGTGCATCAAGGATGGCGACTAATGGCGCGATCTGTGAACAGGGAAACAGGGCGACACGCTGATGACCAATGTGTGTCCCCATTGATTTCGATTTCATCCGCCATTAGCGAAACACATACGGTGACTTGCATGTGTCAGTAGTGTAGAAAGTAGTGCTAAAATGAAAAGTGCAGGCGTATAACTCCTTTTAAGATTTGAAATAAAAGAGATTTATGCACCCTACAGTGTTCTTCCTTGAAACAATACATTTATGATGTTTACGTCTTTTCCTTTTTTTTTTGTAATGCCATACTGTTCGACAAGCATGACTCCTGCAATCTAGCAACCATGCGCGGTAGGGGCTGGCACAGGCTTGTTAAAAGCAAGCAGGCACTGATATGAACTACTACAAAAGGCTTTTTTGTTTACCTTTTAGGCACTGACTTTCAACAAAGACGAAACGCCTTCAGGGGTTCGTTTAGTGTAGTAGCACTACACATGTTTCTTAAGTTCCGTGTAGTAGCACCGCCCCCAACCAACTTCACGCTGCCTTATCCTTGTCTACTTTTTCAGGTTATGCGCGTGTCCATTACACTGAAACGAAAAAGTTGCCACTGGTTAATACGCCAGGGTAAATTGGACGGTCCAAAAGCAATTTATTGCAAAGAGGAGAAAAATGGTATTGTACAGACAGCGACAAATTCGGCGTTTAAGAATGCCAGGTAGTTTTTGAAGGTTAACGTGCGGGCTTAGATAATGATGCATATTCAAACATTCCCGCTGGGCCATTCATTACCAGTGGCTTTCATAACAGAAATAGAACGATTCTTCAAGATAACTCGGAGAGGTGGACGTCGCCTGCGATAAAAATTTAAATAAACGGAATTTTAGAAATAGTGTGAGCGCTAAGTATGCAGTTCATCGTCTTCATCTGTATATACCCATCACGCCAATCATCATCATCGCTGAGTTTGGCCGCTGCACGCCATTGTGCTAATAAAACGGTTCTACCGCTGTACTGGACGTCGCCTCACAAGTGGTGGAAGTGCGCGTTCGTTTCCAAGTCCTCCTGCTCTACCGGTCACCCCTGGAGCTCCGCTCTGGTCGACGATTGTGCTCGTCAGCACCAACGATGGCACAAAACGACGCCGCCCCAGCTCAGCCAGCTGGGCCTACTAGGACTGTCTACGCCCCTCTCCAAACTTCATTCCCACTTTATAAAAAGAAAGCCAAAATAAAAGCGCGGGAAAACCTGTCCCTGCCGAAGCATACCAGGTTTAAAGCCAATCAAAATTAAATGAAAAGGGGTTTTTAAGTACTATCCAAAGCGCTAAATTTCGTTAATAAAGCCGATTGATAAAAAAAAAATAGTTGGGCAAACGATAACGAATTAGTCTCCCAAGGGCACAGCGAGCACAGAAACCCGGCTGGGCTTTTAATGACGATTGAGTGGGACGATGAGGGACAGAGCCAGGCCCTGTGTGGTTTGCTGATGCACAGATGATATGTGAGTGATTACATAAATGATGATGAGAATGAAAGTAACATTAAAATTGAAATACAAAACATATTAAAAGAGTTGATAAGATTAAAAAGAACCTGTAACAACAGTATCAGAAAGCCACATCAATGACTAATGTTGAAAGACACGATGCGTCACTGCAGAACATTGGACTCAAACTGTGGCCACGACACTCTGGATTCCGGTGACCGCAACGCATATCACAACCACCTGTGGCTACCGCGGTTTCCGAGGACTGAAATGCCCGGAGAAGTGGATGTTCCGATGTCAGGCGATACCACACCACTACACACACTGCACACACGAGCCGGGGCCGTCAGATTGTTGTCGACACCACTGTACAGACCACTCTGCAGACCAGGAAGAAGCGTCGCTCTCATGCGCTGAGATCACCGGACCGTTGACAATGTCCACTTTAGCAGTCCCTGCTCGACCGGCGGACGTCACTCTTTGACCTTGGTCTCCAAGAGGGATGCGTGTGACCATGATCGTTAAGCAGAGGCATGGTTGCACAAGGCACGGCGCCACAGTCTTCTCTGTGCGTCTGTATGTGGGCGCCGATGTCAGGGCAAGAGCTGGCTGAGGTCTTCGACCTCGCCAGTGAATGGCCTACTGAGCCGCTCCTACCCGACATCGCGCCATAAAAGGTTTTGTGCAGTGTATTTGTTCGTACTTTGTGTTGTCCCTGAGTTGTCCCATGGGTACTGACGAATACTTATCCGATATCGGGTATTAGATCACTAACAAATCGAACCAGTCTTATGAACAATGCCCTGTTTTGGGGACGCTCAAGGAGGGTCTCGTATCGCCTATTTTCGAAATCCTCCCGCGTCTGTAGACGGCCGGTAAGGTGCCGCGTCATAGGGCATTCGAAAATGTAGTGATCTACGCCGTCACATACCTGCCCGCACGCACAATGAGGGTCCCGGCTCAGGTTAAACCTGTGAAAGTAACCAACGAAACGGCCATGCCCTGTCAATAGGGTTACCAGCGCCCTGTTCGGAGGGAACCACGCGGGAACTTCGGACACACGCGGAACCCAGCGAAACAGGTACGTGTCTGAACTGTTTTCCGTCCAATCGCGGGCCCATCGGAGCCTCTCTTGGTGCCCGAGTGCTGCCCGAATCGCGCGCGGGGTTAACAAGGTGTAGCGTGTCTGCCCCCTCACTGCCGCCCGCGAGGCTAGAAAATCGGCGAGTTCATTACCGAACACACCGGAATGTCCGGGTACATGGTAGAGCCAGATTTTCGCGCGGGCGGCTATGTCGCGCAGGGCGGTCTTGATTTCATAGACCCGCCCGTCTGCAGTCTGGTCCCTACTCAGTGCGTGCAATAGGGAGAGGCAGTCAGTATAAACCCGGACGTCGGCGGTCACATATCTGTCGCGAATATAGTGCAGCGCTTCGATCATGGCCGTCACCTCTGCACAATACGCACTCGTGGCCCTCTCGACGCGGTAGCGACCAGTCGCGGCAACGCGGTCCCCGGGGCCGAGCACCACGAACGCCGCCCCCGCCGCCCGGTCTGAGTATGACCCGTCAGTATATACGTGCAGGCCCGGTGCACGGGCCAACCTTCGTGCACCGTCCCGGGTGAGCCTGCGGTATCCGTAGTACATTCTGGCTGCCGGGTGTTCTTGCCAGACATCTACAGGTGGCATGATCTCGTCCGGAGTAAAGGAAATGTCTCCGAACGAGACGGGTGTTCGTTGGACTACTAGATCGTACTGGGCATTGGCCCGCTCCAGCTCCAACTCGATCGGCGGTGCGTTTAGTAATACTTGCAGGGCTGCTGTGCGTGTAGTGCGGTACGCCCCCAGGATTCCCAGCATGGCGGCCCTCTGAATGGAAGCTAGCCGCGACCGGAGGCGGCAATCCGGCCGCGTCCTGTCCCACCACACAGGCGACGCGTACATCACCCCAGGGAGGAATACGCCACGGTACAGGGAGGTCTTCTGCTCAGGCCGTAAGCGACCTCCCTGCATTTGGGCGAGTGCGGCAATCTTGCCCACCGTGACCTCCGCCTTTTCCCTGAGGTGATCCGCGTGCTTGAAGAACGAAAGCCTGCCGTCAAAGACCACTCCCAGAACACGTATGGCGTCTTTGTACGTGAGACTCCTGTCGCCGGTGGTGACTCGGATGGGAGGGCGATTCTTTTCCATGCCTCTTTGTCCGTTTGAGAAAAGGAGACAGAAAGTATTTTCCCTACTAACCACCACCCTCGCCGCGGCCGCCCATCCGATTACTTGACGTAGTACCCGGGAACCCAGTTCTGCCAGGGTCTGCCTGTTCTGGGCCGGGACGATTACGACTGTGTCGTCCGCATAGGCCTGCAGCGTGACGCCCGTCGGCAACGGCAGGTCGAGCAAGTCGTGGATTGTGACATTCCACAACATCGGGGATAGAGGCGAGCCCTGAGGACTCCCCAGAGAAGGGTGCGCCTCTATCTCCCCGGCGTTTGAAAAGAATACCACGGTGCGGTCCCTCAAAAACGTCCTGAGGAGATTGTACAGGTTTCCGGGCGCGCCTCGCCCCCGAAAGAAGCGCAACACACCCGGGTGCCACACGCTATCGAAAGCGCCTTGAAAATCGAGCGCCATCATGACCGCCGGGGTCTTAGCTGCCTTCAGCTCAGCGAGGCGCTCCCTCAACCGGACGAGTGCGGACACAGCACTCCTGCCGTGTGTAAAGCCAAACTGGTTGGCGTGCACATGGCGGTTTTTCCACAGGAAATGATAGAGGCGACCATTCAGCAGCCTTTCTAGGACCTTGCCAAAGATGGAGTTCACGCATATGGGGCGGTACGACGTCGTGCGCTGGGGAGGACGATCTGGCTTTGGGAGAAAAATTATGCGTCCCCTTCGCCAACACCTGGGGAAGTGACCGAGTCTCAACGCGCTATTTAACACGTGCATAACAAACGGCGTGTGCGCGTCGAAAATGCCCCTCATTAGGTGCGGAGTTATCTCGTCGGGGCCCGGCGACGACCGAGACGGCATCCGCGCGAGCACCGCGCGCACCTCGGCCACGGTGAAGGGCACGTCATCGTTGTCCGGTCGATATGGCTCCTCGGCGAGACCGCGCACCGTCGCCTGTTCGGGCAGGTCCTCCCGCGCGTCGTCGACCGCGATCTGCGATCGGAGGAGAAGCGCGGCAGACTCGAGGTGGGTAGTGGTAAATGTACCGTCCGGGCGCTCAAGCGGCGGCAGTAGGCGGGGTGGACGCGTTCTTCCAAATGCCTCGCGAAATGTCTTAGAATACACATTTCCCCTGGAGCAGGCCGAGTGACACTCCCTCTCGTACGCTTCGCGCGCCTCACGGATGCTCCGGCGGAACCTCGCCATAGCGGCACTGTATTCTTGCCTCCAAATCAAGCGCATCGACTCGTCCCTCGCCCGCTGGTACCTTCTACGCATAGCGTTCACCTTCTTCCGTTCTTGCGCCAGCTCGGGCGACCACCAGGAATTGCCCATTCGCCCAGGTCTGACGGGCCGCCTGTACCGGTCCAGGTAGTTGTTGAGCATTCTGTAGAACGCATCAACGACCGACTCGAGGGCCTCCGGCGTGCCAAGCCGCGACCCGACCACCCTGTCGAACCACCTCTCCCGCGACAATGCCATGAGGAGCTCCGCCTGTGCGTGGGTGGAGCTCCGCCTGTGCGTGGGTGGCCTGTCCGACCGCGTGGGTGGGCCTAGTTGCTTCCATGGCTGGGCCGCCCCACAGCCGCCATAGGCCCCGGCCCGGCCAGAGACAAAATGCTCGAAAATTGCGATGTCAGGCCGTCGTCCCGCAAACTTCCGTGACCGGGAGAGTCCAGAGATGTTTAAATTGCCTACTCGACAGAAAGATCCGAGCGAGAGATGCTGGAACTGACCTTTTTTGGCGAAAACAGCAGGAGCCGAGCCGAACAGCAACCAGGTATGTGCCAGTGCCCCACTGTCCCTTCACGATTTTGCGTGCCCCGCAACGCGACCCTCAGGTATTTTCTGGCCTTCGTGGCGAAGACGTAGAAGAGTGGCTCGACAATTATGACAGGGTCAGCGATTACAACCGTTGGGACGAGCCCCATAAACTACGCAACGTTCCTTTCTACCTTAGAGAGGTCGCTAAGACGTGGTTTTACAATCACGAAGGCGACTTCCCTGACTGGTCCGCATTCACTGAGCAACTGCGTCAGGTATTCGGCACATCGGCTGGACGCTCCGAGGTAGCGAAACAGAAACTCGCTACCCGTGTCCAGGGAGCTGACGAATCATACACATCTTACATTGAAGATGTTCTGGCCCTATGTCGCCGAGCTCAAAGTGATATGCCGGAGGCCGATCGCATCCGCCATATACTGAAAGGCATCAACTTCGTTGCCTTCAACGCATTCCTCCTGCAAAGTCCAAACACAGTTCGCGACATTATCACCACCTGCCAGCGCCTCGACGCGCTCTCTTCAATTCGCCTTCCACGCGCCCCCGGTGACGTTGGCATTACTGTAAATGACGAATTGCGAGCGCTTATTCGCAACATTGTCAGAGAGGAGCTGCACGGCTATGCTGCCTGTAACATTCCCGTGGTGCCTGCTCGTCCTGCTCCAAACCTGCGCGACGTTATTAAAGAGGAGCTGGCGTCCATGAGAAATGCTGCATGTCTCCAGTCACCTGTAGCCGCCTGCGTCCCTTCGTATGCCGACGTTGCCTCGCGGCCGCCGGCGCCCATTGCCTCGGTACCTCCAGACCACAACCTTTGCGTCGGTGCCTACGACCACGTAGCCTCTGTTGCAGCAAAGGCGCCGGCTCAAGCGCACTATTCTACGTGGCGTCCACCGCGCCCAGTCTGCTACTACTGCGGCATTCGTGGCCACATCTCCCGTTTCTGCCGCCGACGCCAGCAAGATGAAAGACGGGGGTATTCCTACTACGAGCGAGACTTCATTCCTAGAGCAGACGCATATGCTCCTGCACCGTATACGCCATCACCACGTCGTTCTCCCTCACCTCCGCTGTCTGAGCCCATGCCTCGACCTTCCCGCTCGCCCCGCCGTCGTTCTCCGTCTCCGTTCCGCCGTACGACATCGCCATTGCGTGCTACTCCTAACACCCTCGACAATCGCTCGGAAAACTAAGCGCTGCAGTTTTTGGAGGGGAAACTGCTCGTCATCGAAACGTCACAATTCCTCCTCCTCGCCCTGCAAATTTATTGACTCTATGTGTGGAAGGTATTTCTGTTCATGCCCTTGTCGATACTGGAGCCTCAATTTCGGTCATTCACCGCGAACTCTGCTTTCGTCTCCGAAAAGTGCAAACCCCGTACTCTGGTCCCGTCTTATGTGGTGCTAATGACAATCCGATTTATCCTACTGGGCAATGCACCGCTCGTGTTACCATTGACGGAGTTCGCCACCATATACAGCTCGCTGTGCTTTCTTCATGCGCTCATAACCTCATATTAGGCTGGGACTTTCTCTCCTCGGCTTCTGCAGTCATCTCATGCGGCCAGCCTCTTATCCACATTACAGACACCGAGCTCTCTAATGTCGACAACTTCTCGCCTCTTCCCCTTGTAACAGCTGCAGATTTCGTCCTGCCTCCGGGCGAAGGCCACGTTCTTACGGTTACGGCACGAAGCTCAATAGACGGGGACGCAATGGTTATCCCTTATCAGCGGTGCATTCTTCGAGGAATTGTCGTCGACACTTGTCTCGTGCGGTTCTCACATGGTTATGCCAAGCTTACCGCCTACAACATAACTCCAGAGCCCCTGCTTTTGCCGAAAGGATCTACCGTTGCGAGCATCACTGATTGCACCCTGGAATGTGTCGTTACCGCTTCACCCGCCCCATCAGTCTCTCGGCAAACACCCGAGGCAGGTTCTTCCAATGCTCTCAAAGCCACTTTAAGCACAGACCTTAACCCAACCCAAAGTGAAGCCTTGCTGTCTCTACTAATGAAGCATCAGACGTGTTTTGACGTTTATTCGGATGGATTGGGTCAGACATCAGTAGCCGCTCATCGCATCGAAACAGACGGCTCGCGCATAATTCGCCGACGTCCATACCGCGTATCGTCGTCCGAACGTACAGTTATAGATGAACAGGTCAACGACATGCTTGCACGGAACGTTATAAGGCCTTCATCCAGCCCTTGGTCGTCCCCTGTCGTGCTGGTGAAGAAGAAGGACGGCTCGGTCCGGTTCTGTGTCGACTACAGGGAACTGAACAAAATTACACGCAAGGATGTCTATCCTATGCCTCGTATTGATGACGCCCTGGACACTTTGCAAGGTGCCGAATACTTTTCCAGCCTCGACTTACGCTCAGGCTACTGGCAGATTCCGATGCATGAGTCCGATAAAGAGAAGACTGCCTTTGCCACTCCTGATGGCCTATTCGAGTTCAATGTCATGCCGTTTGGACTGTGCAATGCCCCAGCCACATTCGAACGAATGATGGATACGGTGCTGCGTGGCTTAAAATGGAGGACCTGCCTGTGTTACCTGGACGACATCGTCATCTTTTCGACCAATTTCTCCCAACACCTGGAACGCTTAGACGAAGTTCTCACGTGTCTCGCCAATGCCGGCCTCCAGCTAAACACTAAAAAGTGTCGATTTGCAGGCCGCAGCATCAAAGTACTGGGTCATGTTGTCAGTAAGGACGGCATTGAGCCGGATCCCGACAAGATTGCTGCTGTGTTGCACTTCCCTCAGCCGACCACACTTAAAGACCTTCGCAGCTTTCTGGGATTAGCGTCATACTTCCGCCGCTTTGTTCGCAACTTCGCCACAATCGCAGCCCCTCTTCATAAACTTCTCAGCACAGGTACATCTTTCGTATGGACAGATGAATGTGACGCCGCCTTCGAGACCCTAAAGCGGTGTCTCACGTCGCGACCACTCCTTCGTCACTTCGACCCAACAGCGCCTACAGTCTTGCACACCGACGCCAGTGGACATGGAATCGGCGCTGGGCTACTACAACGCAATCATTTGTCTGAAGAGCATGTCGTAGCCTATGCGAGCCGTACACTTTCTCCAGCAGAACGAAATTATACTATTACAGAACAAGAATGCCTCGCCATCGTATGGTCAATACAAAAGTTTCGCCCCTATTTATACGGCCGCCATTTCACTATCGTGACTGACCATCACGCTCTCTGTTGGCTGTCCTCTCTGAAGAACTTGTCCGGACGTCTCGGCCGCTGGGTGCTCCGTTTACAGGAATACGACTACACTGTCGCCTACCGGTCCGGCAGCCAACACCAGGATGCCGACGCCTTGTCGCGCTGTCCGCTGCCGCCCGATGCCCACGCCTCGTCTCCGGTTTGCACGGCGCTATCAAACCACTCGGATACGCACATGCCCATAGCTCCGATACACCTTCTAGCCTCGACAGACGTTCTTTCCTCCGATGATCTCGCCTCACTTCAACGGGCTGATACGTACTGCCGCACCATCATCGACCGCCTTAATGGCTTGTCAAATCCTCCAAACGGCCGCTTGAGACGACAGCTATCACGCTTCAGACTGCAAGACGGGGCCTTATACCGGCAAATTTATCATTCTACCGGCAACCTATGGGTCCCGGTCGTGCCTTGTTCCCTCCGATTACAGGTCTTACAGGCTTTCCACGACGACGCGTCGGCTGGCCATTTAGGGTTTCACAAGACTTACGAGCGCATCAAGACTCGCTGCTATTGGCCTGGTCTCTCATCGAGTGTCGCCAAGTACGTCAGTTCCTGTCCGTCATGCCAACACCGCAAACGTTCTACGTCTCTTCCCGCCGGCCCTATGCAACCTATGCCATGCCCTGCCGCTCCTTTCGAAGTCGTGGGCATAGACTTGTACGGGCCCGTACCGCTAACGCCTGCCGGTCACCGCTGGATTGTCACCGCCGTCGACCACCTAACACGCTACGCTGAAACGGCAGCTCTTGCTTCTGGCGCTGCCTCAGAAATTGCGGAGTTCGTCCTGCGCGCTATCATATTACGCCACGGCGCCCCTCGCGTTCTCCTCAGTGACCGTGGCAAGATGTTCGTTTCACATGTTTTGGCTGAAGTGCTGCGTGCCTCCAACACTGTCCACAAGACCACGTCAGCTTATCATCCGCAAACAAATGGCCTTACCGAGCGCTTTCATCGAACCCTGTCAGACATGATATCCATGTATGTACAGCCCGATCACAAAAACTGGGACACTATCCTTCCTTTCGTAACCTTCGCCTATAATACCGCCGTCCAACGCACAACGAATTACAGCCCCTTCTTCCTCGTGTACGGCCGTACCCCCTCTTATATCTTGGACACTACCTTTCTATCTCCTCCCTCTGTTCCCTCCGCGTCCCTTCCCGAAGAATTCGCTGCCCGCATCACCCGATGTCGTGCAATTGCACGTGCCAACACCGCGACTATGCAGCACAGAAGAAAAACTCGTTATGATGCCACGCGCCGCGTTACTTCGTTCCGCCCTGGAGACGAAGTCCTCCTGTGGACACCTGTTCGAGCTTTAGGACTATGCGAAAAATTCCTTCACAGATACCTAGGCCCCTACACCGTGCTTCAAAGGACGTCTCCCGTAAACTATCGAATCGCTCCTATGAACTCGCCTACTGACCGCCGTCGCCGCAGCGTCGAAATCGTTCACGTCTCTCGCCTGAAGCCGTACATCCGCCGTTCGTTCCCTTGCTAACTTGCTGTGTTGAATTCCTGTGTTGATTTGCCGCGTTGGTGACCGCTTTCGCGAAGGGGGGAAAATAGTGTGAGCGCTAAGTATGCAGTTCATCGTCTTCATCTGTATATACCCATCACGCCAATCATCATCATCGCTGAGTTTGGCCGCTGCACGCCATTGTGCTAATAAAACGGTTCTACCGCTGTACTGGACGTCGCCTCACAATATTACTAATCAACCTATAACTGTTTACATTACCATGCATATGGTAACCTGCATGGCCATCGTTTTATTCTGCATGGACATCGCATGGAATTGAATTGAACCTGCATGGGAGCTGCATGAACCTGCAGGGACATCGTTTCAAATCGAGCTGAAGTGGAATGTCAGGCAAATTTATGAAAAATCGAAACAACTAACGCGACCTACAGCCTATAGACGACAGCTTATTTTAATGGTAGCATAGCATTATTTGCGATAAGTCTCGACATACGTGCGCGTATACTTTGTTGATGGGCTGTTCGATATTTCGACGGATTCATTTTACCCTTTAAAAGCAAACACAGGATGGCTGGAATTACACACTCCTCGTGATATACATTAGAATGTACGCTGCCTTGCATCATCGAATTAATCTAGTGTATTGGGTGTACTGCTCCCGCACAATGAGGCTCATAGCCCAAGAAATGACGAGGTGAAAGAACGACTGGACCCAAGCAAGCAGGATCGGTGCGTAGTGGACGCAGTGTAAGCTGGCTCCGTGCAACACAAGCGTGCCACAGAAGAGGCCCTGGACCGAAACTAAGCTCCAACAGAAGCACGCCATGCCATCGACATTCGTAACTGATTATGTTATTCCTTCTTTCTTGTGCCGCGTTCATCATTCCATTGTAGTTATTCCGTTACTGTTACAATAACGGAATGACTACGATGTGGTGTTACCACTTGGTATGTGCAAACATCACGATATGTTTATATGAGCACAGTATATTCTGGAGGAATTCGGGTTAATAGTGACCATCTAAAGTCAGACAACCATGAGGAGAGCTCGAAAAATTTCGACCACCTGGGGTCCTTTAACGTGCACTGACATGGCATAGTTCATGAGCCTCCCGATTTCTGTTCCATCACAATGTAGCCGCCGCGGTTTACAGCCGCATTCAAGAATGCTACATAACATAGTTAGGATGCGCGTAACCTATTCTTGAGCATTTATTTCATTGACCGTGCCTTTTAGTGCACTGTGCTAAGCCGACCCTCGATCACGGCATATTTCTTTCCTTAATAAGCAAGTAAGTTGTCCCACTGCATAAACATGTAACACTAATATACTGGAATGTAAACTCCTCCTCCATGCTCTTACGTGCATTTGCCTTCACAAGCCGAGGGTATATGCACATTTACTGCAGTAGAATAATTTCGCAGAGACAGCAAAGATTATGCTGTGCTCCGTAATAGATATTTAACGTTAAATATATTTTATACAATTCGAGTGATACTAACATAAACATTTGTATACTATGTCATTGGAACCCAAAAGCCACAATGCTTAGTAGCCGGACAAGTAATACAACTGGACAAAATGTGTTCTTTCAGTACTCTTTAATGCAATGGCGGTGCTACATGAGCACTTCTAATTGCCATCAGCACTGATACGAATCGAGTATAGCGCCGACATAAGCCAAATCGTGATATGCTTTCCAAATCGCGACCATCACGATTCCCATCGTGCCAGCTTGCGCCCAACAACAACCATACAGCAGCACCTGATACCGATCTAGCCTAGTCGAAATCTGCCCTGATCGCGATCAGATGTGCCCGTGTGACACACGTGAAAAAAATAATCAGTGTTTCAATTGCATAGTGGTGCATATTTCCTAACCTTTGTTTATATCCTCATGGCGCAAGGTCAGTGCGTTTTCCTAGCTTATCTTTGCGCAGACACTGCTTATAGTTCGAGAAATGAATTTTTCAAACTCAAGTTATCCAATCTTTATGCCAGTGCACCGTCGCAGCGGGCAAAATTCACCGTCGATAGACACGATCGCTTTGTGGCAGCTGCTCTCTAAGCAGAGAAACGTAAAGCGAACCGGCGAGATAAAGAGGATGACGGCCGTAATATTATATTCAAACAAGCTGCCAAAATGCAATCGAAACCGATCGGGTTCGGCTCATCGTGAGCCGGGGTAATATAATCTCAAAACTCTCGAGAGCGCATGTTATCCTTATTGTCCGAAAAAAAAGCACACATCACTTTCTAAAATATGGCCAGCAAGGACACTTATACCAAGTAATTTCAACCCACTTTTAAATCAAATTTTTCCTGACGTTGAGAGCCCCAAGCAGAGAATGTTCCAAATAAAGTATGCGACCGCTAAAAAGGAATTTAGTAGCTCCACTGTAAGCGCAACTCGGTGGAACGTGCCGCGGATGATTTTTAACCGTCTGCGTCTGCGGCGATTGCGGGAACTAGGGACTTACGGGGCCTGAACTTAATACTGAACATGTTGAAGCAACAGCGGAAAGAATAGAATCTTATAACGTTACCCGTATTGATTCATGAAACAAGCATCGACATTTTTATACCCTACACAAACTAAAAATCAAACATCATCATCATCATCAAAGAATTACAAATATTCCCACTAACGAAGACGACGAAGATGACGTGCGATCTCAGCGCGAGCTGCCCGGCCACGCAGCAGCCCGAGACCTCACGTGGCATCTTCGTTCGTGTTCTAGAATCGCAAGCAGGGTACCACCTCAAAGCCGCCCCCCGTGGACTACGCGTCTTGGATGCCATCATCCCGGATAGAGTTCCCACCGCACTTGCTTCAAACAAGGTGGACTGCACTACAGTGAGGCGAGCGGACGAAGAGTTGGAACACCCGGCGGAAAGAACACATCGGCTGGCAGAGATGAGCCCTACCGGTAAACACCACGCCACCGGCTTCCTTGAATTGCGTAAGCAATGTTTTCTTTTCTTTTTCGGAGATGATAGAATAGAATGTCGTGACTCTTGACATGAGCAGCGCAGTTCAAGTGGGCACCAGTCCACTGTTTTGTTTTTATAAGCTTACAAATTCGCCAAAACCAGCACAGTGCTTATGACTTCGGCTTGCACGTTCGGCTCAGGAGCATTCCTTAACGACATCAGCGGCTTAGTGTTGCATTACCTTCTTCAATTCATGGCGTCTCATTTGGTGGTTTTGCCAGTTTGTGCTACAATTTTAGGAGGCCTAGAACACTCAGTGCTACTGAGACACTACAGTGTATATGCCTCTTTCCTTATGCGTGTCTTTTCCACAAGCACCCTTTACCACGCATTCTTCACGGGGGCTCATTCACCTCAAGATCGTGCCTACATTGTTTCCTGACATTATCTCGCGAACAGCGTCCTGCATAAACATACATACATTGGTTAATAACAGCCGCCGTGCAAAACTGAATTATGCTACACGATAAATGTATGCACAAAAACAAGATGAAAATATAATGAAGATTCCTTCAACACCATTTAATCTATTCACAAAAACTGTTCTTCCCGTTCATTGAAACATGTGTGCTGAATTTGTATATTTCCTTATCCATTTGATGTTATTGCTTAAAGTGACCGTCAGGCTCTATAGCACTCAAGGAAATGTCGGCTTTGGCGGCACGTGATACTTCAGTGTAAATATTCTAACGACTTCCAGGTCCGCGATGCCCACATCTGTTCCCGCCGCTGCTACCGCTTATCCAGGAGCAAGTGGAACGTGGATGCATCGCACAACAAACCACTCCCGAGCAAGTGAGCATTATTTTAGAATTATTACCTACCACCATCGACATAAGAGTACTGCTACTCCATGCACGTTGGATTTAAGCTGAACGCATTTCTAAGTTTTTCATAATTGCGCACACACTATCTTTTCAACTACAGTAGAGTCTCTCTGAACAGCAATTTTTTTTACTGTCAGCGCGGAAACAACGACGACAGCACTAAAGGGAAGACACAAACGACAGCGCTGACCGTCAAAATCTTTAAACAGTTCCAACTCCCCCAAATGAACATCTCTGAAACAATCTTCACAGGAAGGGGGAAATAAATTATATCGTGCCAAATTCATATCAGCCGCGGGAAAATATATACCTTTTGGGGGTTTTGCTTGTGTAAAAAACTTGTGAATCAGCATCGTATCAATGCTATTACTCTATCCATGTCTTAAGCGCACATGCGTAGATTATAGTACCATCCTATATATGTATTACTGCAGGACCATGAACATCGTGCAATCGCCCCTGCGTACGAAAGCGTCACAACCAACGCCAAGCAAAGCCGAGGACATCACGGCAATGTTTTGGGCCAGCTGAAGAACTTCTCCGGCACTTCACCGTGGCCGCTGCCAGTCGGTTCACTTCGCAGTCGTAAAATGGATTCCGGAAAAGGGCGCCTTCGAGTGGTGAGTGGCAAATCATTGCATTTTCTCTGCCACTTCCCAGAAGGTGGGCATGGCTATTATAGTTATTGCATAGATGCAGCGCCTGACGAGCATTGCTTGAAAATACACACTATATTTACCCTTGCGCATTTGTAGGTTTTTCTTTAAAGGGACGCTAAAGGGACACGATTACGTTTTAGCAAGATCGTCTTCTTTTACACTTGTCGGAGCCTATCACCGCTTTCTGCGGCCTAAAATAAAATATTTCCACTGAAAGCTACCGTTGGAAGTGTCCGGGATCAATTTTTTAGCGCCCGTGCATAAAACAGCATAGGACTTCACAATCTCGGCTGCGGACACAACGGCTCAGCGCCCTCCACAGCCATAATATGTAAAACAAGACTGGCTACGGTGCGTCTATGCGTTGTTATACTTTATCTATTAATGTATTCGGCCGTTCTGGCATGGACCAGTAAAGAAGTGCTAAAAAAACAGAACAAAAAGCGAGCCAATGTTATTTGAATAACG
Source organism: Hyalomma asiaticum (assembly GCA_013339685.2). Taxonomy (NCBI): domain Eukaryota; kingdom Metazoa; phylum Arthropoda; class Arachnida; order Ixodida; family Ixodidae; genus Hyalomma; species Hyalomma asiaticum. Next base: position 84,431,990 of record CM023481.1, on the reverse strand, counting down.
GTACTCGAAGAACTGGACAGAAGGTGCTAAACAATTTTCTCAAGTTCTTCCTTTTCTCGCTTGCAATTGCTCTGTTCTCACAAGTATCGAAAACTGGATATCACATACACCCACTCTTCGAATCCTGCTCATCTTCATATTTGTCTTAAGTGTTGCCTCTTCAACTTAATGGAATTTCGTTACTACAGGAACAGGATGCTAAATCTTATTTTTGGAGAATCACGTCAGCCTCATGGTAATATATGCTCTTAGGAGGTGTCGGATTGTTCGAAAACTTATGAAGCCGTATAATATCAACCGCATTATTCTGTACGTGGTTTAAGCACATACGCTTATATTATAGCACCAGCCTATTCTTGCAGTCCCGTGAACATGGCGCATTCAGCTCGCGATGTAAAAGCGGCACTACAAACGCTAACCGAAGCCGAGGCCATCCCAACAACGTTTCGGGAGAGTGGAAGAATTTCCTCGGCACTCGAACGTGGCCGCTCCCAGCCAATTCAGCTCGCAATCGTAAAATGGATTGCGGAAAAGACCGCCTTCGCCTGGTGAGCGCCATAGGATTACATTTCAAAAACAAGGAAAAATTTCCTAACATTCCTTTCACCTAAAAAAAGGGAAGTCTCGAAAGAAAGCTTAATTGACGGAAAAGTTTGCCGGCTCGAGGATTTTAGCTTCTGAAGGGACGTCCTCCTTGAGAAACACTTCATCTTTGTATCTAAATGAGTACGACACCGAAAGCTGAGCTAGTTGGTCAGAGTTCATTAAGCAAACACAAGGCGTGAAAACACGGACACATCAGAAGAATAGTGCAAAACATTAATACGATATCAACTGAGCTAGAGGACTAAGGCGAAGAAGAAAGAAGACACAAAACTTGTCTGCTAATCATCACAATGGTAGCGCCACCTGTCAAACAGGTACATGCACCGGTCTAAGTGAGAGCCCTTCTCTCAGCCATCCTCTCTTCGCCGTGTAAGATGATTGAAGATTGAGTGACGCAGATGCATCCTCCCACTATTACTGATCAGCCAGGCCTGCACCAGCGAGCACGTTTCTTCACTATTATATTTGTATAGAATCAAGCTTTGATCTACATGGCAGCGCCGTACAATCCCGGCAGTGCAACGAAATATCACAAAGCGCTCCGTAGGTTAACGGAATTTATGTTCACTTAATCTCTGAAATACGCCTCTTTGTCCAACGAAGAACTAAAGCCTGCTCTACTTGGGCAACGAGCTGTGGGTCTACTGTTAGTATATAATCTTCGTAGCGTACTTTCTAATGTAAGGGAACCAAACTCACTCAACTTAGAACTGTCTTTTTTGGCGAAGACCTACAAGTAACAAGCCACTCTTTTCGCAGAGTGGCTTGTTTTCGCGGAAAGCGTTCTCGTAAATTTGTACAGTAGGGAAACTACAGAACCGCCTAACGTCTATAACTTTTAAAGACCCTCTTCGTGTACGTAGTTCCCAGGCACTTGTTGAGTTTTTAACTGAGAATAATCCTGGTGACTAAACATCTTTTAGTGTCGATATTCAAGATCTGTATTATTGCTTTCTTTATGAGGGTTTGGAAAATTATGGGAAAGTGCGTATTCCGAAACGGAGTCGTGTTTATAGGCGGTTGCGGAATTCTATATGGTGTATTACTAGACATTCTTTCCGTGTATTTAAGGTCAACGCTGCTTGGGTACAAAGAAGGGCCGTTTCTGCAAAATCGGAGTTTCGTGCAGCTTCAAGGGTTGCCCCTATTTTTAGTGATCTCTTCCTGAGCAAGACTAACCCCCGTATGCAGAGATGTAACTTGCATCGCGCCTGGACTTGACTTGCGGAAGTCGGCCCGAAGCACGAAGCGGACTTGAAACCGTGCAAGTCTGCTTTCGCGTTCCATAGACGCTCGACCTGACCAGACCTGACTTACTTGAGCAAGTCAAGGCCGTGCTTCAATGCAAGCGCGTGTTGCTCGTCTGTGTTCGAGGTTAATAATAAATTCATTAGCGTAAGACACGTTGTACGGCAAAAAAGTACGCCTTCTTCGAAATATCAGTCAGCGCACACACGCTGAAGTGTGCTTTGGGTCAAGTTATTGCATTCCGCGACGGGCTGCTGCTGTGTTATACAGTGTTGCTTGCTGAAAGAGGCCATTATCCGCGGGTTTCAGCGCGGTCTCCAAGAGCTGCACAACCTTCCTTGTTTCTGTTTTCGCTTCTCTTTACCTGAAGGTCTTGTTTCGCGTGTGTATAATTGCTCATACAGAAGCCAAAGGATTGGTGTGCGTTCATGGTGCCTTTCAACGGCTCTTGCTCTAGGTTGTCCCAAGGCGCTCGTGAGTCGTCTGGGCTGACACCTTGGTGTGATGTGCCGGTGGGATCGCATATGATCGGCTTTTGAAGGAGTTCGCCTTTCTTTCTCCCGTAGGCACTCCAAAAGAATTGCAGCTGGCCTTGTTATAATCCGACTACGCGACCCTTTCAAGAAAAGACCAAGATAGACGAACGTGCTAAAAAAACAGAACAAAAAGCGAGCCAATGTTATTTGAATAACGGTACTCGAAGAACTGGACAGAAGGTGCTAAACAATTTTCTCAAGTTCTTCCTTTTCTCGCTTGCAATTGCTCTGTTCTCACAAGTATCGAAAACTGGATATCACATACACCCACTCTTCGAATCCTGCTCATCTTCATATTTGTCTTAAGTGTTGCCTCTTCAACTTAATGGAATTTCGTTACTACAGGAACAGGATGCTAAATCTTATTTTTGGAGAATCACGTCAGCCTCATGGTAATATATGCTCTTAGGAGGTGTCGGATTGTTCGAAAACTTATGAAGCCGTATAATATCAACCGCATTATTCTGTAGGTGGTTTAAGCACATACGCTTATATTATAGCACCAGCCTATTCTTGCAGTCCCGTGAACATGGCGCATTCAGCTCGCGATGTAAAAGCGGCACTACAAACGCTAACCGAAGCCGAGGCCATCCCAACAACGTTTCGGGAGAGTGGAAGAATTTCCTCGGCACTCGAACGTGGCCGCTCCCAGCCAATTCAGCTCGCAATCGTAAAATGGATTGCGGAAAAGACCGCCTTCGCCTGGTGAGCGCCATAGGATTACATTTCAAAAACAAGGAAAAATTTCCTAACATTCCTTTCACCTAAAAAAAGGGAAGTCTCGAAAGAAAGCTTAATTGACGGAAAAGTTTGCCGGCTCGAGGATTTTAGCTTCTGAAGGGACGTCCTCCTTGAGAAACACTTCATCTTTGTATCTAAATGAGTACGACACCGAAAGCTGAGCTAGTTGGTCAGAGTTCATTAAGCAAACACAAGGCGTGAAAACACGGACACATCAGAAGAATAGTGCAAAACATTAATACGATATCAACTGAGCTAGAGGACTAAGGCGAAGAAGAAAGAAGACACAAAACTTGTCTGCTAATCCTCACAATGGTAGCGCCACCTGTCAAACAGGTACATGCACCGGTCTAAGTGAGAGCCCTTCTCTCAGCCATCCTCTCTTCGCCGTGTAAGATGATTGAAGATTGAGTGACGCAGATGCATCCTCCCACTATTGCTGATCAGCCAGGCCTGCACCAGCGAGCACGTTTCTTCACTATTATATTTGTATAGAATCACGCTTTGATCTACATGGCAGCGCCGTTACAATCCCGGCAGTGCAACGAAATATCACAAAGCGCTCCGTAGGTTAACGGCATTTATGTTCACTTAATCTCTGAAATACGCCTCTTTGTCCAACGAAGAACTAAAGCCTGCTCTACTTGGGCAACGAGCTGTGGGTCTACTGTTAGTATATAATCTTCGTAGCGTACTTTCTAATGTAAGGGAACCAAACTCACTCAACTTAGAACTGTCTTTTTTGGCGAAGACCTACAAGTAACAAGCCACTCTTTTCGCAGAGTGGCTTGTTTTCGCGGAAAGCGTTCTCGTAAATTTGTACAGTAGGGAAACTACAGAACCGCCTAACGTCTATAACTTTTAAAGACCCTCTTCGTGTACGTAGTTCCCAGGCACTTGTTGAGTTTTTAACTGAGAATAATCCTGGTGACTAAACATCTTTTAGTGTCGATATTCAAGATCTGTATTATTGCTTTCTTTATGAGGGTTTGGAAAATTATGGGAAAGTGCGTATTCCGAAACGGAGTCGTGTTTATAGGCGGTTGCGGAATTCTATATGGTGTATTACTAGACATTCTTTCCGTGTATTTAAGGTCAACGCTGCTTGGGTACAAAGAAGGGCCGTTTCTGCAAAATCGGAGTTTCGTGCAGCTTCAAGGGTTGCCCCTATTTTTAGTGATCTCTTCCTGAGCAAGACTAAGAGCCGCTTAGAGGGCGCCTTATGTGAATACATTGTTGGAATATGCCACTTCACTTTTCGTTCAAATAATGAATTTATATTCATTGCCAGCTTCGTAAACGACCAATTTAAAAATAAAATGGAGATGATTGAAAGTTCATGAAAGAACTTCCTCAGGCACACGTTTCCTTGCCACTCGAACAAGGTCCACGTTTGTTCGCAGCACTCCACAAGATACATCACACCGACTAGACTATTGCAACAGGCCCGTCAACAAAACGGAATCAGCCTGGCTTCCAAAAGTCCCCCTACCAAAAGCCAGCAAATCCCGGACCATCGCGGCAATGTTCCTGACCATCGTTGGAGCTACTTCCGCCCTTCAGCATGGCCGCGGCCAGCAAGTTCACATCGAGGCCAGAAACGCGACTCCGGAAAACAGCGCCTTCGCCTGGTCAGTAAAGCATGATCGTATTTAAGTTTTAGCAAAAAAAAAATGCAGCCCAGCGGATCTGTGGCGCAGAGGAACTTTAGGAAACGGTCTTGATTGGTAACAATGTTTTCGACCCCATGATTTTCCTTGTGAGAGGGATATCGCGTCAGAGGAACTGTTTGTTAAATATACATTTACAAATGTAATATAAAATGTCTCAAAACTACATAGCCTAGATAAAATGAAATAAAACATCAATTTCGTTGTGAGAGGTGGCGTGACTAAAATCAGGATAGGGTGGATTGGAAATCGTTGGGAGAGGCCTTCGTCCTGCAGTGGACCTAAACAGGCTGATGAGATGATGATGATGATGATGATGATGATGAGCCCAGCTGTACAGTGTCCCCGCCACCTAAACTTCCGGCACCGCACGATAAATGAGATATAGAAGAACTAGCACTTTGAACACATGCTTCTCACATAATAATAACCATTCTTGACAGAAGTTTGTATCTTTATGTGTATAATTATATCTCTATTTATATGACGATTTTAAATAGTCCAACTCAATGTTGGTAAAATTGTACGAAGTGCGAAAGGACTTTCTTGCATCTCTGAATTTCTTTCACCGAAGTCCAGTTTTTCAGCTGCTTAAATTGTATCGAACTTTCATACGTTTTCACTATGTCACTATATTTTCCACGCTTGAATTTGTGGAGACACTATAACAAGATATCGCGAGGCAACGCTAAGGTAAATAAACATGAACTCCACTCTGCTTCTCATGATACAGCAGCAGCTGCAAGAGGGATCGAGCTCTTAGCCAATGTGAAACTGAGGCCGGCCGTGCTATTCATAAAGGAAGCCTGTGAGCCAATATGAGCTTAGTTAGGACTCATGGAATAGTCAATGTGCCCTGTGAAAAGTGCACGTTGGTCTGAACGTGGCAGCAATTAATGCACTACACCGTCCCTTTTAAACGCGCCGTTGCTTCAGACTGGAAAACCGTAGAAATTTAATTTATTATATTTAACTTGCAAATTCCTCATCACTTTAAAACTGCATGAAGCGAGTTTCTTACGTAGAGCAAAGATTAGTATTTCAATGGAAGCACATTCGGGAACCGAAATCGCAGCCTTCACTATATCGAGGTTCAACAGTATGCACAGCATTTCCCCGCATGGTAATGAGACTGCCCACCACGCGTCAGTGTATTCGCATGTAGCGCGATCTCCGCAATCGGGATTTCTTTTGGAAGCTCTTAGGCTAAGTAACGCAGAGGGTGGCAGCTCCGTCACGGCACTGACGCAGTGAGAATATTTGTGCAAAGACCTGGTTCCGAATTTTTGACATGGCGGAAAATCAGGGCAATAGAGCTCACGCTGCAGCAGCAACATGGTGTTCGCTTCTGGTGTTCACTTCTCTTCTTGTGTCCGTGTCCTGCACGCCTCTTCTTTTGATTATGGATTGTTACCAACTCGCTCAACTTTCCGTCCTTTTGAGCAACATGTAATTAAAGAACAGCTTCTCCATCCATCCATCCATTCCGCGACTCTTTACTTGAGGATGTTTCAAAGATGGCGGTTTCAAAATAGCTCTGACACTTCAAGAACAGACGCAAGACCTTTGAAGAAATTTATCGGGACGCCCTAGGACGGATGGCAGCAGTGCAAATGCGGCCATTTTAAATATCATCCTGCCTCTGACGATCGCTTGTGTAAAAGTATAATTCCTCAAGACCTAAAATAGGTTTCATCGCGCATTGCTCCAAAACAAACTCCTTGAGTTCATTAGCGAAGCGATCAAACGGAAACGACCGTAGCCTGATGACGGCTGGAAGCGGTACACGACACCGCCCTTCCTGGAGCACGTGTATGGGCTGGTTCAACACTGCGCAGCCACTGCACAGCCTTGATACGAGCCCAGTCGACTCTTTCTGGCTCCCAATTTGCTCAATAGAAGCTTCAAAAGTCACCATTTCAATTATTCTTCCATCATCTTAAGAGATATCATAATCTCCCTAAGTGGCTTATTCCACACACACACACACACACACACACACACACACACACACACACACACACATATATATATATATATATATATATATATATATATATATATCCGTATTATAAAACCCGGTATTAATAAATTCGTATTAGCAAACCCGGTCGAATTACTTTATGGAAAAACCTAGCATATATACTATTTATTGCCTTTAATATTTTTCAGACACTGCAGATGTTCCCTTGCAGCTCGAATTTCCTAAACTGAGAAGATTACAAAGCAAATGAATTATCACAATCATTTCTGTAAAAAAATAGCAGATCCCACGTGCAGTGCGAATCAAGGAAATGCGAAGCACGCATCAGGAACGTAAAATGGATCTGCAATGTTCTCTCTTTATACCGATTTTGGTACATACTAAGTAAACGAAACGGCCGCAAGGGCAGCAAGACTGTGGCCTGTAAACCATGCCTCTCATGAAAAGCATGTCATGATTCTAATGTTATGAGCTCTCATTTACGTTCGTCATGCAGTCGTGTTGTCCCAGAGCAATTTCGGCATACATCCCATTAACGAAACGTGTGACATGTAAATAATGCCGCTCATGATATGCATGCCACGCTTTTCATGTTATGACCTGCCATTTAGGTTCGTCATGCAGTCATGTTGCGGCATACCAATTTTCGTATACATCCCATAAACGAAACGGCCAGGAGAGCATCAAGGCCATCGCATGTAAATCATACCACTGTTGATATGCATGTCATGATTTTCATGTTATGACCTCTCACTAATGTTCGCCATGCAGTCACGTTGTGCCATACAAACTTTCGCATACATCCCATTAACGAAACGGCCAGGAGAGCACCAAGACCGTGGCATGTAAATCATGCCGCTCATGACATGCCTGTCATGCTTTTCACGCAGTGCAGTCACGTTGTGCAATACAAACTTTCGCATATATCCCATTAACGAAACGGCCAGGAGAGCACCAAGACCGTGGCATGTAAATCATGCCGCTCATGACATGCCTGTCATGCTTTTCACACTATGACCTGGTATTTATGTTCGTCATGGAGTCATATTGCGGCATACCAATTTTCGTATACATCCCATCAACGAAACGGCCACGAGAGCACCAAGTCGTAGGCGGCTAGATAGATACGCTCCAAGTAGCCAAAGTTCGCTAAGAAATTCTTCGCATTTAATAAATGCTACTGATACGGAAGCTAACAAGAATGGGCACTATAAACGAATTCGAACACAAGTTATTCTGCAAAGAAACTTCTTTAGCTAATCTTCAAAGCAAGCTGTCAGTGAGTGGAATCGGCTCAGAAAACATGCTCTTCTTACCTGCAGAATTTCATATACCCTATTGATATTCTGTATAATCGCGATACATATGTTGACTTTGTATGTGACCACCCCTGTATGGGAAACGGCCTTGTTCGTAGAAGGTCGCATGAGAACTTGATGTCTTACAAGCTGTGCATCACACTAGAGTAATCACTGGGTACTTGAAATCCGCACAGAAAACACGAAGTATCTCCGAAAGTTTTACGAAAACTTGGCCTGACCCTATCACAAAGCTGGTAGAAAAGTGCACGGAGTATATGAACCCCTCTATGTAGGTTTTATGGATTACGAAAAAAGTATTTGACTCGTTCCAAACCTCACCAATCGCGACGGCGTTGCGAAACCTGGCGGTGGACGTGCAGTCGGTGGGAGTAATACAACCTATTCGCAGTGCCTCCACAGCCACCCTAGTACTCCACCCAGATAGCAGTAAAATATCAGTAAAGAAGTGTGTAAGACGACGATACCAGCTTTCCAATGCTATTCACTGCATGTTTACGGGAGGCATTCATCACATCGCACAGAGGTCAAGTCGATACAGGAATTGATCGAGGATAACAAAGAAACCTCAGATTTGCCGACGATACTCTTTTTCTAGAAGGAATGCCAAAGGATAATATTCCCATAAAAGCAGGCAATGCAGAACGGTGAGCCTGAACATTCATCATGATGATCATCATCAGCCCATCTTATGTCCACTGCAGGACGAAGGCCTCTCCCAATGCTCTGCATCCTTTCCTGTGCTGTGCGACCTGATTCCATTTGATGCCTGCGAATTTCTTAATTTCGTCACTACATCTTACCCTCTGTCGTCCACAGCTGCGCTTACCCTCTCTTGATATCCATTCCGTCGTTCTAACTGTCCATCGGTTCTCTAGCCTTCTCCTCAGGTGACCTGCCCATGTCCACTTTTTCTTCTTTACTTCGACTATTATGTCAGCGACCCCTGTCTGTTCCCCAACCTTCGGCACTCTTCCTATCTCTTAGAGTAACGCCTATCATTTTTCTTTCCATCGCCCATTGTGTGGTTCTTAACTTCCCTTCTAGCTCCTTTGTAATTCTCCAAGTTTCTGCCCCATATGTCAGTACTGGCATAATACAGTAATTATATAATTACCTCTTAAATGACAATCGCAAGTTTCCGTTCAGGAGCTGGGACTGTCTCCCGTAAACTAGTCTTAATCAAACTCGGCAGACCACATCCGTTCGACATACAATAGGTAGTAAACCGCTGGAAATGGTAAGAGCCTACATCTACTCAGGACATGCAAGGACTCCTCCTCCGAACCTCAAGCTGCATAACGAAGTTACAAAGATAAGGATGTGGTTGAGCGCACTGAAAGGAGTTTTCAGTTCAGACCATGAGTGGCAGAATGCTACTCATGGGGGGGAGGGGGTACAGATACTTATTAAAAGGGTTCAACATGAACTGTGGACGACACAGCAAGCAATTCAACGGAAAAGATGTCTAATTCTGTGTAATGCGTTTAAATTCTCATGCTCACTAAAAGGGTTCAACATAAACTAAGGACGACACAGCGAGCAAAGGTGTCTTATTACGAGAGAAACGGAGAGGCCAGAGCGCGTCAGTAAACAGATGAGTGCTGATGGCATCTTAGTAGACACTACCAAGAATAAATGGGCGTGGACAGCGCATTTAATGAAAAAAAGCTAGGTCACCGTTCGACACTAAAAGAAACCATCTATCTCTAGAGAAGGCAAGCGAGTCCGCGGCACGGCTGAAGTTATGCGCCGTATGAGGTGGAGAAATTGACCACGATAACATGTTCCCGGATAGCACAGGAAAGGTATAATTGGGGAAGTATAAGAAAGGCGTTTGCCCAGAAGTCGGCGCAGATAGGTTCATGATGATTTCCTTTACTGCTACACTAATGTTTTGCCGTACATATTGTTTCCAGCGTGATCAATGAATCGGAGATATTTATTTTTGCAAGGTCGCCACCTCGCCACAGGACATCAAGGCCAACAACAAGTCTTGCTCCATGTCGCACATCCATGTGATTGGAGAGCTTGACCGGCAGGTGTCAACCGCCGACACCATCTGCCTGCTCCGGCCCCTGCTGTTTCACGAGCGAACGCGGATGGATGTCGTGCATAAGGGAACACGCGTGAAAAGGTGACCATCATTGATCACGGTTTTGACGAGTAGTACCGACAGATCATAAAGCGCGGTCAATTAATTCAAACACTACGCAGGTCATCACTGAAGCAGATCGTGGAATCATTGCTGGAAAGCGCCTGCTTGAAGCAGTGGCGGGTCCTGCAACGTCGCTAAGCGCACTGAGGACAGCGACTAATGGCGCGAACTGTGAGCAGTGACACAGAGTGTCACGCTGATAGGCAATGTGTGTCCCCTTGGACATCAATTTCATCCGCTGTTAGCGAAACACATACGGCCATTTGCGTTTGTCAGTTGTGTAGAATATAGTGCCAAGGGGGAAAGTGCGGGCTTATAACTCGTTTTATGATGTGAAGTAAAACCAGATTGATGCGGCCTACTGTGTTTTTCCTTGGAACAATGCTGATGATGTATACGGCCTTTGTTTTGTTGTTGTTGTTGTTGTAATAATGGCATGCTGTTCGTGAAGGACGACTCCTGCAAGCTGGCAACAATCCGTACTAGAGGCTGGCACACGGCTGTTAAAAGCAAGTACGCACTTTAATCAAGGCAGGCAGGCACAGAACTTTATTTTTGTCCTGGGAAACTGCAGTTGGACGTCCCCTTTTAGGGGGATCCTGTAGCAGTTGCGGGCCGCTCCCACGCAGGGACAGGAAGACCGTGGCCCTCCGCCCTCTCGCAGGCTCTCTGGACAGCCCGAAGTTGAACCGAAAGGTCGCCGCTTCTCAGGGCTTCCTCCCAGTCCTCCTCTTTGCTGAACTCTGTGTCACGTAACGCAGGACATTGCCAGAGCATGTGAGCTAGTGAGCAGTAAGCCTCTCCGCAGTTCGGACAATACGGTTCAACGTTGGGTGAGAAGTTACTAAACCTGCCTCGCGAAAGGAAAGACCCGTTTGGAGCATCCTGAAGGCCGAAGGCTGCGGACGAGTGAGTTTAGGGTGAGGAAGTGGAAAGACCCTCCGAGAGAGATGATAATGAGTCACGATCTCGTGAAAAGTGAGGAGCGGGTCCCTGTACCTGCCGGCATCCCCGCCCGCGAAGTCCCAAAACTAGCTATGATTATTAGAGACGCCGGAGTGGAGGGCTCTGGAAACTTTGATCTCCTGGGGTTCTTTACGTGCACTGACGTCGCACATCACAGGCCTCAGCATTTCGCCTCCATCGAAATACTGCTGCCACGGCCGGCATTTGATCCCGCGATCCTCGGATCAGCAGCCGAATGCAATAGCCACTAGACCACCGTGGCGGGGCGACAACTACAATGTCTATATAAGTAGTCACCAGCTGGCATTTTCATGTCCACAAAACATATATGGTATCTCCCCTTCAGGAAATTGTATATTAATCGACATCCCTTCGTCACTGAAGCATGTAATTTGATCTTCCTAGAGCACTCTTTGGGACAATCGGGTGCAAGAGTCATACATATTAAAAATACAACTATATGATATCCGGAGAAGAACGTTCACACGCTTACTGAGACTTGGCCTCAAGGCCTTTCCGAACTTACCTGCATTGTTATGGGCTACTGCCAAACAGAAAGGAGAAATCTGTCGCGTCTTCAACACAAGACGACAATCCTTGAGGTAACACTAGCTATTACCTCAAACCAGTGCGGTGAACGTGCTTAGGAATATATATAAAACTATATACAGCGATTCTTTTGTGTCTTCCACCTATCAATGTTTTGTTTAGATTCACGGTGCAGCTCGCCGGAAGGTTGCCTTAACGCAGGGGAGAAATTTCTCAAGCAATGAAGAAAAAAGACATTGAAACGGCTGTAAAAATGACCAGTTTAATAATTACATTTAGTGTCACTATGGGTGGCATCATAATTTAAACATAGCGATGCTGTCAAGCTTATATGTTACCAGATAAGTACTGTTGTAACTTCTTGTGGTACGCGTGCCTAAGATACAAATAGATTGTAATGCGAAGTATTATCTATCTATCTATCTATCTATCTATCTATCTATCTATCTATCTATCTATCTATCTATCTATCATGAGAGCCTCTGCATCCCCGTATCGACACAGGAGACACGCAAACTTGGTGCTGCCCTACCTGGTCTAATTCCCTACCTCACTTAGTGCACCAGTTCTCCTTGTTGAACTGCTGGTGGGAGCACAACCTGAGCTCCTGTAACTCCATTACTAATGTAGCTATTTCACTAAGTAGCCTCGACAGACTACAGTCGTATTATTATACGTAATAGTGCAGTTGCCTCGATTTTTCTTCCTCTCTCTCTCTCTCTCTCTATCGGAACGCATCAAAGTAGCAGTTGATAATTCACATTATCAATACACATTCGCGAAATATAAGAGGTTAAAATATGCACTACGTGGTCCAGATCACAAAGATTTTGAAACTCTGATGCGTCCAGGTGCGTTCGCTATTTTGTTGGTCTGGTGCTGCCCTGAAAAACCTGGGTTAGCACCCGGCAGCAGCGGTTGTGTTTCGACGAAGGTGGAATTCTGGACACCCGTGAACAGCGCGATGCCAATGTAGGGTAAAGGACCAAACGTGGTCGAAATTTCTGGAACCTCCCACTACGGCGTGCCTAATAGTCATATCGTGATTTGTCCACAAAAAACGCCAGAAATATTTACGGCAAAACGTTAGCTTGTTCACGAAAAGCCAGCTGTGCACTTCCGTCTCACCCTCGTCGTCTCACCTGTGGTGCTACCCAATGTGGTGGTGCCAAAATCTTTAAATTGCCACTCGATCGTTTACTTATTATATACCACACTTGTGATGGAAATGCACTAATGTGAGAATAACATGACTAATAGGTCACGAGAGGAATAACTTGGCATACCTGCCTATTTACGTTACACGACAAGTACGACGAGTATTTACGTGACACCGGGCAAGTAAATGCTTTCCGCTGAATCAAACGAAAAATTCACATCTCTTAATTTTAAATCTATAGTTTGTAAACGTCTGATCATCTTTCCTCGCTCTTTCTATTTTGTTACATTTTCCCGGGAACTGAAACACCATTAAGGTGAAAAAGAGAAACCATCGCTCTCCTTCTTTGCATAGTCCAAAAATCAACATTTCCCTTGAGACTTTTGCATATTTTAATATATTTTTATTCTTCAAAACAGTCTTCGCATCTTAAGTAGAGCAGCAGTTCACAGCTCGTGTCTCCTGGTGGTCGCTTCTCGACGCTGTTGCTCCTGAGTTACCGAGACGTAGCGACAGATGGCGCCGTAGATGCGCGTATCGCTGACGGGCAACGCGGGAAAATGTGAATTCCGAAAGTGTTGAGATGGTCTGTAGCGGGGACTTAAAAAAATGGATGTAGGGTTAGTGTTGGACAGACAGCCTGAAATGAAGTTATTTGCAGTTCAACAAACCTGCAGCTCCCGCGTTTGCATGCAGACCACACTGCGTATCGCGCGTAGTACAGGACACATCTTAACGCGCGTTCCATGTTCCGATCATTTCCATATAGTGTCGGTCGCGTCACGCACCGTAAGCGAGATCGCAACGGGCAACTGAAATGCGATTTACTCCATCGCTTATCGCACTGTGCATATAACACGTCTCACAAATACTAGAACGCACATTGCAAGGCCGCCTTATTGTCTGGCTTGGAGAATATCGCTGACATATTGGTTGTCTCCTAGGTTGCGAAAATGTCGCATACATGAACTTAATACATCTTTAAGGGTATCCTGATTCACCCCTCGGCCCTCGGTGGAGCGAAGACTTCACAAGCGGAGCACAAATCTGCCACGTTCGTCGAGCGCCCTATCTTCAAATACAGGCTAATCCTCCGTCTTTTCGAAGCTGCTTTATTTCATCATTTAGCAGGTTGACGCTACTGACCTTTAGCTGAAACGAATCTCAAAACATCTGACAAAAATCGGAATTTCAATCAGCTGCGCTTCTTCCTTTTGTCATAGTGTATAACAGTTTCTGTAGTTGAATAGGCGGCCACGGTAGTACAATGGTTACGCTTTTCGGCTGCTGACCCTAAAGGAACGTTAAATTAACCTGACCGCGGCGGACCCGTTTCGATGGGGGCGAAATCCCAGAGGCCGCGTACTCTTTTAGAAAAATAGATTTAAAAGAGTCTATAGACTTTTGCCTTCTGTAAGCTTGTTTGCCTTTAACGATGTGAAATCTGTAGGTGGTTTACAGACGAAAGTCAACGAAATGTGTTTCTGTCTCTCCAGGTTTATTGTATAGATTGTCTATAAAGAAAAATAATAAAGCGTGTATTTCTTTTTTTCTAGTTCCGATCTATATAGAATGCAGAGGGAGAAGATATATTTGTTTTTGTCTATTAACCGTGTATAGTGCGTGTATGAACAAAAATCAATATGATGTCTATTTTGTCTAAGCTCACTTTATAGATGGTCTACAACCAAAAGCCGTTAATTTTTTTATTCTATTTGCCTAATCGCAGTCAGTACACAGCCTTTAAAGAAAACTCAATCAGTTCCTTGTCTTGGTTTCAGTCCTAGGCTATAGATGTTTTAAGAAAAACGTTCAGAAGTGACTGTTTCAGGTCTGTGTCAGTAATATGTTTTCTGACTGAGGAGGAGGAAGAGGAGGAAGGAAACAAGGAAAGATAGAGAGGTTAGCCAGTGTTGAGACCGGCTGGCTACCCCGTGCAGGGGAAAAAGGGTGAGCGAAATGAAAGATAATAGAAAGGAGACACGACAAGAAAAGAGAAAAAGAGAGAAAAAAACGCGATACTGCTTAAAGTCTGTCCCTTAGACCGCTCGTGCTTAAAAATCGCAACAACGTGTTCAGAGCTTTCCGTGCTCACGATGGTCCCGGCCAATGTCTCAAGACTCGTCGCTCGGACAAAGGGTGCCTGTGAAGTCTGTCTAGAGCAGCGGTAGGTCCTCTCCTGGGGCCACTGAAACGGGGACATTCACATAGAATATGAGATATCGTTTCACTGCAGACACAATTCTCACACGTAGGTTGGTTTGCCATTTAAATACGAAATGAGTAGCCATTTGTGAAGGCAACGCCAAGCCACAGGCGACACAGAATTTTCTCCTCAGCGCGAGGTATTCCTGACGGAAGGCGGAACTGAATGTCTGGGTGCAAACTACAGAGACAAGCATTGGTGAATTCTGACAAATTTCACTGTGTACGCATAAGTTCTCGGTATTGAAGCCTTGCAGATGCGTCGGTCCTGGGGAATGGAATTGCTCTGCAGTGGTTATCATTGTGGGCAGATCGGGCAGGTTTACCGGCAAGGTCATTGCCGTTGCTCCCACAGTGACCTGTTATCAATGGTACGTGACTTTCTCCTTGCTAGACCGCATGGTGATGAATTCTTATGCCAGCGACTACTTGATGGTAAGGTCCACGACGAAATGGCGACATAAGACACTGAAGGCCTGCCTTGGAGTCTGTGAATATTGACCATGCATGGGAAGGTTGTGCAATTGTGACATCTACCACACAATGAATGGCGACGAGTTCAGAAGTTTAGAAATAGTACGTCTTTAATCGTATGGTGATGTACTTCGCTGAAATTACCGCTGCTCCAGTTGCGCTCACAGAGGAAACTGACCCATCCATTTAAACGTGAGGGCGTCCTCTGCGTTGTTCATACAGGTACATTAGGGTGTCTTATTGTAAGGCTAAAAACGACAAGTGCTTTTTCTTTTTAATTCCCGCAATGATCAGGAGCGCTTAGAGGGAAAGAAGGCACCAGAATGATAACGATGGTCTTACTGGAGGCGTGAAGTTCGATGGCAGGACTACACGATGAGCAGCAATAATAGCGTTGAACTCGGAGTCTGACCTAGAAGCGGCAAGAGAGGCGAGGTGGTGCGATGGAATTCGGGCAAATGCCTTAGGTGCACTGGCAGGACATCGACACGGATATGTTGTGATTGGTTAATCACGTGCGACGACGACAGCCGTTGCTGTAGACGCACACTTCGGCAGTCCAAGCCATGTTCTCAAAGCATGAGCTTACATAAAGCGAGTGAAGAATACGCACGTTAATTTTACGTGTTCCGCCCAGCACTGGTAGGCTGCAGCGCATTAATCGGAGGAACAACGCGGTGTAAAGCTGCCGCATCTCTCGTACAGATACACCCCACGATTTTTCCGCAAGGAACCTGAGCACGTGGGCGATATTGGTCAGCTTCCTTTTCATATAGGAAGTGTGAGGGCTCCAAGACAGGTCGCGGTCTATTATTACACCCAGGAATCGGTGAGTCTTCTCATACTTGATAGCCTTCCCGGTAATTCTAATTACGTAACGTCTCATTTTCTTGCGTGTGAAGGTAACTAACGAGCACTTCTCAGATGGCAGCTAGAGTTCCCATTCTTGAAGGTAATTCGTAGTTATTGCGGCCGCTCTCTGAAGCCGGGCCCGTACGTGCATACGCGTCACCCCTGGCGCCAGATACAAATGTCGTCTGCATGTATAGATAGATGGACAGACCGTAGAAATGCATCGACGAGGCTGAGGAGTGCAAGGTTGAAGAGTGTGGGGTTCAGGACTCCACCGTGTGGCACGCCATGCCAGGTGAAATGGTGTGTTGTGGTACCATCCTCTGTAGGAAGAAGGTTCTGTCATTTAAATAGCTTTAGATCCATTTGTAGACACCGCGGCCTAGTACAACATTCCCATGACATCCAGGATGGCTCCATGCAATACATTGTCGTATGCGCCTTTTACGTTCAAAAATACTGCCGCGGATAAACTCTCAAGGCTTTTTTCCCTGTTGGACAGACGCGATGAGGTCCACAACGTTGTCAATAGAAGATCGGCCATGCGAAAACGCGCCACAGGATCAAGGTATACGTCATACTGCTCCAGATACCACTCAAGGCGACACAGGACTATCCTCTCCATCACCTTTCCAATGCCACTAGCCAGTGCAATACGGGCGATATGCGGCCAAGTCGAAAGGAGAATTACCTGCTTTGAGCATAGGGACAAGGCGATTGGATTTCCACGGAGGAGAAACCAATCCACGAAGGAGGAACAACTAAGGAGGCTATTTCATTTTTTGAACCACCATGTGAAATTGAACAGGAATGTGTTTTTGTGTGTATATCACTGACACCTGCGGTAAGCACGGCCCACATTTTTCGACTCGTAACTCGGATGGTAACATGCCCATCGGAAGTCTTCTAATACTGAAGGGGTTAGCGTGCAAAACCACGATGTGATTATTGTGAGGCACGGCTCAATTGAAGGCTCAAGAAATTTTGGACCGCCGTGCACTGGCATCGCACAGTACGCGAACCTCTAGCATTACGCCTCCATCAAGACGAGAGTGCAGCGAGTTCGAACCGGCGTCTTTTGGGTCGGCAGCCGAGTGCCGCAGCGACTTTACCACTGCAGCGCCCCAAGCCACTTAACATGCCTCTAAGTACGACCATCGCGCTGTGTCTTACAAAAGGTCTTGCAGGAAGGCTGTATGTAATTCGTAGACATGTCTGTAAAGTAAAATGATATTTATTCAGACTATAGACTGTCTACGGCCGTATGGCATTACACAGTTTGTAAACTTTTCTACAGAATGTCTGACACAGACTGTCTACAGCATGTCTTTAGATTAATGAATATTCGCTTTTGTAGACAAATGCCTGCAGATCTCTATAGACAAGTGTATCTGTGTATGAAAAGCTCTAAGTAGACCTGTGTTCATAAAATCTTTATAGACAGACATTTTACACTACCTACACTATCTAGATATACCCTATCTAGAGATTATACTCCTATGGAATGTCTATGTGCTTATGGCCTTACATTTTTGTAGATTGTTTCCATAGACGGTTACTGTAGACCAATCTGAGTGTAATCCATACACTTAAGCCTTGCAATTTCTACCGACTTGCGGCACAAATGTACGTCCGTTTGAGGGCTGACCTTTCGATACCTTTAATAGTGTATATTTGCGCCGTATTTTCAAATGCATATTTTCATTTAACAGCCTGGACACTTAGCTAAATGACACATATATTATCTGTATATGCTTACTATACATATATTTCCACAGAAAATTCGATTTTTCTTAAATATGAACAGTCACTGCCAGGGGTTCCCACAGCTGACCAACCGGCCGACTTTATACGAACCAGAATGATGCTTGGTGATTTTCTGTAAAGGTAATTTGTACTTAAACGGGGCTGCCATACTGGTTTTAAAATTCAGATACATATGTATATAACTACATTATTATAATTTGCTTAGTACGTGATATCATCCCCTGTTATTGCATCAATTAACTTTATTATATTTCTAGATCGTGAAATTTTTGCTCAAGTTTGCTTTTTGCTGTGTAACATTATTTGTATTTCCATCCTAGAATCTCTCCTCATCAAAACTGCAGGATAGATAAATTACAATTTGATTGATTTGTGGGTTTTAACGTTCCAAAACCAGTTCTGATTATGAGAGACGCCGTAGAGAAGGTCTCCGGAAATTTCGAACACCTGGGGTTCTTTAACGTGCACTGACATCGCACAGTGCACGGGCCTCAACATTTAGCCCCCATCGATGTGGAGCCTCCGCGGCCGGGATTCGACCCCGCGACCCTCGGATCAGCAGCCGAGTACCGTAACCACTAGACCACCGTAACGAGGTAATAGATAAATGATCGGAAAAATTGAAATTGCCGCGAAGATTCTTTTTTCCAAGAGGTATTTGTTTATTTCCACGTTTCCATCGCGGTTGCACAACGCTAGCTTTGTTGTCACAGCGTAAGCTGCTATGAGATCACAGCAAGGGCCGTTTTTGGCGCCGTAGTTATCCGCCGCCGCTGCCACCGTCGCCAGTGTCCGCAACAACTATCGCGCTAATTTTAGAAAAAAGAAATAACCGGACCGAGGATGATTCGAACCCACGTCGTCCTGCGTGACAGTCGAGCATTCTACCATTGAGCTACGCCTGTGGTTGAAAAGTTATCGCTAAAAGACCTATACAGGTATAAAGACTGCCGAAGAATCGCATTAACCAATGTAACGTTAGTTGCAGAATAGTAATACGCCACTACGCGTCGCGGAAAGTGGATTGCACAACGATTGCGAGGAATAATTTGAAAGAACGCAGGGTTGCATACTTTGTAGCTCTGCTAAGGGTACATGCTTTGTGGCTCTGCATCCATTACAGAGGCATCAACATCATCATTGTGAAACGATCTTCTTCAACTTTTCCCTCATCATTATTAAGAAGCGCCGCCTCGTGAAGCAGTTTTCTCGTATCGTGTCATGCGTCACGCGCCGGGCGACGTGCGCCGCCCCGACCGACAGCAACCACTTGGCCACATCCCCAAGTGTTTACAATGGCCTCTTAGAAGGTCGCTCCTCGAGCTTACGCTGTCACTCTCCTGCGATTCCGCGCAAGCCTGTTTTTTTTTTATTTCACGGTGAATTTTGCCATTTTTTGGAATACCACCCAAGTCTTTCGTTTTATACGAGTGCATTACAAAAGCACATATACACACGAGCAGTGCGAAAGCCTCTCCATGGGCAGAGACGACACTAAAGCAACGTGTTCAAACAACTTTAATTCGGCTCGTTCGACGCAAAATAACATTTGAATGTTTCAAGACTTCAGTGACGGACACGGCCATCTTATGCTGACTGATTTTCTCTAGATTTGCTGGGTGTGAGTAAAAGACAAAACACAACAGGAATCTGCTTTATATGACGGTAAGTTCATAATTTGTATTACTTTTCCACGCTACATTCGGTAATTGTGAAAATGAAAAGCGTTTTTGCGTTGCATGTTAAATGTGCATGTGACTGTGTAGTACCTGTATCATACGTGATTAATTGTCACTTCAATAAACGTTAGCTTTTGTTGCCGGCTTGATAATCTTCTTTCAAGATACGCATTAGCCCTCACGTCGAGTCCGTGTATTGCTTCAAGTAACTAAATGAATGTGCGTCGTAATGGCTCTTCACAAAATAGAGCGTAAGTGCGCTGCTACCTATTGGTGGATATGTAGAGGGTAAGTACTAACTCCTGGCTATAGTACGCAGGGCGATCTGCATTGAACGATACAAATACCCTTACCGACGTTAAGTACCCCCTCCCTTAAATTCTTTCCTCTCCCCTCCCGCATCCCTCCCCCTGTAATGTGCCGACGGACGGGGCCGGCGCTGCACTTTGCGTGCCCGTTCTTGTAGCCTTGAATTTCTGAGGACATGAAATCGCGAGAAATTGTGCGATTTCGCCGACAGGAGCCGGCCGTCTTTTATGAGTGCCTGTATTGTATCACCTCGCTTCCACTGTTTTATCGCACACTTTAGAATTTGAGGCTTAAGTTTTCCTTTCTCTGTCAGCTTCTCTCCCAATCCGTAAAGCCGACACATATTAGTAGCTGGAGAGCATGTCATTTACATGAAGGTTTCCGTTAGAAGCCAAAAGTTATCCGATGCGTCGCTTACAGCTAGTTAACTGTAGCATGTTCGTTCACCTGTCCGTACGATGTTATCGAGTTGCGCTCTTACACACTGTCCTCGTCAACCTATCTTAATTCGACAACAAAGTTTTCGTTTCTCCCATTTCTTTCAGGGAGGAATTGCCATAGTTGCTCAAAGCCAAGTCCTCAATCAAATAAATCATACTTTTCGTCTCTATTGCACGGGTTATTTGCAGTTTTTGTATAAATATAGGCATGAAAAGATCTGTTTCAGTTTTTAAATACGAAGCATTTCTCAGCGAACTTCAGCGACTTTATGCGTATCTATCTATCTATCTATCTATCTATCTATCTATCTATCTATCTATCTATCTATCTATCTATCTATCTATCTATCTATCTATCTTAGCCGACTAAGACTTTGTGCTCCTCTGGCCGTTTCGTTAACGGGATGTATACGAAAATTGGTATCTCACAACATGACTGCATCACGAAGATAAAGGGCAGGTCATAACGTGAAAACAACGACATGCATGTCATGAGCGGCATGATTTGCATGCGACGGTCTTGGTGCTCTCCTGGCCGTTTCGTTAATGGGATGTATGCGAAAATCGGTATGGTGAGACAACAGCGTCTGGCGACCATGGATGACACGTTATAAGAACATGAAAATTGTGGCATATGCGTGTCATGAGTGGCATTATTTACATGCCATGCGTTTCGTTAATGGGATGTATAGCAAAACTGCTATGGCACAACACGACTGCATGACGAACGTAAATGACAGATAATAACATTACAATCATGAGATGCGTGTCATGAGCGGCATTGTTTACATGCCACAATCTTAGTGCTCTTGCGGCCGTTTCGTTAACTTAATATGTACCAAAATCGGTATAGCGAGACAACAGTTCAGACCCATTTTACGTTCATGATGCGTGCTTCACATTTCCGTGATTCGCATTGCACGTGGGATCTGCCATTTTTTGTTACTTGTACACCAGGACAGCAGGATATCGGCTATAGCGCTCGTACAACTAAGCAAAATCACTTAGTAACTCGCCCCGCGCTCTCTTTCTGCGCGGTGCGTGTGTCTCATTTAAATGACGCATCTACCGGAGTCCTGATTAGTCACATCTTGCCCAGTGTTGCTCTTAGGACTACACGTGTTCAACCTAAGGGCACAGAATGTAAGCGCAGATATAGAGATTGACAAAACAGCAGAGCACCGTTGTACGTGTCTACGCCTCTATCTGTGTACCCTATTTGCGCCCTTATAAGGAATGCAGCTTCGCGGAGTGCATGTTTCAGTTATTACCTGCTTTAATAATTTTCGCTCGCTCAGTGATTTATATATTTCCCATGTGCTAAAACAACGACAAAAGATCCAGCCAGTCCCATACCTTCAAAGCCATCGAACGGCGAAGCTATTGGTCACCCCTTCCATGTGAAACGTTTTTTGTATCTGTAGTTTTCATTAAAACCGTTTCCGCATCGGTAGTTTTTATTTGAGCCTTTTCTGTCTCTCTTCTGTGTGTGAATGTCTCCTGTTTGAGGCGAGTGACAGCGTCGTTGTTGGACGGTTTTGCCAGCGTGGAAATCGCTGCACTACCATCTCACATGTCGTGCCGAATGTGCGCTGCCTCTTCTATGCACGACACTCTTTACGCACCCAGGTGTCTTTGTCTCGGTTTTTTACAATTTACGTAAGATTCTAAGGAAAGTGCGAACTGCAGTACAAAATTGAACCAGTCGCGCCTTCGCCGGACCTGCCTCCATCGTGGACGACACCGTGTACGTGTGCAGCGCCCCAAGACTTACTATAACCCAGTCGGTGTAACGAGCTGTTAGGTCGCCCATAACTGCCTTTTCACTCCTGGGGGTGACTGTAAAGAAGAGGAAGAAAGGTAGTGGGTTTTCGTCTTCAACGCTTGCCCCGGCAGCGCCGCTCGTGCTTCCAGGCCATGCTTTACGTGGCCAATCACCCTCGTGGGTATGTGCCAGTTATAGAGGCCACAACAACAACCAAACTTGGACGGTTTGCCCTAGCGCTGTTTATAAGCAAACGACTTCACAACTAGCTGTATGCCCGTATCTTCATTTTAACAGCGAAACTGTTTTAAAAGCTCGCGGTTAGTGGAGTGTCGTTCGCACTTAACAGTGGAGCTGTCACGGAGATGGGAAAAGCTCCTCTCATCGACCCACTACCCGAACTGCTACATTATAATGTTTGTGCTAATGACAATAAATAAATAAATAAACAACTCGGGTGGAGAAGAAGGGAAAAGAGGACCAGCGGTCGCCCTCGACTCACTATCATCACCTTTGCCCTCAGCCCAACGCTACATGAGAGCAGTGCACTGAAGTTGCGGTGTTTTGCATCAGGTGTCACGCCAGGTGAACAAGGTTACGTGTAGGTTCCTTAAACTTTTCCTTGCCAGTGTTGAACAATTTGAACACGCGAAAGCTGATTTTTATTTACTTTTCTAGTGAACAACGTTTTTTTTTTTACATTTCGTTTTCAAACACTCACCATCGCTGATAGACGACGAAGCAATAATAATTTTGCTTATCAGCACATTCAGACGCATTCGATAAACATTTGAAGACGTGCATATTTTGGCATCTGTCATGGCCAATCGCTTGTTGCGTCTTTTCACCGGCAAAAAGAAATGTTGCTATGAGCAAAACAGAAGGGAAATATGGGCAAATGGTCAACGATTGCTGCACACCGTAATAGAAAAAAAAATCCATAGCCTGTCTACCTTTCAGCTGTTAGAATTTTTAACGAATGTTCCATTTTTGGGACATTTGTGTTTCACAGTTGCACAAATACTGTTTACCAGCGCCAAAATTTCGCTAGTTTTGGATTTAAGCTAAGGACCTGGCGACAATGTAAGCATGACACGCTCACCGGATAGATATCTTCACGTGAGGTGATTATATGTTGCTGCAGAAATGAAATGACCAGATGAAAACGGTGATTCTCGACTGAGCCACTGTAGCAGAAGATCAAACAGAAATATCGGTCGTGCAAGAGAAAGCCCTCGAGTCACTCATACTATGCATTCGCTGTCTGGTGTGATCGACGTTTCAGGTGGCGCGCACGCCACCAGCGCTCCAAGCTTTGGCTGAGCGTCGCTAGCAATATCATATTTGTACCGCTTACGCCTCAACACTGCGCGAACTAGATATCGGGCTCATCCCATTAGCGCTTATAGCAAAGTCGCTGGTGGCTACATCATCGTAGCACACCGATACAGACAAAAGGTGCAAGGAGAACGATACAAATCAGCGTCACCAGCGTCACCAGTGCATCAAAGCGGCTGCGTAAGAAATGCCTTGCGGCTTAAAGCGGCTTCTGAAGCGCTCACTGCCAAAGAGGCGATTTGCTTGATTTCTAAGGTTTTATGTCCCAAAACCACGATCTGGTTACGAGAGAGGTGGAAGGCTCCGGAAATTTTGACCACCTTCGGTTCTTTGACGTGCATTTGACATCGCACAGCACACGGACCTCAATATTTCGCCTCCACCAAAGTGCAGCCGCTGCGGCCGCGATTCGATACTGCTACCTTCGGATTAGCCGCTGAGAGCCGTATCTACTAGACCAGCGTATCGGTGCCACTGTCATAGAGTCAGTACGAAGAAAGAACGAATTTCGTCAAAAAACATTTTTACGTTTTACACTTTTCAAAGGCAGTGCAGGTTGCAAAAAGTCACCATCAGTTAAGAGTAAGCACCTCTTCCTCCCCTCTACCCACTTTAACGGTCAGTGATTGTTGTTGTTGTTGTTATGTGGGGTTTAACGTCCCAAAACCAGCTCTGATTATGAGAGACGCCGTAATGGAGGGCTCCGGAAATTTCGACCACCTGGGGTTCTTTAACGTGCACTGACATCGCACAGTACACGGGTCTCAACATTTCGCCTCCATCGAAATGCAGCCGCCGCAGCCGGGATTCGATCCCGCGACCCTCGGATCTGCAGCCGAGTGCCATAGCCACTAGACCACCGTGGCGGGGAATCGATCAGTGAAGGACAACATTTTCAGTTGCATATGCGAAACGCCCATGTCGCCCATGAAACGCCCATGAGCATAAAAAAAAGCTTAGTCATGTAAGAGTGGCGGCAAATGTTATGAAGAATAACTTTGAAGGTCATATGTGAACTGTGAATATCTCTTTAATGTCTTATTACTGTTTCGTATTGCGGTGTTTAAAGGTTAAACTCTACACCCATTACAAATAGCTCTGCCTAAATGCGCCAGTACCGGCGGCCTAGCAGGCGCGGGTGCTTTCACAGCCTCATTAGGAAAGAATTAAAGAGAATATTACGAATCTCGTTTACCATTATCTTACTATGAACTTAGACTCCTGTGACTATAGAAAACAAAATATACAATTTACAAAGTGATTTTCGGGTCCCAAAGCACAACAGCACTACGAAAAATGCCGGAACATTAAGGCACCAGTTGCTATGCCCATTATTCTCAGTATAAAGCGTCCCCAAACAGCTTGGGATTGGCTTTTAAGACGCCGCTTCTTGAGCGTACCCTGCGACTGCGCTGCGCGTTCCGCGCAGGACTGCAGTTCTGTGAGTATTTCGCATGCTGTTGACAAAATTGTGCATGCGTCAAGACTTACAGATATGTAGTCATCGAGTGACCACGCCGACAGGACGTGAACACTTTGCCAAACAGGTTGGTAACCATCCTGTGAAACCCCGGGCAACAACCTTTCAACGAAGTTTTGACATGTCCGAAGCGCATACCAAAACACCGCCATCCGTTCACTTACACAGATCATGGAAGGCGTTCTCTGTTATTAAAAAAAAAAAGAAAATATGCCGCAGAAGGGTCGCCGACACCAGTGGTCGTTTTTTTTTTTTTTTTTTTTGCGCAGGCGCTTGAAAAGTTTGGCGCTTCGATGCCGTTTCTGTAGCCAGCATCCCGACATTCGAATCCGGGTAGCAACCGCTGCTTATGTAGACACCAAGCTGCATGGAAAAAAAAAGTGGGGGGGGGGGTAAGAAAAGGGTCGTAAGGTACTTGAGACAGCCTCCCTTTTCTTGTCGTCTGTGTTCTCTGGCGCAATTTGCTGCTGCAATAAAAAAGCTGGCTCGTTAACACGTTTCTGGATAAACAGCAACGTTTGAGCGGTTTTCCTTTTTTAAACAACCGCAGGTGTTGTTGCAGCTTATTAAAAACGCTGTTTCGTTTGGTGCCGTTTAAACGCTTCGTAGAAAGGGCCATATTCACACGTTCTTTTATGCGCAAGGGAATTCGCCCACCTACGAATGCCTGAGTGATACGTTTTGCAGATGGGTCAGATTTAACCTATATGCGCTGTTCGCTTAGCCGTCGAGCGAGGACTTCTGTAAGCTGAACTGCTTCACACTGCCAAGGGCTCTGGGGAGATATCCAACTTCGTGTGGCATTCACTGCTGGGGCTACAAAAACATCTTCGTGACAATTCGTGTGGTTTTAAATTTAAGTTTACTGGTAAGCTCTGTGAGGGCACCGTAATGAACACCTATACGTAGTTATTTCGGTGACTTAAAGCTTTTATGTACTGTTATTTCAGAAAACGCCCATTAGGATGCAGCATCTGAGAACGAGGATCGAATCTGCAAACTCGCATGTTACCCATACACAAAGAGCCACCGTGACAGCTGCCGTTTCAAAGCGTTGCGAATGCGACAATTTACGCAAAATGCGTGTTGGCCGCGGGATTCTTCCGTGTCGTCCTAGAAATGATGGAGATGACCCGAACAACTTGTGGCCCAATTCACGCCATCTAATCACGCGTGCGGGCGCCGGAGCGATCAGACGTCACAACCTTAGCACTTCAGTAAAGGTTATCGGCAACTTTCTCGAGTGGCACACTTCGTTGCAAAATAAACAGATATCCAAGGCAGCGCTCCCCTCGAACAAACGAATCTGGGCACAAACTGAACGATGCGATAAAATCTGATAAAGGTTGCCGGCCGTGCAGCAGCGTCTCGAAGGAGGAGGAACTGGCTGTAATTGCTGAGCCATGCGACTTAACATGGAGTAGTGCTCTTGACGCAGTGTACACACTCGCTGGAAGGACAGATAGTGGAGGTTCCACTCGTGAAAACAGAAGTGTGCGAACGTGTACTGCATGTTACAATAGTGTCCTTTTTTATATTTCTGTCAAGCCAGCGACAAAGAGAGAGCCTCCGCGTCGCAAAGTGTGCTGCAACAACGTGAATTTCCCGTGCAGACAAGTGTGCCGCCCTACTCGTGTTGCGGCATTATCGTACGCACACTGATAAGAACTGGTGTCGTTATCACAAGCATCTCAGCCAATCGACTTGTAGGCCCGCGCATGCCCGTGTCTGTCTTATGTTCAGAACAGGTGTCAAGTTTGCAACATCCACTTTAAGTTGATTATTGCACTTCGAGATTGCGTTAAAAACAACGTTAACTGCTGCCGAGCGTCCTACACGCGCACTCGGCTGGTCACCCGCAATGGTCGTTTGTTTACAACTTACAGCTTCTTTGTTTTGCGGGTGGTTGGCCCTTCGAATTTTTCAAAGGGAATGTGAGGGGAGTTGCAGGTTCCGTGTGCCCCCGCTACGGCTCATTGCAACTGGTTATGGTGTGGCGTTGCTATGCACCAGGACGCAGGTTCGACTCCCGGCCATCTAACTTCGACGAAAATAAAACAGCCCGTCAGTGTAATTATAAGGCAGTGGTCGACCGGAGTCGAAAGAGAGACGTTCTCGTCTGCCACCTTTCGTCCCCTCATTCAACCCGCCACGTCTTCCAGCCAGGGCGCGAGAGTGCACGCAGTGTTATCTTTTTCATTATTTTTTTTTTCACTTTTTAGCAATACAGGTGTAAAATTAGGTGCAGTTGTTCGAACTTAAAATTTTCTCACATAAACTGCCCCTATCTATCTATCTATCTATCTATCTATCTATCTATCTATCTATCTATCTATCTATCTATCTATCTCCCTGATAGATTTGATTGATTTATGCGGTTTTACATCCAAAAGCCACGGCCTGGTTATGAGAGACGCCGCAGTGAAGGGCTCCGGAAACATCGACCACCCATGGTTCTTTGACGTGCACTGACATTGCACAGCCCACGCGCCTCAACATTTCGCCTCCATCGTAATGCAAACGATAGGGCCAGGATGCCATCCCATGACCTCCGTATCAGCAGCCGAGTTCCATAGCCACTAGACCACCATAACGGGTAAACGTAATATCCAGCAAAATTGTTTAAAATAGATAGATAGATAGATAGATAGATAGATAGATAGATAGATAGATAGATAGATAGATAGATAGATAGATAGATAGATAGATACTATTACGCCGTTCAAACTTTGAAAACGTGGAACATGGCAGGCGTCGTCTGCCAAACGTCGTCTACTCCAACAATTCAACATTCACTTCTCCACAACCGCAAACTCTCGTCATGGGATGCTGCGGTCATGGTTGGCTTTTAAGCGCGACTTAAGCACGAAGCTGCTGCAGTAACTTTTCCATTCGGCATGTACATCAAAAATAGTGCAACCCAACACCGCAACAACGACGCAAACAGCGGGACAGGTCGCCGAAATTCTGAGCTTGTGACCAGAACTATTTAAAATCGCGAAGGCACTGTGGCAAAAAAAGAAAAAAAAATCCTGCGCGCAGAAATATTATGAGACCGAGCAGTGAGCCCTCGTGTGTAGGTGGCGCACTCTATTGTGATCATAAGATTTAACATTCCCTGGCGGAGCGCTCTAGAGAACTGCCGTCTGCGAAATGTATTGCTGTACTTTTACGTGCAAAACGCCTAATACTGTCACGATACGATTATGAGACACGACGTATAGCGGGGCTCTGCGGGTTGGGTATACACTTCAATGAGATTACACGGGTTTTCTTCGCACTACACCGCCGAAAGGGGACCCACGCGACAGCGAATCCACTCGTAGGATGCATCATTAGATTTAGCTGCAATTTAGCTGCATGGTAAAGAACCCCAAGCACCACTTTCCGCATCGCCTAACGTATTCAGATCTTTGTGCTTGCACGTAAGGAATAAAATAAAATTAAGCTTACGATTCCAATAGTTATATTACGCCCACCAAATAATAGCAACGCTTTTTTAAAAGTACACCTATGCGCTGCAAATGTTATTGAAAGTCAAATTAGATGTGAGGGTCAGCCGACCATTATTGCTTTATTGCGTTTTGATTGATTTGTGTGGTTTAACGTCCCAAAACCAGCTCTGATTATGAGAGACGCCGTAGTGGAGGTCTCCGGAAATTCCGACCACCTGGGGTTCTTTAACGTGCACTTTGATAAATTTATCACATTTTTGTCTCAAACAGTGTAAGGGTTTCCTCGAAGATACTCTCCTGTAATGCGCATATTGGCTAATTGAATTCGTGCTATGAATTCCTACCTGATTTCGGCTCGTAATTTAACTGCGCTTTGTAAAGTGAAGTTAGGTAGTAAATAAGTTTTACTAATTTGGTTAATTATTTAGTTGTTCGGTCGGTCGGTCAGTGAAAAAGTTATTTATTTATCCATTTACGTATTTCTTTAGTTAGTTGGTTAGTTAGTTAGTTAGTTAGTTAGTTAGTTAGTTAGTTAGCCGATATACTCTCGTCCCCTATGCTCACGTAAAAAGGTGACGCTTCATTATATTTATCCAATAAAAGCAGTATGAAACACACATGCAACGAACGGTAAATATGGCATCGCAGGAAAAGAAAGCATGCCGGCTGATGCGATGTTCTTGTTGGCAAAGACAGAGGCCCCCTGCCTCTGTCCGTCGGTAAACACTGCAGAATTCAAGAGCGAAATCAAAGGCAATGCCCATCTACTCATTGTATATAGGCCCACGCAATGCCGAAGCCTTTCGCTTCGGCATTGTGTAACAGCCAACAGTGTAGGCTTGTGACGAGCACCGAGCGAACTTTTATCATTATTATTCACACTTGCAGGTTGTGTGTTCCCGCCGCTTTCCACCCTGACTCAAGGTGTGCCTCTATTCCAACTTGCACGGCTGTCTTTCTTTCGACAGCATCTGGTACGAAGCAGCATCGTGCTTTTAAAGGCCCGTTTATAGATAGCTCCTACGCATTCAGTGTGCGCAACCATTGCGCCTAATGGAACGCCGTAATATGTGCGTTCGCTACCAGCTGTACCGGCGTTGCGGCACCATGTGTAGCCTTTTCTTCGCGCATTTGCGTAAGGTCGCCCACGATTGCGTCACTGCCGTTGGAACGCCGCCACGAACGGCTCCAGGACATTCGCAGACGCATTAGAGGACGAGGCGATAACGACGGGCGCCGCTTGATTGCGTTTCGCTCGCAAACGTTGCACGTGCTGCACCGGACGCGAAGCAATGCCCTATCAATGGTCGTAGGAGAAAGGTGAAGGTGAAGCTGCTGCATCCGCAAGAGGTGCACACGCCAAAGTTCCGTGTAAGTCACGGTGAAGAGCGCTCAAGAAAAAAAAAGAGATGTTGCGAGTGGTACCCAACGCTGTTTGCGAAACGCTTCGACCTAACCTCGCCTATACGTGTTCTCTCACTGCTTTCATTAGCCCGGACCGAAGATATTCTAAACGGCTGAAGCGCATTCGGGCTCGGCATTCGGCTACACTACGTGCGTTAAAGGTTCAGATAAAGGCATACTCGCCCATCTCTGTGTAGTCAAAGCATGCGGGTTCACAGGAGTCAATAGTAGTCCTCATCAAAAAGGTGTAACAGAAGCTGTTGCGGACTACTTTCGCAAGATCGGATTGAGTGGATTGCCGCGATGCCATTGTCCAAAGGAAGGTTCCTTTACCCCCCATCCCTGGTTTCCTCCCTGTAGGTGGACTTCCTGTCGTGTAAAGTAGGGCAACCACGGAGACAATGTATTTGCGGGCAATCGATGCCCGCTAAACTGCAGTTAAAACTAGGATGATTTCGGAGATTACATAAACGAACCCATAGCAAGTGCATTAGAGACTGCTGTCAAATCCGGGGAGCCGAGTGGGCGATAAGCGCACGATTACGCGTGTGGCATTGTGCACAAAAAGCATTTAGAAAAACGCTACGTTATCGTGCAGCGTACGTATTCTTGGTAAGAAATACTGTCACATTACACTAACTCAAGTAAGAGTATGTGAATTTATCTTTGTGCGCGTTGGCTTCGATGTGGTGCTGGGTTAAATGTAGCGGGCTGGTCTTTACGTCGCCGTGGTCGTAGTGGGAAAGCATGAATATTTAGGGAAAAAAACGGACTTTCACGAAGGACAAGGGATATTACGCCTGACACACCCCACGGTCGCGTTGTTCGCGCAAAGTGGACACGGAGGAAGGGAGGGGGGGGGAGGGGGGATCAAGCGTTTGTCTAAGAGGTACAAGCGATATACGCGTCACAATGTTCCGTATCCTCCTATGTGCAGGTGTGTTTCAGGCAATCTTGCGGCAAGCTTCAGAAAAAGCTACGGCATATTACGAGGCTGCGACCAACTTAGTATTGTTTACTGTTACCCCTTTTTGGCCATCTCAGACTATTCTAAACTTCTGAACTGTTGCTTTAGGCTCAGAATGTTTAATGGAGCAGTTCTATGCTGTTTATGTCCACATAGTGCATTTCCAGTAATAAGGGCAGAGGTTTTAATTTTTTCAGGCTTCTAAGGGAGTGTGCTAGATTTGAAAAAAAAAGTGCTACGTGACTAAGCGCAAGTGCGCAACGACATTAGCGTTTTCAAATGAGCTAGCGACGTGAAATCTGTGATGCACGTAGAGCTCAGGCATGAGCAGGGCATAAGGCGTGGTAAAGCCACATCAATTTTGCCCTGTGGTCTATTAAGCACGGTCTGTCTGCGCGTTTTATCCATCGGTAGTTCATAGCTTCTTTGAGGGCGCTGATCTCGCTGCGCGCTTGTGCTAGTCGCGTGGTACTTTTCGAAATCAAGCGTATTTTAGACACCCCCCCCCCCTGAAAAAAACTCGGACAAAATGCCCTG
The DNA here is from genome assembly GCA_013339685.2 of Hyalomma asiaticum. Classification (NCBI taxonomy): domain Eukaryota; kingdom Metazoa; phylum Arthropoda; class Arachnida; order Ixodida; family Ixodidae; genus Hyalomma; species Hyalomma asiaticum. Next base: position 84,400,382 of record CM023481.1, on the reverse strand, counting down.
TGACACAAATTGATATGCTTTACAACTTCTCAATTGAACTGTTTTTGTCTAAAGGAGAAGTTTTTTGGTAGGCTAAATATTTAGTGATCATCAACTACCTACCATGCGATTTTATGTGTACTTGCGAGGTATAAAATTGCGTTTCGGCACTGCCTGGCTGACCCAGTTTCGACGATTCAGCAAACCGCAGATGCCGCTCGGGTATAAGGCCTTCAAGCCACCAACATTATCCACGGAGGTTGGAACGGGACAGAGGTTAATCCCCTTTTTCGACGTACCGCCCAGGGCGAGAACTGCTGGACCAGATATTTAATAAAGCTTTTTCTCTCTGTTGCTGTTTTGTGTCAGATAACACCAGCCAAAAATAAGCAAGCGGCATTCAAATACAATTTCGCGCATTCTACATTTGATTGAATTGACTTGAAATGTCTAAAGAGGTATTTTGCTTAGCGCCTTTGTTTTTTTGAACTATACTGCTTTGCTTCTTTTTCTAACGCTCACCTAACGCATGTTACACAAGTACCACCCAGATATAGGAGAATATCCGACCAGTAATCGAACACGACACTTACAGAAATGGTTATTCATTCACTGTTATGTGACTATTGCAGAGTGATTAAATTAATTGGATTTTCAAGGATATTTTCAAAGGTCATGGATTGCTCTCAACAGATACGCAACAAAAATAACGTTTATTGCTTCCCTCGAAAACTGCGTAATGAAGGTAGTATCGATTATTTGTCTATATCTTATTGCGTAGTCGCCGAGTTGGGCATATTTAAGCGGATGTGTGAAGGCGGAGTACGCTAGGAGCCGCGATGGTTCGGAGGACGGCTGTGTAGGTCCGGCCTGAAATATTATTGCGCACAATTCTGCATCTTCGTCCCTTTTATGAAACCGGCTGTTGATTTTTTATTGCGAAGATCGTTGGGTCCTGATTGACTTAACTCGTATGCATGGGATTTTCAACATCCCATAAGCTTATACAACTAGGCCCCAAACAAGTTTTCGTTGGGCAGAGTATCATAAATTTTCCAATAAAAAGTCATTGATTTCTCATTTTCTACTGTACTTTCGTGGCCATGCGCTCGAATCCTGCAAGGTAAATTTCGGGGGCGGCTCGCACTCACATATGTGTGCAGTTGTATCTGAAAAAGTATGCACGAACTCCCTTGGTGTAGTTTAACTGTACGACCTAATGTGACACACCTTAAACCGGCCGTCTACATTGTTTCTCCCTAAATAATTCCGTCCGTGGCGATCATGCAAGCACAAATTAAGGAGTATTTTGATTACACTGCCCAAATACCATGTACCTTAAGATTAAAAGGCATGTGTGTGACCTAGCGATGAACATAAAATGAATCTGTCATTGTATCTGCAGTGTAATTGTTTAATATGCAGTAAAAAAGTAAAATACAGTAAAAAAGTATGCCGTTGCCCGTACACTTCTGTCACATTGCGACGCGCTGTCGTCGACACAGACCCTGAGGGAGCATGAAGAAATGAATGTTGCCACTGTCTTGAATAAACGGAGCTACCCTCAGCGGTTTGTCGATAACACGCGGCGCCGCATGCAAAGACCTCGCGAGAGCAGGGCTAACAATGGAAATTCTTTTGTGTGCACCCCTTATGTCTGCGGCGTGTCAGAAGCAGTCCGTAGAGCCTTGCGACCTTTGGGTGTTAGGACTGTGTTTAAACTCATGCGCACACTGGCAAACGTGTTCCTAAAGCCAAAGGACCGCACCCCCTCCGACGAACAAAGCGGAGTTGTGTATAAGGTTAACTGTATGGACTGTGATGCCTGCTACATCGGTGAGACCGGGTGACGACGTCGTACTCGCCTCAAGGAAAACGCCAGGGACGTCACCAAAGCTACGCATTCAACACGTGCCAAGACGGAATTAGTCGACCACTGCCTGACGAAAGGACACGTGTTCGATTTCGATAATGTGACGATGCTTGCACGGGAACAACGATGGGGCCCAAGGAAATTTATCGAATCATGGTTTATCCGTCATAATCAATCTGCATTCAATAGTAATCGTGGTCCTTTGCCGGATGTTTACGGCAAGATATAAGTTCATGTATTCTTTCATGGGATGCCATTTGTGTACTGACGATGCCACCCGCATAGGTGGCGAAACGTCTATGTTTTGTTATATATTTTTTATTGATGAGTAAAGCCAGTGGAGCTAAACGTTTGAATATTAATATACAGTATTGCAGAAACGTGAGACCTTCACTGAAAGTTGGAGGGTGCGAATTCAGGGCCTATATAAGCTCCTCTGTACGCTTCGGACTAAGGCGGTTTGTATATGCGGTGTGCATGCGCGGCTGTGTCGGTGTTTGTTGATGATGTTGGCTGTATAAATATGGTGTGTGTGTGTGTGTAACATGTGAAGTGCGTGTTCCTAATATGTGTATTCCTGGAAACAATAGCTCTCGTTCACCGCCTGGTGACGAAGGGGCGCCATGTTGAAAGAGGGGATGGGTTGTTCAGACCGGCCGAGTGCACAAAACGCTCAGGGCAAGGCATCATCACTTATGATTCAACGCAAGGAAAGTTTATACTTAATTTCAGTGCAGCTTCACTTTCATCTCTGTAACTATTCAACAAAAGCATCGTAATAAATTTTGAGCGCGCGACTTACTTTCAACAATAACTCAACAGCAATTCAACCACAATTTTCCCAACAGCTTTTCAAAAATATTTCAGCGACCACTACTCGAGAAGTGTCAACATTGAATCCAGCGGGCATTTCAATGGACAGACAATGACTGTTTAGTACAATTCTCAACAGTGACCAACAGTATTTCAGCCGTTTATTCACAAAATTTTTCGTACGGGTCACGACTTCGTGCTATAAGAAAACCCGACATCTATCAGCACACATACACACCAGGAAGGCCACAGCAATTATTACATTGCGTTCAGGGGCCCTTGACGCACATTAACAGACATACGAAAACAGATTGCACAGTCATATGATGACGAACATAGTTCTTTTTTGTTACTGAGTGTTATCGACTGTCTTGCTTCTTTTTCTCGTTAACTATACTAGGGCAGAACAAAGCATAGCGCAAGTGAACGCCTCTGCGATTGTACCTATTTTCATGCGCAAAGTCGTTATATCATGCCGGCTGCTTAACCACGGGCGGGTATCATTAGCTGGCTTGCGCAGGCTCTCTTTCGCTATTTTTGCCGCAAGCCGCAAGAACTCGGTAGGCGTTGGTCCCGACTTGGGCGCCTCTGTGGGAAGACCTGTGTTGTGACACTTCACCTTGCTATTAACACAACTGACGCAAACGAGAACCATTAGCAGCGCGTGCAGGCACTCGTATTGAGATACTGAGGCAAGTGACTACGGGTGGACAAGATATCACAACTGCAAAAGAGACGACCCGCAACGACAACCGAAGAAGCGCCGCTCAAAAGCGTTTACAAGCGTAAACCGACCCGGCTCACATGAATAAAATTTTAACAGCTCACGTGTAACATGCTGCCATTTTCGGGCCATTTTTCTATGGAAAATATCGACGAAAAAGAGCACTGAATATTTTTATGCAGTGTGAAATCTGAGATATGATCAGGCTTATGCTTATTTTGAAGAAGAAAAGTTGGTCGAGCTGTAATAATAAAATGAAAGCCAATGGTTAAATTATCATATTCCACGAATAGCCCTACGTCCGCAGTGGCATGTACGACGGTGTGACGTAACCAATTATGTACGAATATGAGTCTATATCGAAAGTAACCATTGTCATGGAACAGATATGAGCCAGTGTCGAGCGGTCGTTGTCAAAATACGCGACACTGCGTGAAGGGTTATGAAAGCTTCGAGGATTGTGGGCGCCGCCGTCCGTTTTTGTATCGTCCTGCGTGCTTCTTCGCTTACCAAGCATGACCTTATTCTATAAGTCAACCGGCGCCTTTTGCAAACCGTGCCAGTGCGTGTTACACTGGGAATAGCGATAAGAAATATGTCCGCAAGGTTTAATTAGCGCAATAACAAGGTGCATGGCGGTTACCAATCATGGCAATTATTGGTACCTTACATAATTATTACACCCCTTAAAATTAGCAGGAAGGCGCGCGGTGTGCTGCCGCAGCTGTCTATACACCTACAAGCAACTGGCTTACCACACTGTTGCCCATAGAAAATGTGCTCACATTGCAGACTACGAGAATGAAAAATGGCCCGCTGCACAAACGAGCTTATTGAAGTGGCATTGCCAACGGGTGTTAAAGGAAGTACAGCATTCGACAACACCATCAACGATTTATCTCTTGTGTAAATCAAATCCACCGACTTCGATCGATCATCCCCCTCTCCCCCTTCCAAAAAAACAAACAAATGGAGGGCGTTTAAGCTTCTGTTTTAGGAGTGGAACGCGTCATCGGTACGATGCTACGTTCGCATCGGAAATCGTGGAAGGGTGGTGCGACCTCGCCCTAACGAGCGTAGGGGCTCAGGGTTGCAGCATCCGGAGGAAATAAGCAGACCCCTTCGTATCTGCGTAACTGCTCAAAGAGCACGAGGGAACGTTGTATGGCCGGTAAAGACACGCTCCCAGGGCGAAATAGCCGCCTGCACTACATAAGCCATCGTGTTTTATGCCTACAATATTCAAGCGGGGATCAAATTTGTGATACTGTTGCGCAAGTCTTTGTCCTTTTTTTTTTTGTGCAGTTAGCACATCGAAATCCTCGTAAACAATTCGAAAATATTTGGGTTAAATGCCGAAAGGCGAAGAAAGGCGAAGATTTGATGATCGAATTGTGTAACACACTTTAGCCGGGAAAAACAGCTTAATTAGTTCGACGACCCAAACAAGACTGCAAGGACACGATGTATCTTCTGGATAGTAGAACGAGACACACATGTGATATTCATAACATACCATAGACGTGACAGATGAAACACATTTCACACTGCAACGCGCGAAAAGAGGCATCCGCAGATACATTGATTGTAGGCATACGACATACGCAAGCGTAAAAAAAAGAAAGATAAATTCTCCCGTAGTTTTGCATTTAGCGGGTGAAATACCACAACTTTTCATCCAGCTTCTCTTGCATCGTGTATCTGAGCAAAACGTTTCAATAACAGTTGGTTTGAATAAAAGCAGAGATTCCATCGCGGAAGCGAGCCTTTTGGCCTGAGCTGAAAGCAAGCTGCTTGCTCTGATATTATTGCTGTATATTAGAGCTAAACAAAGGAGCTCGGTGTAGGCCGCAAATAGCAAAGCTGACATGGCACCGTTGGTGCATTGAAAAGAATACAGACACAGCATCAGTTAGCTCCCAGGTGACTATTATCCTAGTCGAACAATTTGCAAATGACATTTTTGCACCCTCAGACGTTAATTACAATGCCCAAATTGACCTATTCTAAGGCAGAAAATACATGACAAAAGAGATGAAACACCTTCGCCAGCTTTAACTGAATCATTTCTACGTGATCGGTAACTATACCTCACAAACCTGCCACACATTTCGCGCAGTATGCATTTTTGTCGCGATTCTACGACCTTTAATACCGCATGTTTGAGGAGACCCAGTAAGCGTTGCGATTGCACTTTCAAGCCTTTTCGACACCACATTCATGCTTATTTTGTAATATACGTTCTTAAGGCTTAGTGTACGGTAAAAGTCGAAAAGCGCTCATTTCGCCGTGTCGTCTCTCTTTGGAATATACGATGTCTTCAAAGGTAGCGGCACGTGTTTTCATTCATGCGCGTCGTAAAATGCACTGTGCAGTATTCGGGCAGTCTGGCGTTCAAAAAGTTTATAAAAGGCCGCACGAAGTCCATTGGGTGCTGGCGACTTTGTATTTGCTCGCTTTTCAATAGCGCTTTCTATTTGTTGGAAAGTAATGGGTGACTCCCAACGGGTCCTCAGGTGTCGCACACACCTAGTGTATGTGTATATCGCATGATATCGTTCCTGGAGCGTTCATTCATCATATGTTTACAACCAAAAAAACTATACATAATGATCGGAAATAATGCCTGGTCATCGACAACTCGTCCTTATCACGCGAACCCTTGTCACCAGGAAATCCTAGACTCCCATGTACTGTGCGTTTTCAGTGCACGCGTTAAAGAACTGAGGTGGTCCAAATTTCATGAGCCTTTAGCTACGGTGTGCCTCGTAATCATATCGTGCTTTTCATGCGTAAAATACCAAGGATTATATTTATTAACATAGCGTGTTCAATTTTCCAACAATGAAGAATTTTTTATTTGTCGGGTGGTTCATCCCAAAACCAGACATGATTATGAGAGGCGCTATTGTGGGGGGCCCCGGAAATTTCAGATACCTGGGGTTCTTTAACGTGCACTGACATCGCACAGTATACACGGGCCTCAACATTTCGCCTTCATCGAAATGCAGCCGCCGTTGCCACGTTTGTTCTGGACACGTCCGCACAATGGCGGACGTGTCGAGAACACCATCATATGCGGTTTCGTCTTCATCTGGCAGAGCACCTGAATAAATCGGCGATCGAGACAAGCAGTCGGGGTCCACATGGCGTTTCCCCGATTTGTCGAGGACCGTCGAAACATACTCTTGTTTCCTTAGGCTACAACGCGCTAAACACCCAATGGGATCTTCAAGATTTGTCAACGTGCACAGCGAATGATGGTCGCTAATAACCTAGAAGCGGTGGTCATACAATTACGAACAAAAAAAGTAATAATCGTCCATATCACGGCGACGCATTCTTTCTCGATCGTTGAGTGCATTTAACCTCTGTGCGCGTAAGCGTCTGTCTTACATAGGCGATAAAGTTCTTTCAGTATGGTCTTGCCACTGCACAAGCACAGCTCCCAGCCTTACGGTGTTGACATCAGTGTGGGGCATTGTAGGGGCTGTCTCGTCAAAGTGGACGACCACTTCAGCGTCTGTAGACGTTGTCGCAGATAATTAAAAGCAGTGTCCTGTAAATGGTTCCACAGAAACGCAACGTCGTCTCTCGTGAGCAGTTAACGTCTACGCAATGAGTGCGAAGACTGCGTTAAACCGCCGATTATATATGCGCACAGAGGCCAAGAAAGCGTCTCACGGCCTTCCTCTCGGTCTGTGCTGGAAACTTGGCAACAGCGGCGATTTCGTCGGCTTCCGGACGAACGCCTGCTTGTCTGAAAATGTGACCAAGAAAGTGTAGCTCTTCAAAGCAAAAGTGACATTTTTCTGGCTTGCGCGTGAGACCTAGCTGCTGTCCGTATATGGCTTGCAGAAACCACTTTAAGCCTTTCAAGGTGCCTGTGAATGCTTGTGGAAAACGCTATCACGTCGTTCAGATTATAGATACACTAGGCATGTTTTCCACTTCAACCCCGAAAGCACAGTATCCATAAGTCTGCAAACTCGAGCATGCTGAGCACAAACCGAAAAGCAGTATCTTAAAGGGCCCCTAAATAACCCCGAGGTCCAAAATTTGTTTTAAAGATATAACTGCGCTCCTGTGCGATCTGAACATGCTTCCGCAAGAATTTTGCGAATGGGTGCAATAATCAAGAAGTTACACGGGTTTAAGTGGCCGCTTGCGTCGGTTTCGTTTTCTCGGTCGGCCTCCCCACCCTTCTCTGCCGAGGAGAGGGTAGGCTCGGCGCGCCGTCGAGACTCCGCCCACTTTTGACACGTGACCTGACGTGAGCATTTGACGTCATTGACGCTTGCGCTGCAGTACCGGTTGCTCCCGTTCTAGAAACGTTGGGTTGCTCCGGCGCTCACGCCGGTGGGATGGCCAGAGGATCTGACAATAGACGTTTCGACCAATCAACGAGATACAACTGCGCAAGGTTGTTCGCGGTAGAACGTGACGACACCTAGGATGCGAGCGCGACTGGTCAATCGCAGGAAAGAGGCACGGGAATTGTTTTTTGAAATACGGCGTCTGTGTGGCGCGCAGCGCTGTCATATTCGCAGAATGTGATGGCCGCAACCTTCTCTATGATTGAGTTAGCTTGTTTGGGCGGCTTCAAAAAACGTAGGAGCCTGTTTAGTGGCCCTTTAATCTCGTATAGTCCACTCGGTGTCGTAAAAGCGATTTTTACGTGGTCTCTAGTGTCCACCTCAATATGCCAGTATCCGTTCTTCAAGTCCATTGAAGAAAACTAGCAAGCGTTTCGAAGTCCATGGAATGAATAATCAGGACGTCATCCTGAAGAATTTCTAACTACTTTCTCTTCTATTGCGTCACGTACTTTTGGAGCCATCCGGTAAGGGTTGTGGTGAATTGGTCGCACCGTATTCTCAGTAATTATTCGGTGCTTAGGCAGGGGCTTGCAGCAGACTTTGGATGCCGATGCGAAGCATTGCTGGAAAATGAAACATTGAATTTTCCGGCACCAAACAGGAAAGCAGCTACTGACCACCGTATTAACTTACCGCCATGTCACCATGCATGTGGACGGAGACTAGTGGAATTCAATGGTGCTATACTAAGAAATGCACTTGCAGGCACTGTAAAGACTAGCCAAATCTTTGCACGATGCTTAATAAGCTTCTTTCATGAATGCTGAAAGGCCCTTTCTATTTGTATCCCCTGTTGTCATAATATAGCCTTTTGTTTACGCTATGTTGTCTCTACAAAAATGGTTTGATAACGTGTGTTTAAGTGGTTTCGTACACTAACTACGCGGTACTTCTTATGTCTGTTTTGCTATTAGACCCTTAACAAGCCCTCAAGGCTATTGGCTGAAACAGTTTTGTATGTTGTGCGTATGCAATGAGTAAAAAAATTATAAAAAGAGCTCCTTCAGAACTCCAGTGTGCTCTAAAAGCTTCCTTCAAGCTTCCTTTACAAAGGGCTTTCTCCGTAAGGTAAAGTGCGTATTTCTTGAGTCTGGGTTCGAGGGTACCTGTGAAATCATAACAAAATATTTACATTTAAGCAAGAATAAATAATTTTTCATGCCCACCGATAAGCAGTAACGTTTGCTCTGATATTTAACAGCGAACAGAGTTTTCTCTTTATGTACAAGTATCGTCCTTTGAAAAAGTCAGAAAAGAGTGGCCCAGCAGCATCTTGCATACCGTAGAGACCATGTGACCGCATTGCTCGTATTATCGCCAGAAGGACCCAGAGCAACGCGAACAACCACAGTTTCTGTTTCTGGGAGACGCTGTCCGGTTCCATAAGTCGTTGTTCATAGCTTACTGGCGTGTACGGTGTGTCGAGAAGTATGCAACGCTTCTAGGCAGAATGGCATCCAGGGATATGCGCATTGCTGAGACACGGCTACATTCAAACGTCACTTCGAGTTCCATATCCGTAGCCGAGGAGATCGATGCTTGCAAGACCCAGTGAGGGTAGCGGAAATGCATTTAATAAATTTCGGACGCTTGCACATGCTATCTATCTATCTATCTATCTATCTATCCGCCTACGTCTCGGAGCCCTCCTGGTCGTCTCGTTCACTTGTTATGCACCACAATTTGCATGGTAGGGTATGGACACATGAAGACCAAGAGAGATTAAATCTTGACACCACTAACATAATGTGCTTCTCATACACGTCAAGATTCATGATGACAAGGTCACATATGTGGGCCATACCCACAGTGCTAGGTCCGGAAAATGCAGATCTGCTCCACAGGCGGTTGAACGTTGACATTATAGCCTACATCAATCATGTACCAACAAAAACAGGCACTGAAAATTTGATGAAAACCCACTTCCGTTTGCTTGGACAAGAGATAGCTTTTGTTGTAGCCTTTGATTGAAAGGAAAGAAGAACAGAAGGAAACATAAAGGCAGGGAGGTTAACAAGAAAGGAGTCCGGTTTTGGCTACCCTAGGCTTGGAGAATGGGAAATGGGAATAGAAAAATGAGATAGAGAGAGAGAGAGCAAAGAGAAGAATGTAAGTACGTGTAGGTCTGCGCAGTCATATGGGTTAGTGTAGATATAACAATCAGACAGAGACAGAAAAACGTGCTGTAATGGCCGAAGCTAGGAATTTAAACCGGGCCAACAAGGTGCCCGGCAGGTACGCTACCGCCACTCTACCGTTCCGCAGCTGTTCACACGCGTTGCGTATTGCAAATGCACTTATTGCATCAGAATTTACGGTGGTGGTGTTTCTCCGTCAAGGACTTCGTATTCGAACGGCCCTTTAACGGTTTTACACCACGATGGCTTGAACATGAGGGACTCCCCTTCTTTGGAAACCAGAAAAGGCCGGTCGCGCCTCTGTGACGACCCCAGCGGGTGTGGACAGGAGCGTGGTGGATACGAGTGGACAGGAGGGTTTAGGATACGAGCAAACTAAAATCTGTTTTCTGTTCGACCTTTGACCAAGTTCGGCAAATGCCAATCAGGACGCACTATACCTTTCTGCACTCAAAACGGTGTGACTCCTCTTTACACCGTTTCCGACCCCCTCGTCCGCAATGCCTTTGCGGCCGCCTTCTGTCCGTGGATAGGGACAGCGTTCATTACAGGGGAAGGAAGTGAGTCAGGGGGAAGTAAACGCGACATGAAGTTACTTTGAACGGGAGAACACATTCGCCTCAGGCCGGCGCACTCGGTCGTGGGGTTGGACAGATCAGCTTGTCGGCCGGAAAAACCAAACGGCTCTTCATGGAATTCTCTCGATTGAGGCCGCGATATGCCTTGTTTCAGCGTCCTCTTTTCCACCTAATTTGCGCCCGAATGGCTTACGTTCTAGGCGCGCAGTCAACTCGCCGCGCACCCTCTCCAGAACTTGCATGTGTACGTTACATTTTCTTTAGTTTGTTTTCAGAGAGGGATTTCCCTTAGTCATACTAGGGAGGCGGGCCTTAGAAACAATAGTAGCACAGCTGATTAGAACGACGCGTACTTACTAAAGGCGGAACTATTTCCAGCGATCGGGTAGTAGCCTTGAAGGAGAGGAGACGGTGGAAATCAAAAAGTGACTCCTGGGACATGGGAGGGCGCTTTTGGAGATGCGAAGACCTTGTCGCTGATTTCGAAAGGTGGTCACTCGAATGGGTCTTGCGATTCGGTTGCCCCTATGCGTGGGAAATGAGGTAGTCCTCGTTAGAGTTCGAACTTCAAAGATGTCAGCGGCAATGATCGGACCGACTCCGTGAGCTACGGCGTCTTCAAGGACAACATCTGAGCCCAGACCCGAACCACCACTGCTAATGCCGGCGACGAGATGACAACATCGAGAGGTTCCAGAGAATAGCCTGCCTATAGTTATTGACTCAAATAATACTTAAGACTTTGCGCCATTAGTTTTGAGAACCGTGGTGCCTGTTGCAGCATTGACGAGTAGGTTAGCCATAGTTGTGTTGCATGTCGCGCTTTTCTTGCTCCTTTGTTTGCCTTTTTGTTTTTCGTTTAATCTTGTGTCCGCTACCTAGTGTCCTTTTTATGTTCAGTTATGCTTAGAAATTAAATATGTTTTGTTAACTTGACAGAAATTGTTGCCTGTTTTCCTTCCCGGCCCCAGCACGAATCCGTTTTGATTAATCAGTGGTTGAGATGTGTGGCCAGACTAGGTTAGCGAGTGCAGTGGTGGCATGTAGGGCAGTGTTTTGAACGGAGTGGTAGGGTAGTCGCGGTAGATGTGAAGTGCTTTGTCAGGTTTATAACGGCCTTCCCCTTTGCTCGCGTTTGGGACATCCGACACCAAAGAAGCGGGCGTGGTGTTTCATAGGTGAAGCAATACAGCAACAACTGAACCATCACGGCACACACCGACCGCAAGTGCGGAACGCAAACACGGCAACGACGGCCACCTCATGCCTGAATTCGTGTAAGCCATAAACGATAGCCGATGCGCGATCGCGACGGACATGCGGAGAATTTATCATAGAAATATAGCTTACACGTCCGCTACCGTACTGTAAGGGTCGTCGGAAAGAGACGGAGAATACGGAGCATCGAGGAGGTCAAGTAGGCGCCGACGCACAGCCACGTGGTGAACATGTGGGGGAGGAGGCGACCATTGTGGGGATGTATTGTACAGCTGGCTTGGCGCCCTCGTCCCCCCCTACCCCCCCCCCCCCGCTGAGTGGTGGGCAGCAAGCGTACCTACGTTATTGTTCGCGGGTTGTCTTTTGTTAGTGCGGTGTCTGACATTCGATCGGCGTTTGTGATTGGCTGTGAGGGATTCAGGAGCGGAGCAACCGGTGTATATAAGGTGGCCCATCTTCCCTGGCATAGGGGTCGGGAAGCACTGCTTGTAAAGTGTATGTCTGTCTGGTATATAATGTCACGTTGTGTTTTGTGTGAAAGGCTGGTCTCCATCCTTCAAATCGACAACGCGACGGCGGACAGGTAGCAGGAAGGCTTCCGTCTATCCTTCTTCGCAGCAGCAACGCTAGCTGGAGGAGCTCGGCTCTGAAAGGAAGAAGGGAAGCAGGAAGGAGAAGAAGGTGGGAACTGAGGACAAGTTCACCACAACAAGGTCACCTTCTACAATCTCCTTGCGTGGAAATTTACTCGCACATTACATTCATGAAGAGTAGAAGCTGCACGCGCTCTTTACAAGTGGCTTCCCAAGCGAGAATAAAGACGGCGACATCTGGAGAGTGCTGTTGCGTTTCTACAGTGTACTGGTAACTTTCACTACAGCGTCACTTTGTCAAAATTGGCGTTAGCAGCGGTGCCCCTGTCAGGGTTATACTTTTCACAGACTAGGGCCCGAATATTATTTGCATTTTGCAGCCCTGTCTGCGGATGCGCAGAGACCATAGATCACTTGTTGTGCCACTGCCCACAATTTGAAGAAAATAGACTGCCTATCACCGAGTCCTTCAAAAAGCTCGGCGATCGTCCACTTAGTGAACAGACAATCTTAGAACACTGTCCTCAACGACCAACGGCTCAGAAGGCAATGAAAGCGCTTTTGGGCTTTCTAAAAACATCTGGCCTTACCGAGCGCCTATGATACTATATAGGACTGCCCTGTAGGCAATCCCCCTCTCTCCTTCTCTTTACTTTTATTCCCCTTTTCCCATCCCCCAGTGTGAGGTAGCAAACCGGACTCCTGACTGGTTAACATCCCTGCCTTCCCTTCCTTATTTCTCTCTCTCTCTTGCAGCCCTGTGACCGATTGAAGTGCCGAGCCCATTTTCTAAACTCTATCCACGCCCATTTTCGAACATTTGCTCAATTCCTCCGCAACACTTTTGTCGAACAACTGAGGTTATTAAAAAAAGGCCTCTGCGCATGCGCGACAAGCCGCTCACTAGGCGTGCCATCTGCTTGGTAAGATCCGACCGCTTCCCGTGTTTCGGACGCCATTGCCGGGGGCCGTAGAGGCTAAGAAATCCATCGAGACGCCTGACATTGCGGCTACGTTTTCAACAATGCGTTGCTTGAGCCTAGGAAAATTACTTCTATATAAAGAACGGGGTTAGCTTTTTTTAAATATCTGAGTGAGAGGAGGCTGTAAGGCAGTTGACTCGTTTCCTCTGTGTTTTCATCGAGCTGTTCAACAGCAAGACGTCCCACTCATTTCACCGGTCAATGGTATCGTTACAGCATCCATTGTTATTTCTTTATTTGGAAAATACGTATGATGCGATATGTTATGTTTGCGACTACATAAACCTTATTTTACCATTGGCGTATGCGCAATATTTCTGCAATATTAGAAAGTGTACAATGAATTTGAACATGTAATTTCCTCGGGCATATAAATTTTTTGGCTGTTTGCTGTTCCTGGCCTAGCAGTGTCTCACGCGCTTCAAAGTTCTTAATGCCTCGTGCGTCATATGCCACTCCATATACCGTCGTTTGGGATATGTTATTTTCGTTGCTGAAGTAGATTCTAGCACCGGAGAGCGAACAAGCTCATTTCCTCTTTTTCACACTTATATGCGCTCACGTGCTTTCGCATAATTTCCTTTTCTGTTGCTCTCAGCGCTGCCGAGCCTCGGCGTACTGTCACCGATTTATATTTTTCAGTGTCAGCTCTCTTAAATTCAGCCTCTTTAACATGCTCGTTAATTGTGGGCAAACGAAACCGTGTCATAAGGCCCGTGTGGCGAACTTAGGGAGACGAACTTGAAGAACGTTAGGCACTACGTTTATAATTATTTCCCGCACCCTTACAAAAATGCCTAGTAACATTGAGTAGACTATCTATGGACTTCCTACTGACTTTACTGACAGTCTACTGACATTTACTTTCTAGAAACACTTTTCCGTACACTGTATAAAGACATCCTACTTACCTCTGTATAAAGGCTGTTTTAAGTACACAGTCTAAAGACTTCCTACTTACCCCTGTACAAAGGCTGTTTTAAGTACACCGTCTAAAGACTTCCTTCTTACTATTGTACAAAGGACGTTTTAAGTACACCGTCTAAAGACTTCCTGTTTACTTCTTTATAAAGAATATTTTAACTACACTGTCTAAAAGCCTTATTACTTCTGTACAAAGAATATTTTAGATATAGTATCAAATGACTCCTTTCACACTGCGTCTACTGCGTAAAGCTTCTTTTTTGTGAAGGTGAGAAGCCGCGGAAGGACCTCTCCACCTCCGAAATGTTCATGTAATGTTATCGACGTATAGATGCAAAGAGTTAGGTGTGCATTGTTCCCGCTTTGCACACAACTGAAAACAAAGGTGCTGGTCTCGTATCTAATTAATTAGTGCATTTGAGGGGCCATATTGTATCTATACACACGTCCTCATTGGCGCACGGAGCTGCGCTCCCGAATGTACGGTGCAGCTGCGCGCAAGTATACTCAAATTCGGCCGAACACGTTGTCTATAAGCTGCTGTATGGATTAACGTACGCGCGCCAAATAACGAAGTACATGCATTGCAGTGCAAGTGACCTATGAACAACTCGAGAATGGGGGGGGGGGGGAGCTAGGGGGAGACGGTGCAAGCTGTTGTTAAGGAAACTACTGTCGTTGCGCTTGGCAATCTACACTACAGCCAGCGCACTATGCTACTGAAATTTCTTTTCTGCCTAAACATATGTGCCCTGAAAGCGAAAATAAATCTATACAGCGCCGAAAATGTTCACAGTAGTTTGTTATTGCAGCCACAGCTGCTATGAAGTTGTGTATGCTGATCAAAGCAGCTTTAAATCCCGAAATTATGGTCACTGCAGCTCCATTTGCACAGTTAATTATACGCCTTTCAAGCAAGCTTAGTTTTTAGAGCACCATCTTTATTTTGGCTGCACTTAAACAAGCTTTAACGGCCTCAAGTGCATGCACATATACATTTAAGCTTAAATTACATTCACAGTTATGTGAGCCGCCTCGAAAAATGTAAGCAAACTCGGTAGCAGGTGAATTTTGAAGGATTTATAAAAAGAATCTGTAGCAGCGTTATAGCCCCATGTTAGAGAGGCATTGAGTTGCTTTCCCTGCACTTTAACAGAGTACTTTCGACGTACATGTACAAGTGTGCTACTTCAACTAAGCACGTTTTAAAGGGCCCCTAGAGAACCCCGAGGTCCAAAATTTGTTTTAAAGATATAACTGCGCTTCTGTGCGATGTGAACATGCTCCCGCAAAAATTTTGCGAATAGGTGCAATTTCAAAGAAGTTACACGGGCTTAAGTGGCCGCTTGTGTCGGTTTCGTTTTCTCGGTCGGCCTCCCCACCCTTTTCTGCCGATGGTAGTGTAGGCGCGGCGTGCCGTCGAGATTCCGCCCCTTTTTACACGTGACATGACGTGAGCAATTGATGTCATTGACGCTTGCGCTGCATTTCCGGTTGCTCCTGCGCTCACACCGGTGGGATGGCCAGAGGATCTGACAACCCTTACAAACATTTCTAGTAGCATTAAATTGAATGTCTACATACAATTGTTACTAGAACATACCAACAACCAACAGACTGTCTAGCAACAGTCTACATACTTCTCTACCAACTTCCTGTGGACACCCTGCCTGCAACTGGCCACCAACTTTCAACAGACATCTGCTTCTAGGGTGTCTGCTGACTTCATATTAACGTCCTCTAATCCTTTTTCTTTTGACACCCTAGAAACATATCTAAAGACAATTGTTACTAGAACCTACCAACAACCTACAGGGTGTCTAGAAACAGCCCTGGTTTCGACCAATCAGCGAGCTACAACTGCGCAAGGTTGTTCGCGGTAGAACATGACGACACCTAGGATGCGAGCACGACTGGTCAATCGCAGGAAAGAGGCGCGGGAATCGTTTTTTGAAATACGGAGTCTGTGCGGCGCCCAGCGCTGTCATATTCGCAGAATGTGATCGCCGCAACCTTCTCTATGATTGAGTTAGCTTGTTTGTGCGGCTCTAAAAAAATGCAGGGGCCTGTTTATTTGCTCTTTAATTCTGTTACTAGCTGAAAAGGCGAATCTGTGAAGTTCATAGTAAAGTGAATGTTGATTTGGAAAAATACACGTTAAAGAAGTTCAGGTATTTGCGATGGTTACCAAAAATTTGTAGAAATTCTTTGCACATCCAGTTATATACAGCTCGATTCCTTGTTCTTGAATCAAACTATAGTCAACTGAAAATTCTCAAGTTCACTTTGACGTTAAGAGAATCCAAGGTCCATGATATAGCCACAAGAATGTTCATTGTGAATCCACGAACCAAGTTGTTTCCATTTATTTAGTTTAAACGGCCCCTAAACAACCCCGAGGTCCAAAATTTGTTTTAAAGATATA
Source organism: Hyalomma asiaticum (assembly GCA_013339685.2). Classification (NCBI taxonomy): domain Eukaryota; kingdom Metazoa; phylum Arthropoda; class Arachnida; order Ixodida; family Ixodidae; genus Hyalomma; species Hyalomma asiaticum. The sequence goes on along the minus strand of CM023481.1, from coordinate 84,383,755 downwards.
ACTGCGCTCCTGTGCGGTGTGAACATGCTCCCGCAAGAATTTTGCGAGTAGGTGCAATAATAGAGAAGTTACACGGGTTTAAGTGACCGCTTGCGCCGGTTTCGTTTTCTCGGTCGGCCTCCCCACCCTTCTCTGCTGAGGAGAGGGTAGGGGCGGCGCGCCGTCGAGACTCCGCCCACTTTTGACACGTGACCTGACGTGATCATTTGACGTCATTGACGCTTGCGCTGCGGAACCGGTTGCTCCGGTTCTAGAAACGTGGGGTTGCTCCTGCGCTCACGCCGGTGGGACATCCAGGGGATCTGACAATAGACGTTTCGACCAATCAACGAGATACGACTACGCAAAGTTGTTCGCGGTACGACATGACGACACCTAGGATGCGAGCGCGACTGGTCAGTCGCCGGAAAGAAGCGCGCGAATTGTTTTTTGAAATACGGCGTCTGTGTGGCGCGCAGCGCTGTCATATTCGCAGAATGTGATCGCCGCAACCTTCTCTATGATTGAGTTAGCTTGTTTGGGCGGCTTTGAAAAAAAGTAGGAGCCTGTTTAGTGGCCCTTTAAAGTTACTTATGGCAACCTATCTGCATGCAAAACTTTCAGACCAGAGGAAACATTGTGACCATCATTTTTACTTTCTGTCTCACACATCCAGAAATATTTCATTAAAGAGGGGTGCAGTATCAAATACGTGATGGTTAGGGCTATTCAAAGCAGCAAAAAAGGCAGCTGTGCATTGAACACATACTAAAGTTGACTAAATTTTTGTTAAAACCGTGATTGCAATAACATTTATTGAAGAACCTCCACTTACACCCCACCACAAAATAAATTCTGCACACAGTCAAATTTGCCTTCAACAGTTCACTGCACCTTGCAATACTTTTTATTTGCCATACAACACACAAATGCATGCAGAAAACTGATCAAACAGACACAGACAGAACACATGAGCTATTGCACAAGTTATGCAGCGTCAGTTCATCCCCTAGTCTTTACTTTCGTAATCCTCTGCAGACACACTGGCCACCTATGGAATATATGCTTTATTGTTTCAAATGTAATGTACTGCTGAAAATATTGCTTCTAGAGTAAACATTTCCACCAAGTTTTTTTACATGTTTAGCGGTACAAAATAATGCCGTACAGCAAGTACCAACTAGCCCAAGAAAATTTTGATATTCCAGAAAACGTGATTAGTTTAAATGTAATTGCAGAGCCCCTTCTAGAACTTGCCATAAAAAGGTTTGACATTCATGAGCATTTGAGACCATAGCTACACAAAATAAAGCACACAAAGGATCAATGAGTGCAAATGAATGCACTGAAACATTTGTTTACAATCACATAACACTGTGAAACTGAAGGTGAAATGAACGAAGGAGACTGGTTCACGGAGGCCCAAGCACCAACAAACGGCGATTGGAGCATGTCCCAAGCAGCGTGTTATGCAACCCACAACGCTGCAACCGAATCCAATGCACATACACAAAGATTTTGCAGTGAATAGAACTGCCAGCAACAAGTGGGCCAGAGAAGCTAGTGGTATGCATCAGACAGATCACTGCCCTCCAGCTTGGTAGGAAGGAGTACAGAGTATACAAATATGTGTATGTCCTGCAAACAAATTGCCACTGGCATTGATAGTGAAACTCACTCGGCCAATCTGCACTCCCTGCAAATACAGATTCTCTATGTTCACATGCTTGTCAATTCGATGACTGCTCTTAATTACCTCAGAGGAGTGAATGTTCTAAGAATGATCAAATATTAGAGAGGAGACCTTCTGCAACAACCCTGCTAACCGTTACCTCCGATTTGCAGCATATGCTTCTAAATGCTGCACGCCACAGGAGCAGCAGACTAAAGTACTACATGGTTTTTTAAAAAACTCAATGACAGATCACAAGAAGAACTTGTATATTACCGTTAATACCAATGACAGGAGGGAACATTGCTGAAAGAATGTTGGCAGCAAACAGATATTACAATGATGTCAAAACCAGGCTAGTGGCAGTTTCTGAACCAAGTGAGACCCACCTCACAGGCTTCATGTGTAAGTCATGTGAAAACATCATCCTGCCTAGGCTTCAGCCATACCCAGAAGAGTAAGCCTTATATGCACGCACGAAGTTCAGTTTCCGATTGGGGCTCACCATAGAGGGCATACTGCTCCAAATTAAGGATGGGTAATTGACCAAATCAGTACCAAATAAACTAAACCTGTCCTTGCTTTCGAACTTAAGGCACATTTGCCTAAATAGCCTAGTTGCAACCAAATTTGATCGACAATTATACAACTACACCTGAGCGTCTCTGAAAGATTGCATGGTAACAAAAGGTATAGAAAATGCTTGGACCGCATCCCTCCCACGTGAAAAGGCACACCCTAAGGGCCAGCGCTTTGACCCCATGCTATTTAGCATAGTAATGGGCAGACCTACCACCAATACTGGACACAATACCTGGAGTTGGCATGCGTTAAGTGCTTCAACATGTAGATGCCCCTGGCAAGGAATGCACTGATGCGACAGCTTAAAGCTTCAACCTCCAGGACACTGGTGGAAGGCCAGTCAAACCCAGACAATGCAGAAAAGATACCACTTACTACTAGAGACTATCCTGTGGAATGCTACCCCCCCCCCCCACCCCACGACACCTAAAACAAAACCAAGTGCAAACGCTTGGCAGAAGCTCCTAACTAATGTATTCCCCAGTCTTGCTTTCCACCACAACTTCTACCTTATCCAGTACGCGAACAATTGTTCTTTGTGTTGAGGACACCCCAACTTCACTACTCTTTTTTTGGAATACTCCCTAGTCAGCCGGCCAACCTAGCATACCCAACGCTTCTCTATTCCTGCGGGCAGCTGCTGTTCGTTCCAGTACAGTCCTGGGTGTTTGGGTGTTGAACAAAACCCGACCGACCTGGTCAGCTTGATAAAAGCAATAAATGAGCCCTAGGATTGAGGGCTGCAACCTCCAACACTCAATTACACGAACAGTTTTCTGCTACTGCTGTGACTTTTCAATAAATGAAATGCACATATGTCACAGTGACGCCAAGTACACAGAATGTAAAACATTTGTACACAATGACTTAACACTGCAAAGAAAAAAAAGATTTGCATATGAGAAAACCCGTTTCAATATTTACAAGTCCACAAATTTTCACAGAGCTTATGAACCCTCTTTCACGTATATAATTCACATCATAATGCTGCAAAGGTCACATATGAGTCTCCATTGTTAAGCATGGTTTTATACTTATCGATAACACACCAAGATAGGAACACATGGGCAAAATTACTTAAGTATGCAGCACTTATCAGCTGATATTATTACTATTTTATATGAAATATACATGCAGAAACTTTCATATTACAATGGAAAGCAGAATTCGGTAGCATGCACCACACAGTATGTCACAGTTATCATGCAAACATACAAGACAAAAATAACAAATGCAGAGAAAAAATTCAGCAGCTGCCCCACGCTGCAAAGGCAGGTGACCAACAAAGCTTGTCAAAGAACACATGCAACTGGTTTTCAAGTCCTGCCATGTGCATCTCATTATACACCTGCACCTGTTGTCACAACACAATGCACTGGGTTCCATAGTCATTACAGTCTCCAATTCTTGGTAACCACCACAATGAAAGGGACTTCCCCGAGTGCCCCCCAACAGCAGCTCTAAAACACACATCATAGTGAGCAAGACACAAAACTGCACTAAGGACACAGAGACCATACCTCTGCCATGACCATACTAGGAGACACTGCCTTTGCAATTGAAACTTTTACCGAAAAATGCAAGTGGTGAATTCTACAGGCAAAGCGTAAACATACTTGCTATTGCACTGCCTCTGAGACTGGCCCATATTTTTTGACTGATAACACGAATACACCGAACCACAAGAATACACAGAAACTTGGAAACTAATGGTCATAATGAAACGCAATAAAAAGCAGGCCACCGCCTAAACCACCCACTAGGTGCTCTCAGCAGCTACAGCATGTTCTCTCTGCTATCTGGCATGCTATACCGAAAGTTCGGATCTTTTATGAACACATATTGTCGCCCTGCCACGGTGGTCTAGTGGCTATGGTACTCGGCTACAGATCAGAGGGTCACAGGATCGAATCCCGGCCGCGGCGGCTGCATTTCGATGGAGGCTAAATGTTGAGGCCCGTGTGCTGTGTGATGTCAGTGCACGTCAAAGAACCCCAGGTGGTCGAAATTTCCGGAGACCTCCACTACGGCGTCTCTCATAATCAGAACTGGTTTTGGGACATTAAACCCCCACATAACAACAACACATATTGTCAGCCCAAAACTCTTGCCAAGTACACAGCTATAGCTGTGTGCCCTCTTAAATGCCAGGGAAAGGCAATACAAGAAATATTTTCAATATACTGCTTAACGTGAATCACCACATGGAGCTGAAACAACTAACAATACAGCAATCACCTCAATTAGACTCTAAGAGGTACTCTTCATGTACGGCACACAAAACAGTCACACCAGCACAGTGCAGAGCAATACACTTTTTGACGTCAGACGCTTTCACCGTGAAATATTCAGTTGTTTCTTCTGCCCTAACAAAACGAACGGTGCCGCTATCAACACAAGGTAGAAAAACACTATTCACCAGCAATTTTTTAACGTGAAATTGTACATGGTCACTGTTGTTGCAGGAGAGACTGTCACAGCTCATGAAAATCTCAGTTATGCGCCCAAAGTCACTGTTTGCAACTATGTAAGAGTTCTTTCTTCTCGACTTATCCATGGCTGCTATGCAATAAGTAAGGGCACCCACTGTAACTTTCTTGTAGCTTCTTCTTCCATTTTCCAGGCTTCCTTTCCCATAGAGGAGTATGTTATTCAGTGTGACACAAGTCCTCCTTAACTTGTAGCCTTTCAGCAACGACCTAAAGTAAGACATTAGCTCCTCATTCTGCCATTGCATAGTTGCAGACAAAATATGTGGCAGGCTCTGCAAAATGCAAAACTTCTCAATAATTTGCAGATGTGCAAATCTTGTGCCGTTCACAAATCGCAACAGCTTCCCATTCATAGCTTCAAACGGGTAAGTTGAGAAGCCCCAAAGGGGGCCCCACTGACGAACATTATCCACCATGTGAATGAGAATGTGTGCATTGTAGGTCATGCTTTTCTTCTCATAAAGTTCTTCGTACTCTCCCAGAAACTCCAGCAGAATTTCTTTCACCTTAGCAATTTGGTCCATTGGCACTGTAGACTGTAAGCAAAAATGCATAACTGCAACAAACTTCATCCAGTTTCGATAGTATTTATTGGGAAGAAAGTCTTTCAGTGCCAATGGAGAGTAGAAAAGCAACCAGTTTCTCCACTCAGATGCCTTCCAGAATTTCATTTCCGTAAGCGATCGTGGCAAACGATTTATCTCCCACACTGGTGTTAACTGCTTCAGCCTTTCATCAATTTCAGTAAGGTGATGTCGAATGCTGTAGTTGGTGTGCCTTTTGGCATTGAACCACATGAATGCGGTCGTCCTGACAAAGCCATTACATACCGCATGCATGTAATCAACAACAAATGATGACGCAAAGCTAAAGTACAGCAAAAAAGAAAGTATGCTTGGTCCTTTAATGCCCCTGCAATTTTCCTCTTTTCTCTGTGCTTTTTGAGCATAGCATACAAAGCTCTCATCCGTA